>JAINUG010000154.1:2035071-2090071 GCA_029706075.1 Aldrovandia affinis | reverse complement strand
TTATATATATGCCATTTAGCAGACGCTTTTATCCAAAGCGATGTACAGTAATTAATGCATACATTTTTCAGTATATGTGGCCCCAGTGGGAATCGAACCCACAACCTAAGCGTTGTCAACACCATGCTTTACCTACTGAGCCACACAGAACCACACAGAATTGTTCTGTCTAATCTGCTACCAAAGAGCAGGTCTTACCTGATATATATCGTCAGCCCCAATCGGGGGCGGCGTTTGGCTGTCCGCCCCAGGGAGAGGGTGAGCCGGCTCGGGTTCGCCGTGAAGCACGTAAGGGAGTCCCCAGAACGCAGGTGGGTGAATTCAATCTCGAAGGAAGCCGAGTTCGCTGCCCACAGAGAATTAGCTTGTCTCATAGAGACGAGCGGCAGACTCGTGTGGGGAGGGTAAATCAAAATAAATAGAGGGTGTAATTGGCTAAATCAGGAGAAAAACTGTAAAAAATCTGAAACAAATACACATTTTTAAAAGTATTATTTAGGTCTCAAGACTATTTAAGTCTGAAGGGCATTTAGGTCTAAAGAGTATTTAGTAGTATTTTTAGAACTGAAGCCAGATTTAGTTTCCTCCCAACAAGCCGTCTGTTGTTCAGGCCGGGGGTTCACTAATTGGACTGTAGTGACTTCAGAGCTCATGTGGATCACCTTATAAAGTGGTGCTGTCACTACTCTAACCCCTAACCCAATACCCAGCCACCTAACCCCAGCCCCTAACCCCCAACCCCAACCCCGTACCTGCAGCTCATATACAGGAGTGTGCCGGCTGCTGGAAGCTCTGCATGTTTCTGCCCTTCCCTTAAAGAGCCACTCAGTTCGGCAGCAGAATGAAACCTGCCGCTCAGGTAACCAAAGTATTCAGATCAGAAATAGGAACGCCACCCTTTTCTGGACTCGCTGGTTTGAAGATGTTTGCTCTTATTTGTGACTCTCATTTGTACGGGAATTGCAGATCAGTAGGTGCTGGAAAGTAGCAGGAGCACTCTACAGGTGAGCATTGAAGGCACTTACTGTGTCTTTGTTCATGCAGCGTTTGAGTTTATTAAAGGTTTTCTGCATGCGGTGGCCGACTCCTTTGTTTGTTATCAGCCCGTTTTGCTCCTGATTTCTGCAGCAGTGCTGTGATTAGCTGCTCCAGAAACAGCAGTGGAAGGTGATTGTGTCTGAAGCCCACAGATCTGTGCTGGTGGCGGCCCCACCGGAGCCAGTGACACACTTCGGCCACACGGGGCGCTCCAACCTGGCAGCTGGGTCTCTCTCCTTCCGCTGGCTTTAGTTGTGGAGCCGTTTCCTTAAGAGGAAAGTGTATTTGATTGGGTGTATGGCATGTGGGAACAGATCCCTGGTGTGGGTGTCACAGGTCAGAGTGGGGTAACCCCCAAAACACACACACACACAGACACACACACACACACACACACACACACACACACACACACACGCACTCTCCACACTCCCTCCCGCCATCTCCGTTGCAATGAACCCCCTGCGCCTCTAGGGGGCAGGTTTTATTCCCCTCTTCAGTGTAAGCAGTAGATAAGTCCGTCTCCGGCGTGCTGAGCCACTGTGATGGTGTGACGTGGTGTGGTCCAGCGATGTCTCAGAGCAGCCGTGGTCTCAGAGAGAGAGAGAGAGAGAGAGAGAGAGAGTAGAGGAGTGGAGCGGGGCGCGGGGGGCGGGCGTGCGGGGGGGTGACAGACCAGACAGGCGAGCAGCGCTCCGAGGCGCCCATCCCGTGGAGGAGCGGTTGGGAAAGGAGTCTTTGGGGGGTTGGCATTTTTTAAGTCTGATCCGTTGACAGGCGGGCCGGTACCTGGCCCAGTTCAGTCAGTTTGATCCACAGAGTTCCGCTCCAGTCCCCGAATACACGGTGGTATTTATAGCGCCGGCAAGCGGAGACCGACCCTTCCCCCTTCCCCCCATCGCAGGGCCTCTCTCCCCTCACACATGCACACGGAGCGAATCACAACCGCCAAGACCTCTGGAACCAGCGTGTCCTGAAACGGGATTCATCGGACACAAAGTTATGAGATCCGCCGTCCTCCCTTTCCTAGTTTGACATGAAATGTGTTTTAGGACATTTGAAATGAAGCTCAACTCGAGTTCATGGTCATTAAACCACAGCTGTAGTGGATGAGTGCAAACGCGCTGAAAGTGCTCACGGCTCTTCGTCACATTTTTGTGAGTTTGTGAAGTATTGGAACAGAGAACGTAAAAAGTTACATTGTTTCATTTCATTCGTCAAAGATCCATCAGAATCATTTAAAGTGGATATCCATTTGAAATATACCGTACATCATGGCAATAAAATCCCCTCTAAATTCTTTACCCAGTTCTCCATATTTTCCCGTTTTGAACTGAAGAAAAGGGTTCAGCTCATGGCCCTCGGTCTAACCCAGGGGTGGGCAATTCCGGTCCTGGAGGGCCGGTGTGTGTGCAGGGTTTTGTTTCAACCAATTACCCCTGGCCCCATTAGCTAATTAGTTGGATACGCCAATGCTGGTTCACTTGTAGATTAGACCACAGTAGCATGTTTCATATGGGAACACAAGAACAGTCTTCAGCTGTCATTCATGGGCTTATCAAGAAATGTAACTAAAATGTCAGATCACGTAAATGATTGGGGCTAATTAAATCGTTAAGAGCAGAAGTTGGCATGAAATCCAAAAATGGATACGGCCCTCCTTGCCCACACTTGGTCTAGCTCTTGGCCCGCTCTGTGAAAGGTTTAAACCTGCCAGTGAAGGAGGACCCAAATCAGGTTTGGATTTTCTGCCGTGACTCTGCTGTGACGTTCCTCCCTGAGCTGCAGCGTGACATTCCCTCTGACACATTCAGCCTCATGACAGGACGGGGGTTTTATATAATTTATTATATTATTTCATATCTATCCCTCTGCTGGACTCCCTGACACTCATAACAGGATGAGCCTTTCATTTCATAGAGGCCACTTATACAGTCACTTTTACTTTATGGAAAAAAAAAAAAAAAAAATCAATCCTTTACATTCAGTTTCCTGCATTATGGCGGCAATGAATTTTAAACAGGTGGCAGCTTGTTGTCTGCAGCACAAAGGCTCAAGGAAAGTGAAGGGCTCCATTAAATGTGTCTGAATACCAATGAGCCAAAAGGTCCAACTCCGCAGTCTAATGTGAGTCCATTTCCTGTCAACAGCCAGAGCAGAGCTAATTGCGTTTAAGCTGTGGAAATCGCGGGCAGAAACTCGATTACGATATCGGGCTTGACTCTGTCCCCAACTCGGCTGAATATTTATACGGAAGTGTTTTTTTCTTCTCTTGGAAGTAAGGGAGGCGAGGCTGTCGTCATTGGCGACCCGGGCCCTCAGTTTACTGTGTGCAGAGGGGGGAGGGGGCTCTCCTTAATGTTTCTCAAACCTGCTCTGTTTCCTCACCCACTCATTCTATTCTGCTCGTCTGTTCAGCCACAAATAGAAAGCGTGAGCTGAGAAAGCCCGTTGACTTTTGGATGGCAGTCGATATCCTCGCCACGCCATTCGAACGTAGCTGTAAATGCGGGCGCTATAGCCACTGCTCTGCTGGACGTTCTCGTTGACTTTCCACGCGGAGATAATCGGCACCGATTCGGTCCGTCGTGTGATGGTACAGTTTGGCTCCCCCATCCAGAAGCGCATCAGACGCGCGCTGTAAAGAGAAACGGTGCATTCGGGTCAGGGAGGTGGGTTTGTGTTTCTGACGGCAGAGTGGCAGCAAGGAAGATGAGGAGGGAGGAAGAGGGCGCGGTGACGGACGTGTCAGAGTGTCTCTCTCTCCACTGGGGGATGTTTTTCTTCCTCCCAGAGCGTGACAGCGCGTCGTGAGAGCGGTTATCACGCATCGGCTGGCTTTACGTTTCTTTTGCTTTGCCCAGGATGCCGCTGAAATGCTTTCTTTTGGCGGAATGAGAGAGTGGGACAGATGAGGGCTGTTCGGTGGTAATAAATCACGCGGCAGGGAGGGCATCCGGGTAGAAAATGAGAGCTTTCCACCGAAGACGTCGCCAATCCGACAACAGCCAGCGGCTTGTTGGGAGTGTTTAAGGAAGGAAGCGGGGAAGGCTCGAGCGGAGATCAGTAATTGATTTCTCTTGCTCTCTGCGCAGGGGTGCTTTTGCTCATCCGTGGTGTTGTTTTGTCTTTGTTGGCCTCACACCAGCCCTTTCAAACTTCGGCTCACATCGCTGTGTTACTGTGCGGCTGGCTGACACCAGTCGAGGACAGGAAGTGAGCGAGCGAACGAGCGATGGCCTGGCTCACGCCTCCCTCTGAGCGGAGGCTTTTCTGAGCGCTGTTCATATCATTCTGAATAATGCGCTGATGAGCCCCTTTAGCTGCTCAAATTGGGCTCACCCCCCGGCGAGCTGTGTTTTATTTGGCACAATTTAAACAGCTTCCTGTTGTTTTACTCGGCACGATTTAAGCAGCTTCCTGTTTCCTCCGACACCATTACAGACTGAATGAGGTTTAATCACAGCTTATTAAATAATGATGAGATTAGAAATTCTTCCTCCTTCGGTGAAGCCAGGACATGACTTCTTGTTTTGTGTGTGTGTGAGAGTGTGTTTCAGTAAGGTGTGTGTGTGTGTGTGTGAGAGAAGGTGTGTGTGTGTGTGTTCAGTAAGGTGTGTGTGTGTGTTTCAGTAAGTGTGTGTGTGTGTGTGTGTGTGTGTGTGTGTGTGTGTGTGTGTGTGTGTGTGTGTGTGTGTGTGTGTGTGTTTCAGTAAGGTGTGTGTGTGTGTGTGTTTCAGTGTGTGTGTGTGTGTGTGTGTGTGTGTGTGTGTGTGTGTTTCAGTAAGGTGTGTGTGTGTGTGTGAGTGTGTTTCAGTAAGGTGTGTGTGTGTGTTTGTGTGTGTGTGTTTCAGTAAGGTGTGTGTGTGTTTCAGTGTGTGTGTGTGTGTGTGTGTGTGTGTGTGTGTGTTTTCAGTAAGATGTGTGTGTGTGTTTCAGTAAGATGTGTGTGTGTGTGTGTGTGTGTGTTTCAGTAAGGTGTGTGTGTGTGTGTGTGAGAGAGTTCAGTAAGGTGTGTGTGTGTGTGTGTGTGTGTGTGTGTGTGTGTGTGTGTGTGTGTGTGTTGTGTGTGTGTTTCAGTAAAGTGTGTGTGTGTGTGTGTGTGTGTTTCAGTAAGGTGCTTTCAGGCTGTTCTGCTTGTGTTCTATCTCAAAATCATGGAAGTGTTGCCGCGTGCAGCTCGACACAGACGCTGATAAACAGCAGTGAGGAGCAGAAGATGGATTTCAGGCACCTGTCGCACGGTGACCCAGTATATCTCACACATGTTTCCCTTGTCCGCGTTTTGAAGAAGCTGCTCCCCGGATGTCCCATTAGATCAGGCTGGGAGATTGTGATGCACAGGCTGTCTCTGAAGAGCTTTGCTTTTCCACTCGTGGGAGGAAGGTGCCCTTCATATTCGATGTGCTGTTTCTGTGCCTCTTCTGTAGAGAGATCAGATTAACCAGATTATTGTGGACTTCGTTTCTTGTTTCTCCCCGTGATTTATGTTGTGCTGTCACATCGTGCTATCCCCAGCAAACCTGTATGTGGTTGATTGAATTGAATGATTAAAGGAATACTAAGTGATTTCACATCACTGCTTGTGAGAGGTACTGTTAGTAAACCCACGACAGCAAAAGTTCCTGTAGGTCTCTGGACCCTCGTCCCGGGTTGCCAGTTGACCATTCATTACTGATGGTGAGAAATATCAAGCGATTTCTTTTATTGAAAGAAAATTCATGCATAAATATATTTGACTCTATATTACCTATATTGGTATTTAGGCATTATCTAATTCATAGACACACACAATCTGCTATAGCTACACCTGATCAGCCAGGGCAAGAGCGTGTCACAAATGATCATTTATCATCTCAGGATATAGTTTTGTTTAAATTTCCTCGTACAATAAACAATACATATCAAAACATTGTTCAATTAAAAAAACTGCTTATTGGATAAAGAGTGGAAATGGGTTGCACTGTGTTAAGCCAGGTGCTTGCCCAAAGACTTGAGCTCAGGGTTACTCAAGTCTGTGTAGTTCTGTGTGGTTCAGTGGGCGCTGACAACGCTTAGGTTGTGGGTTTGATTCCCATTGGGACCACATAGTATACTGAAAAATGTATGCATTCACTACTGTAAGTCACTTTGGATAAATCTGGCCTACGAATCCAAATTCTGTCCTGGTTTTCCTTCCTCTCAGGTAGGTCATTGAACAATTAGTGCACCTGATTGGCCAGAGTGTCTTCACACCCTGGCTCCCAGGTAAAGGGAGTGTGGAGAAACAGCAGCGCTCGACCTGTGATTTGAGGAATCCTGGTTTAGCTGCTCGTTTGTGAAAAGGGCTCATCTCATCCTGCACAGAGACACAAATAGACTGCAGAGATCACAGACACCCTCATCCAGAGAGACTCACACCATTTTTCACCTTATTCATTTACTCAAGCTGCTCCCATAAAGTAACATTTCACTTTTTTTTATGATGCAACGGCAGTGCCCCGCCTGGGTTTGAACCTGCAAAGCCCTGAGTTGCAAGCCCGGTTCCCTGGCCGTGATAGCACATATAATTGCGTTATTATACCAAAGCCCATTCAGGTGTGACGTCACGACTCGCTTGCTATCGATCGCCATCGCCCTTGCAAAATTACAGAAATATCCTTAAGTGGCTTACCTCTGAGAACGAACATGAGTTTAAGGTACCATTCTTTTCTGTAGGGTCATGCCATTTAATGTCTACTGAAGTACATATCACCAGAGGCAATTTACTCTGTGCTTTTCTCCCCATTAGAGAAAGGTACTGTGGAATATTCTTTACCTGGGTTATCTGCAGAGGGAGAGGTCTGGAGTGAAGTACAGCGTTTATATTAGTGAGCTGGTGGAGACTGGAGAGGACTCTGCTGCTCCGCTCTTAAAAACCTTGAGCATAATCATTATGTTTCACTGAGGTTTAACACTCTGGAAATACGCTTGTGAAGAACAGAATCCAGGGGAGGGAAACGTGTGTTCAGCGGGGAGCTAATTACTCAGAGTCACACGCAGTGGCCCTGGTCTCGACTGCTCTGTGGAGAGCCGCTTGACCCAGGAGATTAATTTAATAATAATCTTCCATAATAATTTTCCATTCTCGTTTCCTCTCTCGCACACTCTGCCAGTGGATGTAGTTGATGCTGGGGTCACGTGGACATGCGGTCTGGTGGTCAGCGATTGGCCCGTGGCCACAGAGACCGTAGAATCTGCACTGACCATGTGACCAGGGTCCCAGACCATTGGTGGAGGAGCTGATATTTAATCAGTTTGACTGCGTTTGTTTTTCTCTGAGTCTATTGTGGGTGGAACTGCGGTGTCTGAGTCTGCGATGAATTTGCCTACATTGCGAACGTTGAACAAAGCAGTGGCTCAGTGATTAGCGACACGGGCTGGCAAGTGGAGGGTTGCTGGTTCGAATCCCAGGAAGGCCAAACAAAAAAACTATGAACTGGAAACTGGAGGGATACTTCACATCCTGGGACACTTCCAAAGTTCCCTTGAGCAAGGCACTGAACCCCTAAACTGCTCCGGGGGCGCCGTACTATGGCTGACCCTGCGCTCTCACTTCTCTGGTGGAATACATAGGTATAGTGGTCTATGTCTATCTATGTGTGTGTGTGTGTATCTAGGAGAGATATGTGAAAAGACACAATGATTGAGGAGTGGCTCTAGCGCCTGGCTCTTAGAGGAGGTGTGAAGTGGCCCTAGCGCCCGGCTCTTAGAGGAGGTGTGGAGTGGCCCTTGCGTCCGGCCCTTGATTAAGTTGTTGTGAGCATGGGGCACATTGTTTAGGTTCCCTCTAAACGAGCGGCTCCTGCCAGTTTGGCTTTCTTCCTTATTTATTTTTAAAAAATGTCTCTCTCGACATAATGTATTGCCTGTTAACATAAAGTATGGAAGCAGCCCTAAATCTCTCCAGCCGATAGCGTTGCTCTCATTTGTCAGACAGGCCGATCTGTGAACCACGGCTGTAATGGGCGGCATCGCCTCTGTGGCGGAGAGGAGAGGAGGTGTGTTCGCCAGGGAACGGAGGTCAGAGGACACCAATCAGTGTCCAATAAAACATGCAGATTATTTTTAAAAATGCTGCGGTGGCCAAATCAAATTAGGCAGCTGGCCAGCGGCCGGGACTGGATGGGAATCGCTCCAGGGCCCGTTACCCTGGAGCAGGGCGGGGGGCGGGAGGAGGGAGAGGGGGGCGGGGAGGGGGTTGGTCCCTCTGGGCAGGGCGGCCGGGGGTTCTGCATTCAGGTGTGTGCGCTGTAATCACACGATGTCTATAATTGAGTTACCTCATCGGGGGAGCCCCCTGCATGTGCTGTGCTCTGTGGGGAAATCATATTCTCTCACGTCTCTGTTTGCGTTTGCCTGTGCCCGTCCCTGTTAGGACGGGGAGGCTGTGTGGCCCGAGCGCTCCTGTTAGAACCTCCACACTGCCACGCGCCCCAAACCGCACGCCACTCCAGGACAGCGCTGTGATTTGGCGGGGTGGGGGGTACCTGCCTTGAGAGCTTGGTTTCGCCCCCATCATGCTAGGATCAGTAATTAGTAGGACAGGCCTGTCGTAGATAGCGCTTTTATGTGGCTTCACAAAGGCCTGTGGTTTGTGTCAGTGTGTCTCCTGGCTCCAGGGATGAGCAGAGGCTCCGGAGATGAGCAGCACTCAGAGAGAGGCTCCAGTGATGAGCAGGATGAGGGGTGTCAGAGCTGCACCTCCCGTGTTTTTTTCTCGGGGTCTTGCTGACATGGCCGGTTACTGAGCCGCCGGTTACTGTGACGGGGCGCTGAGATTTTGCGGTTGCCCCGGCGACAGCTCCGTTTCAGCACTCACGCTCGGCTGCTCCAGGCCCCGCTCCCCGGTCACCGTGACGACTGTCTGAGATCCCGCCACAGCGCACATCTCCTGTCGATCCTCACCTGACAGCTCCCTCTGAACGAGCCACTACCACAACTTCCCAAAGTACCCCCTCCTGCCTGCTCTGTCACTTAGACCCCGCTGCCCTGTGGGACTTCCTCTGTGAATTGAAGCGGGGCCTCATCCTCCCATCTCCCCCAGGAACCCGGCTGAGCCGTACACCCCCCTCCCTCCCGATTACTCCCTGTTCTGTGATGGAGGACCACGAGGCTCTGTTTTGGGGTCACCGTTCTGTCGTCTCGGAGAAGAATTGTTCCTTTAAAAAAAAGGCTTGTGATTTTCTTTGCTTGTTTTTCATGTTGAAGCGTTGGACACCCCTGAATTCACGCCCGGTTGCTGCTGTTCGCTTGTTTGTTTCATCTTAAAAGAAATTCCCTTTGGTCTAAGATGTCCTATGGTGGATATGATGAAATGTGCTAGCTGTTACTGCCCCTTAAATAGACTGAATGATGTCATTCTACACTTACTATTATTGATGGCCAACTAGAACAATATTGCTTGCGAAAACATTAAAGTTGCCGTAGAAGTACGAGTGCGTGCTCGTTTGTTTGTGTGGGTGTGCAAGTGCGTGTGTGTGGGCTGGTGGGTGTATTTTTGTGAATAAATGGCATGCATTTTTGGTGAAGGACAGAACTCTGAGACAAACAAAGTCCTGGCTCATTGGCACTAAAAAAGGCCGGGCTGAATAAGAGCTGTCATTCTGGAGAGGGGAAAATGGCTGCTCATTTCATACTTTAGCACAGTGATCTTTAGCGGGGCTGAAAATATCATAAAGCAGAACATTGCTTTAGCTCATTATCCTCTTGAAGGGAGAATGCGCTGGTCTTGACACTCGGGTGTGAAATGCTGCCTTGGACCTTTGACAATGGTTTGTGAAAACTGGGTTTGAAGACCTCAGCTCCGCGTCATTATCGTGCCCTGTGAATATCATTCTCTTCTGTCATTGTTATGAAGAAGCAGCATTGTGATAAGACTTCTCATCCCTCTCAGAAGAGCCCTGGCGGAGGTAGGAGCCGGCAGATAGAAAGATGAGGGACTTGACATTTTACACTTTTTGGGACTGGGGCGTGAGCGGGGCTCTGGCGTATTGGTGAGTGTTCCCGGGATGCCGGCCGCTCTGTGTACCTGAGGTCAGAGCCACGGTGTGCGGTCCTGCAGACATGGGCTGTTTTAGCACCTGGAGGACGTGACCGGGCCTGCAGGTAGCATGTGCTTGGCTGACCCCCTCTCAAACATAACCCCTAATTTTTTCATTTTTTTAAAAGAATTTGTTTCAGATTTTATCCCATTTTCTCGCAATTTAGTATCCAATTACACCCTCTCTTTTTCATGTCAATCCCCCCCTTGTGTTGTGAGTTCGCTGCTGTAGTCCTGAGACCGACAGTTACAAAGGCGATGTACCACCTCCTTTGAGATGGCACTCGCCAAGCCGTTGACTCTGACTCTGGTACACCGAGCCACTCCTATACACAGTGAGCTCATATCGGCTTCCCTCCCCACTCCCTGGGGCGGACAGCCAATCACCGCCCGCTAGTGGAACTCCCGGCCAGAGCTAATGCTGGCACAGCCGGTGGAATCTAACCCCGGTCGCAGTGGCCAGCATCAAACGTTGTGACTACTACACCACCCTGGAGGCCCCTACATAACCCCTAATTAAGCCTGGATACTGTCATCGTTTACCCGATGCGATGGGAGAAAACGAGTTCGATGAGCATGTAGCAGGATGGGACAACCTTTTTCTTTTACTGTTGTGCTCAAAACTACTAGCTCACAAAAATATATTTTCTGCAACCTCACAAATTTGCAAACTTCGAAAGACGTAATTTGCTGCAAATGATCATCACCTCCTGGTGCTTTGATTTGTGCACATTGGAATCTTAATCCTTTAAATTCTCTCCGTTTTCCTTGTTAAATAAAAACGGCCAGTTATGCCATTGGTGCGGACATAAGGCTGAGTTATGAAAATACGCTGGCAGGAAAGAGAATATTTCTCTGCCCTTCTGTGTCTAGATGTGCCACATTTTACCCACAGTAATGAAATAATATTCCCCCCAAAATTATGCCTGTCCACACTCCAGTGAAATGCTAATTATGGTTCTGTCCTTGGTTCTGCAAGCTTGATTTGAGAAAGGTGAAACTGTTCTCTTTCTAGCTTTTAGGCAGCTTAATTGAGGAAGTGTGGCATTGTTAGTGTTGTGTTTGTGTTGCAACAGAATGTGAGAGTCTGCATGTGTATTAATGGTCTGGGCTTCCAGTCATCCTTTCATTACAGCTGCAGAGCTGAGCTCCGTCCACAGCTGTCTCATATCACTCCTACTGCATGTGAGTGTGTGTGTGTGTGAGTGTATGCGTGTGTGTGTGTATGTGTGTATGAATGTGTGTGTGTGTGTGTGTGTAGGTGTGTGTGTGCGTGCGCCTGTGTGTGTGAATGTGTGTGTGTGTGTGTGTGTGTGTGTGCGTGCGTGAGAACGTGTGTGTGAGTGTGTGTGTGTGAATTGCAGCAATGCATGGGGGTAGCTAAAAGGGTATGTTTCATATCTACATTTTATTGGGGGGGACTGATATGAGTGTTTAGTTTTTTTTTTTTAATTTTATTTTTGCTCTTTATTCCCATTTTTTATCCCATTTTTTTAGTATCCAATTATACCCTCTTTTTCATGTAAATTTTCCGCTCCCTCGTATGAGAGGTCGCTGCCATAGTCCTGAGACCGGTAGTGAGCGCTGTACTGCCTCCTCCGAGCCTCCTAACACACAGGTCCACTCATATATGCAGCGAGCTCATATCGGCTTCCCTCCCTGGCGCTCCCGTCCAGAACCTAAACTTGTGCGACCTGGTGGAATCTAACCCCGGTCGCAGTGGCCAGTGTCGGATGTTCTACCAGAGCTGGACGTTCTATAAGAGTCTTTTGAATATTGGGGGGGACATCTCAGATGGACCCCTGTGCGCTAATGGGAAATTAAACATGAAAGGATTTTTCTCCCTGGAAGATTGTAGGATACTAACTGCATATAACCTCACCTGAGTGCCTCTTAAAGTAAATTATGAAAAACAGTAACTGCTGTAAAATGATGGTGAGATGTGACTATAAAAGCATCTCTCTGCTCTGAACTATTCCCACCTCCATAAAGATGAGCGAAGAAGGCTGTATAAAATAAACAACACAGGAAATGAGCTGTGTCGTATGCTCAAAGAATGGGGAAATTCTATTATTTTATACTAATACAATGTGAATCCTTCTGACTGTAAATGCAGAGATTCTAATGTCTGTATATCCTTCTGTCCCAAGAGAACATGGTCCTGCCCATGTCTATATTATTATTATTATTATGATTTCTTACATATCAGCATAATAAGATTTCACAAACTCCCTCTTCACTCCAAACCTGTGTCTAACTGCTTCCTTTTCCTACCTCTTGTTTTGGCCAGTTGCCCGCGCAATTAGACAAATTATTGAATTAGCTGTTAGAGTTTTTTTATGTAATTAAGGTCGCACTTATGTGGGAATGTGGAATGTGGGAACCAGCACATTTCTCAAGCTCAGAGAAGATTCTAGCATTCACTGCTAATCTCTGTTTTTATACCACAGAAACACAAAGCATGCAGAATGTGCTGGATAATTAGCTTTGTGTAAAAAAGTCATAAAGACAGGAGATTTTTTACAGGAGAGGGTCCAGGCTGCAGTGTTCCAGAGAGGCCACTTTGACACACCTCCAGCATCCTGTTTAACCAATGGGGAGGGAGTCTGCCTGACTGCCTGTCTGTCTGACTGCCTGTCTGTTTGTCTGCCTGCCTTTGTCTGCCTGCCTGCCTGCCTGTCTGTCTGTCTGTCTGTCTGCTCGTCCTGTCCCCTCTGTAGCGAGACGAGGCCTTCACAAACTCACACCCCATCACTGCCTCTGACCACAGGGGGCGCAAAAGAGGGGCCCTCTCCACTGAGTGTACCTGTTAAGATGGAGGCCACCACAGTTACACCCCCTTCTTGGGCCCTCTTTGAAAGATGACTTTCTCTGACCAGGTGATGAACGGCCCAGGTCAACAGCCCCAGCTTTTATTCCCTCTGACACAAAATAAATAAATACGCCGTCTCCTCTCCAGCTCTGGAGAACGGCCCAAATCAATGATGTCTAATTAATTCAGCCCCCCATCCTCACCCGACTCGAATGCGTTTAACACTCTGGACAAATTATTCCCGAGGAGTTGGAGACGTGCGGCTGAATCACGCAGAGAGATTAGTCAAGTCCTGCCGACGCTACGCCCGACAAGCCGAATGGGGGCGGTCTGCTCTTCTCCTACCGCCATGTTGGAGGAAAGGTGATGCATGATGGGAATGATGAGGCGTGCTGGCATGTGATCGGCACACCTCTAATGCAGGGTTCGTATGTGCGTATTAGACTCCGCTCCCTGCTGGAGCGTGCTGTATAGCTCGGGCTGGGACACTGTGACCCTGGCGTGGTGCTCATGTTTACCTTGAGAAAAACAAGGCCTCCGTTTGCACGGGCACACAGTGATGGAGATTAAATTGAGCTGCAGTTTGCACCCACCACATCTGTCTGCATACGATGACCACCGCTGAATAATAGTAGTAATTCTAGTGATTTTTATTTGTATAGTTTCCTCTCAAAGCACAACAGGGGTCACTCACCTCCAGCACCACCTGTGTGGTCTGGCTCACTTGTGATGTGTGCCAGACCACTTGTCGAGGTGTTCTCCACCTCGACAGAACAACATAAGAACATAATTCAGCCCATCTTGTCTCTTCATTTACCTGCAGTCTAGAAAATATCCAGCACTGATCTTAGATCAGGGGTGGGCAAGGAGGGCCGTATCCGTTTCTGGATTTCATGCCAACTTCTGATCTTAATTATTTTATTAGCCCAATCATTTACGTGATCTGACATTTTAGCTACATTTCTTGATAAACCCATGAAAGACAGCTGAAGACTGTTCTTGTGTTCCCATATGAAACATGTTACTGTGGTCTAATCTACAAGTGAACCAGCATTAGCATATCCAGCTAATTAGCTAATTGAGCCAGTATAATCGGTAGAAATGTCCAGAACCGGAATTGCCAACCCTTGTCTTAGATCATTCAGCCCATCTATACTCATCATTCACCTGCAGTCTATGTGTGTGTGTGTGTGTCTCTGTCTGTGTGTGAGTGTGTCTGTGTATGAGTGCGTGTGTGTGTGTGTGTGTGTGTGTGTATGTCTCTGTCTGTGTGTCTGTGTGTGAGTGTGTGTGTATGAGTGTGTGTGAATGTCTGTGTTTGTGTGTGTGTGTGTGTGTGTGTGTGTGTGTGTGTGTGTGTGTGTGTGTGTGTGTGTAAAGTGTACTATTGGAGCTGTTGGTTTTGTTCTTGAGATCTTTAATGACCATAGTGAGATCAGGACCTCAGGGTACCATTTAAAGGACAGACTCTTTATATTATTGATAATGACTTAAACTCTTTAATACTACTGTATGTTTTGTGTTAGCGGTCATGTGCTTCTACATAAAAACACAGTCACCCCTGCACAGTCAATACAGCTGCCACAGTGGGTCTCTGATTGACTTCAGACCTACTAATTAAATAATGATATTTGCCTTGTAAATTTCAGAACTCCGTAAATAGAATTGCACCAGTTATTCCCGACAGGTTCCACAGTTTTAGGATCCTCTGATCTCTAAAGCCTGCTAATGCGCTCGCTCATCGATACAGACCTTGGAGTGATGTTCTGGAGTCACTCAGGATGAGCACAATAGCCTTGTACTTCCAAAGCCTCCTGTCTTGCATGCATTAACTTGTTATTCCCGTGATTCACCCGGCCTACGATATAACTTCACATCTCACTACCTAGTCCAATCAGGCGTGCTATTATCTTGGCCCTTAATACTAAATAACTTTTCTTAATCTGCCCCAGGCAAGGTAATCTTCTTAGTCCACATTACTGGGAGCCCTAATTTGTTTTCTTCTGCATCGTCCATTGAGCAAGGACGGCCGTGGTTCGATGGTGGTTTTGATCCACACTCTGTGATTTCGTACGTGGCTAATCCCTTCTCCGTGAGAGCACAGTGTCTTTTGTCCAGAGCCTTGTCGAGGTCAAGGGTCGCGCCGCTGGTGTGACGGGTGCAAGACCTCGCTCTCAAATTATCGCCACCCTCCTCTCTCCCCGAACACTTAAACTCCACATTTAACCTGAAACCTCTCAATACTCCATCCGTGTAAAGCGATGTCTATTTATTTATATATTGGGATGAAATTAGTTTGTAAGAGGGCAGGTCAGGAGTGCTGACATCTATCACACAGCCCATAGTGAAGTGGTAATGAAACCTGGTTTTGAGGTTGTAAAAAACATTGTCTGGGATTTGGGGCAGGCTGTCTGGGGCAGGGGTCACCCCTCTGACAATTGGAGGGGTCAGGGTTTGGGGGCGCACGCTGATGCATCAGGGGAACGGCGATCCAGTTAAAGGCTGGCTGTGATTGAAAGCTGTCTGCAGAGCACTTCCATCTCAGGTTTGTTTTACGCTCTCAAACCCACAAACAGGCTTTAAAGATGCAGAGGAACCAGGCAGCTGGAGACGCCCTCTTCATTATTCATACGCTCTCCCCGCATAATTTAATATCCTTCATTTAATATCCCGTTACGGCTGTGGCCGGGGCTCGTGATTGGCTGTAGTATCGCCCAGGGAGGAAGGGGGGGTCACAGTATTGCCTCCCCCCCCCCCCTGGAAGGGAGAGATTGACAGGGCTGTAGCCATACCAGCAGCAATTGAAAAATTGGTTAAAAAAAACATAGAGGAATAAAACTTGATTTGTCATTTTGGTATGGATTTCACTGTTATTATGCTGCTGGTTCAGATTTCAGCAGCGAGTATTACCACCCATACGCTCATAATCTGCCTTCAGGATGTTAAACGCTATATCAACTGTAGGAGGCCCAAACATTTATTTGAGAAATACAAATATAAACGTTTTCCATATACATAAATATGATAGCTTTTAGAAACAAATTTAATTTTAATGATCAACCTACGAGGATGGACACATAAGAAATTATTAATAGTGACTCGCGCGTATTTCACAGTTCCTTTGACCGTGCCTCTTCGTCCTGGCGCCGCTCCGCTGTAGCGTCTTTTTCCACTGAAGGCCTTGGAGCAGGTGTCATTTTTCGGGTGAAGAACATAGTTATGGGTAGTTGTTGGCGCTGTTTTTTCTTCTGGGCGAAAAGATTCTTATAAACAGACATGCCACCTTCGATTATATTTGAGAACTGTAATGAACTGTAGACCATTGTCAATCAGGACGCAGAACACAATGCGCGTTCATACGCTGTAAAAAAAAGCATGCAAAATTGCACTAAAAAATCCGCGAAACAGCGAGGCCGCGAAAGGTGAACCGCGTTATAGCGAGGGACCACTGTAATGCTATGCCGAAAAATCAACTGAGATTTCTTTAAACAGGGACAAAGTCATGCTCATTGCCCCCAATGTTGTTTTATTTATGTATATGCCTTTATATATACGTATATACTTTCCTGGTGGAACAAACATTACACCAGTTCATAAGACAATACATAGCACACCAAAGACATGCCCTGTATGTGCCTGTGTAGTTATGTTAGCTAGTTAGCTAGTGTCTGTGTTTATTGTATTGCCACCTACTCCTGACCCATTTTGGCTGACTTGTAAAAAAAAGTTTTAAGCTCAATGTGACTTTCCGAGTAAAGTTAGAAAGTTTGATGATGATGATGATGATGATGATGATGATGAGGATGGTGATGATGATGATGATGATGATGGTGGTAGTGGTGGTGATGATGACGATGATGATGATGATGATGGTGGTGGTGATGATGATGATGACGATGATGATGATGGTGGTGGTGATGATGATGATGACGGTGATGATAGTGATGATGATGGTGGTGATGATGGTTTCTGATTGGTGTAGCTTGGTTCTGTGCTGTGACACAGAGTGTGGCTGTGATCCCAGCTCTCATTTGAAAGCTGTATGAGGTCCGTTTCCCCGTCCCGTCCCAAAGCCCTGATCCTGATGACTACATACGGCCCAGTTTGAATCGTGCTTCAGGCCAGAATCTTGAACACACTTTAGTGCTCCCAGGAGCACTTTGCACCGTCCTCTTCAAGCTTTACTGGGAACCTCTTCAGTTTCCCGTCCAGTACAAGACGCCACACAAACATGCACATGCTCCACTCCTCTCTGCTGCTGAGCCTGCTAAGGTACACACACACACCCTGCTAAGGTACACTCACACCCTGCTAAGGTACACACACACACCCTGCTAAGGTACACACACACACCCTGCTAAGGTACACACACACCCTGCTAAGGTACACACACACACCCTGCTAAGGTTACCACTCACCACCCTGCTAAGGTACACACACACACCCTGCTAAGGTACACACACACACTCACACCCTGCTAAGGTACACACACACACCCTGCTAAGGTACACACACACACCCTGCTAAGGTACACACACACCCTGCTAAGGTACACACTCACACCCTGCTAAGGTACACACACACACCCTGCTAAGGTACACACACACACCCTCACACACACCCTGCTAAGGTACACACACACACCCTGCTAAGGTACACACACACCCCTGCTAAGGTACACACACACCCCTGCTAAGGTACACACTCACACCCTGCTAAGGTACACACTCACACCCTGCTAAGGTACACACACACACCCTGCTAAGGTTACACACACACACACCCTGCTAAGGTACACACTCACACCCTGCTAAGGTACACTCCTGCTAAGGTACACACACACACCCCTGCTAAGGTACACACACACACCCTGCTAAGGTACACACACACCCTGCACACACACACCCTGCTAAGGTACACACTCACACCCTGCTAAGGTCCACACACACCCTGCTAAGGTACACACTCACACCCTGCTAAGGTACACACTCACACCCTGCTAAGGTACACACACACACCCTGCTAAGGTACACACACACACCCTGCTAAGGTACACACTCACACCCTGCTAAGGTACACACACACACCCTGCTAAGGTACACACTCACACCCTGCTAAGGTACACACTCACACCCTGCTAAGGTACACACACACCCTGCTAAGGTACACACACACACCCTGCTAAGGTACACACACACACCCTGCTAAGGTACACACTCACACCCTGCTAAGGTACACACTCACACCCTGCTAAGGTACACCCTGCTAAGGTACACACTCACACCCTGCACACACACCCTGCTAAGGTACACACACACACCCTGCTAAGGTACACACTCACACACTCACACCCTGCTAAGGTACACACACACACACCCTGCTAAGGTACACACACACACCCTGCCCTGCTAAGGTACACACTCACACCCTGCCAAGGTACTAAGCCTCCGTGTTCCTCTGACAACGGCCCCTTTATCACCCCTCAGTCTAAGGTACACACACACCCTGTTAAGGTACACCCTGCTAAGGTACGCACTCACACCCTGCTAAGGTACACACACACACCCTGCTAAGGTACACACACACACCCTGCTAAGGTACACACTCACACCCTGCTAAGGTACACACACACCCTGCTAAGGTACACACACAAGCCCTGCCTCCGTGTTCCTCTGACAACGGCCCCTTTATCATCCCCTCAGTCCAGCCTGTGCTCAGCTGTGCACCACCTAAATCATTCCCCCGGTCCACTCTGTGCTCAGATGTGCGCCACCTAAATCATTCCCCCAATCTACTCTAGACCACAGCCCTTCCTAAACTCTGCCGTGTGCCACCTAAATCATTCCCCCGGTCCAGTCTGTGCTCAGCCATGTGCGCCACCTAAATCATTCCCCCTGTGTGTGGGGCTGACGCAGGGCCACCAGAAGCCCACACCTAGCAATATACTGGCTTTACTTCTCTAATGATCCTTTTGTCCCTATTATTTTGCTCTACTGATTTATAGATTTTTCATCTTTTTAAACATACCCTTATTACATTTCTTATATTATTGTCCTCTTGCTTTATTGTGTTTTTAATATATTCTCCCTTATTAATGTGAGTTCTAACCTTTTGTTTTGTGTTCCGGGACCTTGGTTTTTAGAAAAGCACTTGAACAAATAAAATGCGTAATTATCATTATTATCATCATTATTAATATTACAGAGGAACTTGATGGGGCCTGTTTCTCTGTAAATGTCCTTAGCTGGCTATTATTCCCAGGGCCTGATGTGTTCTCTATCCTGATTGGAGGGTTTGTTCTACGAGGTCACGTGTCTGAGTTCTCGCTCCTGATTGAGGGCTGTTCTATGAGTCATGTGTCTGTGTTCTCTCTCCTGATTGGAGGGCTCATTCTATGAAGTCATGTGTCTGTGTTCTCTTTCCAGATTGGAGGGCTCGTTCTATGAGGTGACGCTGGTGGAGTTTGAGGTGGACAACTTCATCAACCTGCCAGCCACCCAATCAGTACGGTGGCAGATCCAGTACCCAGAATCCCCTGGGGCGCCGGCAGAGGTGATCTCCTACCTGTACATCAGTCAGAGGGAGCTGCAGGGAATCGTCCCCCTCGCAGAGGTAAGAGGCCTTTCACCTGTATGAACACACTTTTCACCTGCATGACCCAATAGTGTTTATACAGTGTGTTATAGTGTTATTAATGTATTGACCCGAATATAAGGCGGGGTCCCCTTATTTTCGTGGACTAGTAAAATGACTTGGAAAATGCATTATGCTTCGAGACACTAGATGTTTTCATCCTCAAGAAATGATTATAAAGAGCGCCATAAAGACGACCAATTCATTTCAAGGAATCTCAACAGAGACGAGCTGCAATGCAGATATAATTGAAAACCGTTGTGGTTCTCTGTGGCTCAGTTGGTAGAGCACAGCGTTGGCAACGCTTAGGTTGTGGGTTCAATCCCCACTGGGGCTACATATACTGAAAATGTATGCATTCACTACTGTAAGTCGCTTTGGATAAAAGCTTCTGCTAAATGGCGTATATATTATATTAAATAAAGCTTGTTACCGTTAGGCTTTTTTGTCGACATAAATAAATGTCAGTTTGCTCAGCTGGTTACCATAGAGATGACGCGACGCTGTCGCCAAGTCATGGGAAGTATGAATGCTCAAAACTCCAAACATTGTGGGATGTGTCACAGAACACTTGTAGCTTAAAGCATAAATTGGCCTTAACAGACAACAAGTTTAGGACTGTCTGTGACATATCCACCTATTGGTGTCAAGCCCAAACAATTTTTAATGATATTGATCATCCCCTACATACAGAGTTCCAAGTCATTGCACTAATATAAATGCACTGTTCGTTTCAGTCTTTTACAGTTTCAGTTCAGTATAAAGTTTCAGTTTTAAAATAGATTTCATGAGATTTTTTAATTATAGCCTAAACCATTACAGATGATTATTTTATTAAAAAAGCTTTTTTCCAACAAAAAAAGTCTGAAAAGGGGGGGTCGCCTTATAATCAAGGTTGCCTTATATTCGGGTCAATACGGTAATACAGTGTGTTATAAATAGTGTGTTATAGTGTTATGAATAGTGTGTTATTGTAATTAATACAGTGTGTTATTAATACAGCATTATAGTGCTATTAATAGTGTGTTATAGTGTTATTAATAGAGCTTGCTATAGTGTTATTAATAGTGTATTATAGTGTTATTAATAGTGTTATTAATATAGCGTAGAGTCTCCACAGCATTATTGGGTCTCTGATGAAGAGCAGGATGTGGCAGTATAGGGCAGGATGAGGGAGGATGGGGCAGGGTGGGGTATGCTGGGAGAAACAGTGTTTTCAGAAACAATGTTTTCACAGCAGGGGTGCACACTTTTACACTTGTACCTGAAGTCTCTGTGTGTATGGGGGGGAGTCATCGGGAGAATTACCAAAATTCTATTTTGTCCCAGTAAAGGTTCCCTACTTTGTTACATTTTCAAATTGCTATAATCTTTAACATTTTTAACTTTTTTTTCTAAATTGTGGGCTGCGTCTCTTCCACATTGCATGTGATCAAAGGTGGAACAGAAACAGTGGGTATAAAAAGTATTCACCCCTCTGGCATTATTCACATTATATTTTTTTACTTCATGGAATAAAATTGATTTAATTTTTTAAGTGATTTCTTGCAACTGATAATTTGCTATAATGCCAAAAAAAAAATAATTCTAATGCTATTTCTTAATGAATTACAATTGAAAAGAATTGATTATATAAGTATTCACCCCTTTTGCTAGGACACACATAAATCAATTCTGGTACTATCAGTTGTCTTGAGAGGTCACATAATTATTTGATTGGAGTGCACCTGTGTACAATTAAGGTGTCTCAAATCATTTTAAATTAAATACACATCTGTAAGAGGTCCCATAGTTGGTTAGTGGATTTCCAAACAAGAGCTTCATCATGAAGAACAAAGAACATTCAAAGCAAATCTGAGAAAAGGTTTTTCAAAAGCACCAATCAAGGGAAAGATATAAGACTTTGAATATCCATCATAAAAAAATGGAGACATTATGGCAACTGCTGGAAGGGCACTTGTTAGGCAGGCCACGAAGAGGCCTATGGCAACTCTGATGGAGTTACAGTCTTCCATGCCAGAGATGGGAGAAACTGTCTATGGGACAACAATAGCCTGGGCGCTTCACAAATCTGCACTTTATGGGAAAGTGCCAAAAGTAAAGCCATTGTTGAAGAAAACTCTCATGAAATCTCATAGAAGGAATGTGGGAGACTCTCAAACCAAGTGGAGGTAGATTCTATGGTCTGATGAGACCAAAATTGACCTTTTTGGCCTCAATGTTGGGCGCTATGTTTGGTGCAAGCCTAACACTGTGCATCATCTCAAGAACTCTATCCCTACTGTGAAAAATGGTGGCGGGAGCCTAATGCTGTGGGGATGCTTCTCTACTTCAGGGACGGGAAAACATGTAAAAATAGAGGGCAAAAATGATGGAGCAAGATATAGACTAATCTTGGAGGAAAACCAACTGCAGTCGGCAAGAGACCTGGGACTTGGGAGAAGATTTATATTCCAGCAGGGCAGTGACCTAAAGCATACAGAAAAAGCCACATTGGAGTGGTTTAAAAATATAAAATAAATGTCCTCGAGTGGGCCAGTCAGAGCCTAGACCTCAATCCCATTGAGAATCTGTGGAAAGATTAGAAAATTGCTGTTCACCATCGGTCCCCATCCAACCTGATGATGCTGAAGCAATTTTTCAAAGAACAAGCAGAAAAACTTGCCCAAAAATGTTCAAAGCTGATAGAGACTTACTCAAACAGACTCACAGCTGTAATTGTAGCTAAAAGTGCTTCTAATAATTAGGTCAAAGGGGTGAATATTTATGGAATCAATTATTGTTTGTAATTAAGAAAAGGCTTCTTTTTTTTTCTTCTTTTTTTTTAAAGAGTTGTTCTTTTTATTTGACATAGAGTGTTCTGTGTTGATCAGAAGAAATCCAGTTTTAATCCATGTTGATTCCATGAATTTTAATCAAATAAAATGGCAAAGGGGGTGAATACTTATTATGCCCACTGTACATAATCAACAACTGCCAACAGAGCTAATGTCACCCTTAAGTGTGAGGTAGAATAAAGATAGAAATAGAACAGACATTTGTGGGCATCTATTTGTGATGGACTACATTTACATTACATTTAGACTATAGTTCGTTTATTTATTCGAACTATAAAGGTGTGTGTGTGTACCTTAGCAGGGTGTGTGTGTGTACCTTTATTCCTCTTATTGCAGTTTATATATTTATATTTATATATGTATTTGTATGTTCTACAGAAATACAGTTGCTGTATATCAGGTCTTTTCTGGTGCTGTTTTCAATCATCCAGGGTTCCACTTTCTGAGCTGTCATTCAAACGATTATTAATGTTCCATTTAGCAGGTATTATGAACATGTACATACAGAGGTCAATGAATCAAAATTATTTTACAATAGAAAACAGGAAGTTTGTAATATAATATAATCACAAAGTAAGATGTATAACATCAATCAAAAAAGCTATACTTATGATTTCTTTGCTTTGTAGCACGACGCCTTAGCACAGAGGTTGTTTGCACTGTAATTGGGGAAGGTTGTTGGGCTCCCTGTATGCTGAATGATGCTCTAAAGGTCAGAGGCACTCAATATGGAGCCTACGAGCCAGCAGGGGGCGCTGTCAGCATAGCAGGCCCTCCTCGATGAGTCTCTAATTACACTGATCACCACTTCTGTGCCCTCAGTACAGCTCTGATAATCAGAGTGGCATGCCGCAGTCGTGGTGCCCAGTCCACAACTACTTTTTGTTCCATCAAGCAAGCCACTTCACCAAAATTACTTCAGTAAATGTCCAGGAAGTATAGACATAATATGTAAAACCATATGCGTGTAAGGGCACGAAATAAGCAGGTAAATTATAATATTTGCAACTGACCTGCTGTTGGACAGGAGGACTCTGCTCTGCCTGGTTTTTAGGTATGCTTGCTCTGTAGATATTTCCTTTCACTATCTGACGATGACGGTGTGGAAAGCCACACTCAGGCCTCTGTGGTTCCTAGGTGTGGCCTGCGATTGGGTGCTTCTGCTCGCCATGTTGTGCCTCAGTCACATGATCACACCCTGAATATAACAAAGGGTGTTGGAACACTGATGCTTGGACTTCATCCATATTAGACTTAATCTTTGACACACAATTATATGCACGTCTTTTCTTCAAGACTATAGATTGGCGAGTTGAGCAATGTCCAGATTACATGTTCTTATTTTCTTCATGTTGACCATGGAAGTACTCAGGAATAGGGAGGTTAGGAGGGGTAAGGGACCTCTTGCAGGTAAGACCTTGTATCGAGTTCCGGCAATGAGAACATTCAATTAAATCACTCCTCTTTCTGGTCAACTGCACCTATCCACGATTTTCCAATTTTGCCAATTATTAGTGCCGGTGTTGTTGCCTCTTCCTGGCAGCGTGCCAGGTATTTGAGCGTGCAGGTATTCGACGTCCTTGGAGTACAGGGCATGAGAGGAGAGGCCTCAAGGCCAGCTCAATGTGCTGATGCTAAGACTGCTAGTGCAGGGATTCTCTGATTCCACCGCATGCAGCCTCGCAAAGGTCCTACCCTCTCTCCGCGGGTCAATTGATTCCATCTGATAATGTTCCTCGTTCCGGAGAGCTTTCTTATCCTCGGATGACTCCTAGTCGGCCTCTACTCCTATAAAGTTTTACGACTGCACTCGATCGCTGATGAGGGTGTGCAGGGAGCGGGAGGTGGATGTCCGCGAGCCACGCGGGAACGTGCGCCGATGCTCTCTGGAAATGAGGAGTCCATCAGTTTTATACTGCAGGAACAAAGTGATAAATGATTTAATGAATGTTAAAGTCACATTTATGGCGGGTATAATAAGTATTCATCCCCTTTGGCATTTTTAACATTTTATTTTCTTACGTCGTGGATTTAATTGGGATTTCTTGCCATTGATCAACACAAAATACTCTATAATGTCAAATAAAAAAACAAAACAAAGACAATAATTGATTACATAAGTATTCACCCCCCTTGACTTAATACTTGGTAGATGTGCCTTTAGCTGCAGTTACAGCTGTGGGTCTGTTTGAGTAAGTCTCAACCAGCTTTGCACATCTGGGCATTGCATTTTTCACCCATAACTTCTTTACAAAATTGCTTGAGCTCCACCACCAGTGGTGAACAGCAATTTTCAAATCTTTCCACAGATTCTCAGAGGAATTAAAGTCTGGGCTTTGACTGGGCCACTCCAGGACATTGATTTTCTTATTTTTAAACCACTCCAATGTAGCTTTTGCTGTATGCTTTGGGTCATTGTCCTGCTGGAATATAAATCTTCTTCCAGGTCCCAGGTCTCTTGCAGACTGCAGCAGGTTTTCCTCCAAGATTTGTCTATATCTTGCTCCATCCATTTTGCCCTCTATATTGACAAGTTTTCAAGTCCCTGAAGCAGAGAAGCATCCCCATAGCATTAGGCTCCCGCCACCGTTTCTTTTCCCTTTTTTCCACCCTCCCTAAAGCACATATTTGTGAAGCGCCATGGCTGTCGTTGTCCCATAGACAGTTCATCCCATCTCTGCCATGGAAGACTGTAACTCCATCAAGAGTTTTCATATGCCTCTTGTTGGCCTCCCTAACAAGTGCCCTTCTTGCACAGATGCTCAGTTTTGGAGGATGGCATGTCCTAGGCAAATTCAGAGTTTTAAAGAGGGGTGATTGGGGCACGTTTGGCAGGAGCTTCAGTGACTAAGAGTTCTCAACTTGCTGACGTTTCATGAGGAACAGTGGCAAAGGTGATACAATGGAAGTCTGAGGGAAAGACATCATCAGCTAGGGGCAACTGTGGGCGAAAGCGCCTACTCCTGGACTGTGATGTCTGTGCATTAGTTAGAGGTGCAAGGCAAACCAGACAAGCAACTCTGAATCAATTGGCTACAAATATCAATCTAGGGGGTGAGCAGGCAGTTTCATTAAGAACAGTCTGTCGAGAACTGAACAGAGAGGGATATAGTGCATAAACCCCATGTTACATAATTAAAAATGAATGTTTGTGAGTAAAGTGGTTCAAAGAACACAGGCAGTGGTCTACCGAGCAGTGGAAAAGTGGAGTCATCCTTCACCTTGTTCTGAACATATGGATAAGTTCATGTGTGGCACATGCCAAAAGAAACCTACAGGCCAGAGTGCTTGTTGGAGTATTCTGGCAGCTCTTTTATGGTGTGGAGTGCATTTTCCTGGCATGATTTAAGTCCACTCAGAGGGAAAGGTAAATGCCAATAAATAGCATCCCAGGATTACAATGCCCCCATCCAGAGGGCACGAGTGGCTACCGAATGGTTTGATGAGCATGAAAATTATGTAAACCATATGCCATGGCCATCTCAGCCACCAGAGCTCAACCCAATTGAACGCATAAAGGAGATTCTGGAGCAGTGCCTGAGACAGCGTTTTCCACCACCATCAACAAAACACCAAATAATAGAATTTATTGTAAAAGGTGTTGCATCCCTCCACAGTTCCAGACACTTGTAGAATCTATGCCAAGGTGCATTGTGTCTCATGGTGGCCTAACACCCTATTAAAGCACTTTACGCTGGTGTTTAATTTATTTTGGAAGTCACCTGTAGCTGTTACTTTTCCCTAAAACTTTCTTTCTCAGAGAGAGGTGAAGGGTTTTTTTGTTTCCATATATGCTCACATAATTTGCCTTTTGTGATTCTAACAGCGCTGTGGGAAGCTCTTTTGAAAAATATGGATTATTACCTGCAATTTGCCACGCGCTGTAGAGCCTTACATTTCTATAAGTGGGGGGAAGCAAAAAGGGCTATTTTTCCCTTTTGGTAACTTTGGCTTCAAAGGACTTGCTAAATTGGTGCATTGCTGTTGTTTCTTTATCTGCTAAGTGAGGCTATTACTCCACTGTGGGCTTGTTATGGGAATAAAAGCGCTCTTTCACAGTGACGACTGAGTCCATTTCTGTGGTTTGGGTTTGTTTTTCCTCAGAAGATTATGATGTGGATTCGCTCAGTGCTTCTTGTTCTAAACCGTCCCTGTGGAAGGTACTGCAGCACAGGGTACCGGATTGTAATGAATTATTAATTGGAACACTTGTTTATGTTTGTTGTTTGCAGATTTTGATGAGTTGAGCCCCAGTGGGCATACAGTACAGTACTGAGCCGAGCTGTGTGCTGTACGGTTTAGATGAAGCCCTTCCTCGGTTTGTGTGGAAAATCCAGCCCTGCGATTCCTGTCTGGGACACAGGGCATTAAAAGTGCAGAAACATATTGTGACTCGTGTGGCTGGAGGAAAGCCCATTACTCATATGAAACCTGTGTGTCTGTGTGTCTCAGTAGGTAGAGCGTGGTTCTTTGTGGCTTGGTAGGTAGATTGTGGTTCCGTGTGGCTCAGTAGGTAGAGCGTGGTTCTATGTGGCTCGGTAGGTAGAGCGTGGTTCTGTGTGGCTCGGTAGGTAGAGCGTGGTTCTGTGTGGCTCGGTAGGTAGAGCATGGTTCTGTGTGGCTTAGTAGGTAGAGCGTGGTTCTGTGTGGCTCGGTAGGTAGAGCGTGGTTCTGTGTGGCTCAGTAGGTAGAGCGTGGTTTTGTATGGCTCAGTAGGTAGAGTATGGCGCTGACAACGCCTAGGTTGTGGGTTCGATTCCCATTGGGGCCACATATACTGAAAAATGTATGCATTCACTACTGTAATTTGCTTTGGATAAAAGCGTCTGCTAAATGGCATATATTGTATTATCTTGACCTGGTATGGGACCTCATAGGAGACGTCCAGAGTTTTTTATTTATTTTATTTTTCAGATTTTACTAATTTTTCTCCCAATTTGGTAGCAAATTACTCCCGCTGTGCTTAGTTCAATCCCTTCCCTCGTAGCCCTGTGATCGGCAGTGACAAAGGCGAAGCGCTGCCTCCTTCGAGACAGCACTTGCCGAGCTGTTGACCGTAACTCCGGCACCCCAGCTAACTGCGTTGGCTTCCCTCCCCCCTCCCTGGGGCGGACAGCTAATTGCTGCCCCGGTGGCACTCCCAGCCAGAGCCGACTCTGGCGCGATGGGGAATCGAACCCTGGTCGCCGTGGCCAGCATCGGACGTTGAAACCCAGAACCTCAGAAAGCAGTCCTACAGACCTGCATGGAGTCATGGGTAATGTTATTAAGTGCGTCTTTAAGACGTGCTGCGTTGCGTTGCGTGCTCACCACAGGGAGTTGTCCTACATTAAACACTGCGTCTTCCTGTGTTTGCACAGGTAGCTCAAATTGCAACACTTCCCATCGGGCTAATTAGCTCTCGGCGACATCTGAGATCCTTATTGGATGTTCCTCCTGCAGAAGATTTGTAAAAGATCTTTGCCTAATTGCACACCGGAACATGAGAGAGAGAGAGAGGATTAAAGAGAATATGTCTATTCCTATAGGGGGGGTGAGGTAATAGCATGAACTTTACAAGTTATAGTTCACATTTATGGTTTAATAAATGGAACTCCCCCAAAAAAAAAAAAAAAATATATATATATATATATATATATGGTTTTCTTTACAAATTAGATAGATAATTAGTTGGATCAATTCCTTTCAGCAATAGAAGAATATTGGCTGATTTTCATACTGCAGGAATTTCATTTTTGAGTTAAGATAAAATTATAAATAATTGGCTGAATAATAATCTGCAATAAAAATCTGCAGCTAATTTTAAAAGGCGTGGAGGTGAAGTTTGTGAGGTGCAGCAGGTTTCCTTGTGTTTATACACCCTTGGTGGATGAGGAAGGTGGAAAATCAAGGTTTTGCTTTCAGACAAAGGTTGAAACAACTGTCCAGATGAAACAAAATGGTGATAAAAACAGTTAAACATCTGAGACTTTTCAGCAATAATTTCTGAGTCTGCTGTTGTGCATTTGGAAAGTTCATAGGTGGAGAGATTGTTTGATAAGGATTTTATAATTTTCCAAAACTTAACACAAGGTTATTTACATTTTCAGTTGTAATTTTCTAATGATAATCCGATTTTGTCTTCTGAATGAGTTTGGTACACGTGTTTCTTAGTTGTCTAAACTGTTACTGTTCACTCAGAGCTTTAGACTGTCCTGTCTATCTTTAGCCCAGACTGAATTTCTTTCAGGAATTTCTTCAGAAAGCTCAGATCAGACAAGCAGGGATTACCACAAGCTTTAATTCAATTTTTCTCACAGTGAAATATATCAGGCATAAAGGCTTTGCTCATCAAACTGCAAAATGTAGTTTTGTGATGAAACAGGTTTTTATTTTTATTTTTGGACTTTAATTTAGTATTTCTCACCCCAGGAATGACAGTGGTCAGTCACATGATTGGGGGAAAATACCAGTGGCCGTGAATTTATAAGGATGATTTGCTAATAATCGATCAAGGATAATGTTTCTGGGTTCTTAGTGTTAGGGCGTGTGGGTGAATCAGTAAATTGAGTCAAGTTTAAAGAGTCAAATCACATCCTTAAAATTGTCACAACAATTTATAACTGGTGTGTGTATTTATATTGAACACAGAGCTCTATTTTAGCTGATGCTGGTACTCTAATGGGACGGTTGCCCTTGGTAGGTGCATGCAGACTTGCTCTTGAATGAGTCGTTTCCTCTTACAGGTCATATGGGTCTTACCCCAAGGAGTGCTCATGGACGCTCTTTGCTTTAAACACGCTTCCTGGGAGAATCAGAATCACAATCACAATCAGAATCACAATCAGACGTTTCTTTGTTGCCATTCACGCTTTTGGTGGGGGGATGGGGGCGGGATGGAGGGATTGGGGGCATTGTGACAGTCCCCGCTCCGAGCAGCAGAGGGGGGCTCACAGCTGACTGCGCCCCACTTGGTACTGCCGAGCCCAAGCTGGGGAAGAAAGCAATTCTGCAAGAAATTAGGCGAGTCACTTAAGTCGAATTGACAGAGGTGGAAGTGAGAGGCTCAGAGGAATCCCAGCGCAGTGCTCTAATAGGCTCGCGGAGGAATCCCAGCGCTGCGCTCTAATAGGCTCGCAGGGCAGCCGCCGCACACACACTAATGCAATTAGAGGCCGGGAAATTGAAAGAACGATTCTCATGCGAATGTTCGGATGGCCCATTAGGTTTCATATCTACAAAATGTCTTCATCTCTTTCTCCTCTCCCTCTGACTCCTTTTATGCAGAGAAAAAGGGCTGTCCCCATTTATCATGCATTAGATAGCGAGCTGCCTTGTTGTATTTAATAATCCTGGGTGATGAATTGCTTGTTTCCCAAAGGTTTGATATTAATAGAAGGCCGTACAGCAATCAACATGCGGCTCCAGTAATCAAAGGGAGGAAATATATTCCAGTGCTTTGCATACTTGTGCTGGCAGCTAATGGCTTTTCTGCACAGGTTGTTTTAAATAAGATCAATCTAAAGTCTTAAGTAGATTAATGTACTCTGGAATCAAGTGCAGGAACGGGGAGGAACATACTTTTGTTTTATTTAAGTGGTTTTTGCAAAAATGTTTTTTCAGGGTAAAAGATTTTATTTGATACCTTGAGAGTTAAGGTTTATTATGAGTTAATAAATTTGAGTAATCTTAAGGAAAGACAATTCATTTTTTAAGATGCCGAAACAACGTAACGTGACATTTTGTAGTAATTTAAAGGCAAATTAGCCTACTGCATATAATTGTCATCAATGGCCTCTTTCTGCTGAGAGGTTATTGAGTTTGGCCTGGGAGAACACAACCCCTGATCTCATTCAATGTGGTTGACTGAATTTTATAGACTCTGTCACTTTTAATTTAAGGCTGAAAGGAGGTTAGCGGGACAGTAATTGACATAGCCATTAGCAAGTTTACAAATAGCTCATTTATCCGATGTGTGAGTGTGTTTGGTGGAGGTGGAAGGACAGCAGTTCTACGGTTGTAAGTGTGAGCAGGGCGTAATGGCGTGAAACAGTTTTTGTCCCTGTTTATGGAGGTGGGGACAGGCAGCTTGCAGAGAGAACAAGGTAACATTCAACATTACAAACTTGAATTAAAACCCCAGAGCAGACACTTTCACATGCAGAGAAGCACAGGTCACATGGTGTTGTGGAGTGAGTGGGGTGCAGCTGGGCTCCGTGGCCCCCCGGGGGCCAGGTCAGCCCCCCCTGTGCCCCTCCAGGGGGTTCAGCCCCACGGCGGGGGTTTGATTTAAGTCCCTGTGACTCCCCAGACTCATTAGTGCTGTGTGATGCCTCTTCCCCCACCCCTGCCCACCAGGGCTCTATTTGTGGGTGAATGAATGGTTCAATTACCACACCACTAATATATGAAGTGTAATTAACATTGTCATGCAGCTAATTTTCATTTATTTCTGTGCTATCAGTCTTCAGAGGGACATTATCTCCTCCTGGCAGCCACCCCCGACTCTGGAGCTCCCAAACCTCTCCAAACTCTCACCCCCGACTCTCTGTCTCCAACTAACATGCAGTTTATAGAGCCTTCACATATGGGCTCACTTTACCCTCCCCTACTGCCTCTACGAGCTCAGAACTGTGTGTGCGTGTGTGTGAGTATGTGTGTGTGTGTGTGTGAGTTTGTGTGTGTGTGTGTGTGTGTGTGTGTGAGAGTGTTTGTGCATGTGTGTGTGTGTTGTGTGTGTGTGTGTGTGTGTGTGTGTGTATGTGTGTGTGAGTGTGTGTGTGTGCGTGATGTGTGTGTGAGTGTGTGTGTGTGTGTGTGTGTGAGAGTGTGTGTGTGTGTGTGTGTGTGTGTGAGTGTGTGTGTGTGTGTGTGTGAGAGTGTGTGTGTGTGTGTGTGTGTGTGTGTGTGAGAGTGTGTGTGTGTGTGTGTGTGTGTGAGTGTGTGTGTGTGTGTGCGTGTATGTGTGCGTGAGTGTGTTTGTTTGCATGCATTTCCTTTATGTTTTATATGTGGACATTCAGAATCAGGCCTCTCTGGTTGTAACTGGTGCCGTGTGCTTTGTCAACAAAGCTCACCTATTAGTGTGAGAACAGAAGGCTGGCTCAGGCGTTGGAGCATTAAGATGTCTCTGTGTAAGTATGTAAGTATGCTGTGGGGTGTGGAGTGAGCTCAGGGCACGCTCACAGGACGCTCTCGATGTGTTTAATGGGTTCGCAGTAAATCGCCGGTAAGTGCCCGCGCTGCTGATGCATGCAAACAGCGGCGGAAGAAGGGAATAAAAATGAAAAGAAAACTGATCAAATCAGGCGACTTCAGTAAAACCTGCAGCTGCTTTTGAGAAGAGCCCAGATCAAGCCTCCGAAGCCATTAAACAGAATGAATGGCTCACAAAAATAATCCGATTGAGGTCCCAACATGGACCTCCGCTGCACCCTTATTCCAAAAAAAGAAAAGAGAGATTCTGGGGAGGATGGAATATTGATGTGCTGCCTTTCCCCACGGTAGTCACACTAATCATTTTAAAGATGTGTTTTTCAACTCTCCCCATTTTAATTTAAAAAAAGGAATAATTACACTGATAAACTAGGCATGAGCTACATGAATATCAATTTAACAAGAGGTAACAAAACAGATGAAATTGTGTTGTGACTCATTACTGTGACTGATAGGAGTTTATCATTCTGCTTGATTGAATTGCCCAGGAAATGTTACGTACATAAGTGTCCATCGAGATAACATTTTGCCCATAATTAATAGTGTGTGATTAATTATGGGTAAATTGGGTAAATGGCATGGTGGGGTTCACACCAAAGCCTTTTGGAATTATTGAATCCCTTCTGACTTCTGACTGATTGAGTTGTAAATTTATTTTTTTACTGTACAGTTTTTTTCTCTTCTGCATAAGAGCATCCTGAATTAACAGAAGGAACAAATGGGTTTTAACATGGTTATTATTTCATTTACGGTTTGTTCTGCTCAGTGATCCGCAGTGTTTTATAGAAGCATGATTGCCTTTCATTATGAGTGGCCTTGGATTTGATAGAAGTCACAGATTGCAATCAGTTGCTCACTATAATATTTTACTAGGATAATATGAAGATTATAATATTTTAATAGAATAATATAAAGGCTAATCATGTGGCTTACACTATTGTGATGCAGATGCACGTTTTGCTGACATTTAAATAAATTGTTCTTCGGTTGATTTGGGACATTATTCTTTAACAGCATGAATATTGTCATGTAGAATGTGCAATGATGATTTGCTTAGGAATCTGTGTGCATCTGTGTGTGTGTGTGTGTGCGGGTGTTTGTGTGTGTGTGTGAGTGAGTGAATGCGTGGGTGTGAGTGTGTGTGTGTGAATGCATGGGTATGAGAGTGTGTAAGTGTGTCTGTGAGTGAAGTGTGGGAGAAATTACCCCAATCCTCATTGCAACTCATGAAAATCCAGTTTCTGTCCGGCGTGACTTGCTCATGTTATTGTGTGCATTTTATTGCATTTCCCCAAATTTGAACATTTTTATGAGAGTCCATCAGTGACCATTACATTCCACAGACAGACAGACAGACAGACAATGGCATATCACATGAAAAGCATACATTAGTATGAGCTTCATAATGACCCAGTGTTGTGTTTTTCATGGTGCTGGTTCAAGTGGCGATATTGTGTCTGATGATGGATCATTGGTTTTCTTGGTTAATCCATCTGTGAAAATGTTTCAAAGGTCTTGTTTCCATGAACCTTGCAATGGGGGTTCTGCTTAAACGAATCTGGCATTCAGATTTAAATGTAAATTATCCCACAAGGACTTTCAGATTTCTACAAGGGCCCTTTGGTTAGTCTGAATTATCTCAAGTGTTGCAGATTTGCAGCCGTAATGCTGGAACGCAGTCCGTGGACGTTTCAGACCTCGATTATCCCATGACGGCCAGGCATCTGATGGGAAGTGCGTGTCGCCAGAGGGGTTTGACTAATTGAATGTCAGCTGTGCGCCTGATTGGCCCATTTGCGAGCGTTGGGAGTGGGATGCGGGCCCCTGCTGGTCTGCAGCGCACACGCCTCATTACGCCTTCACCCAGCCGGCCCACGTGTGGCTACACACCGCGCCGCCCACAGGAGAACCGTGCAGGAGGGCACTTGGGGGAACCAGGCAATATGTCCCACGTGGTGTGTGTGAGAGTGTGTGTGAGTGTGCGAGTGCGTGAGCGTGTGTGTGAGTGTGTGTCAGTGATTCAGTGGGACGGGTGCACAGCGTTATGCAGTATAGCTGCATGCCATTGTATGGGCAGATTTAGTGTATTTAGAGCAGAAGATCCACCCCCATCTGCCCTTTGACATTCAGCCACGCCCCTCCGGTGTATCCATGGTAGCAGGTGCAGCCATTTTGTTTGGGGACTGCGGGCCCCAGGTGATTGATTAATCATCTAAACAAGGATGGGAGCCGCTTGGTCACTCTGACAGGGTCCAAATGTGCTTGTAATGGCCTCTCTACCAGAGTCCCAGAGCTGGCCTGCACCTCTGCAGCCATCCGCTCAAACTGGGTCACAATACCACATGAGACAATATGAAATACAATCACTCATTTCAGTCACTCAATTCAGTTCATTTTCATTTTAAATATACACACACGTATATATATATATAAGTACACAAAAATGTAACTTTATAAAAAATAGATCTAAGATATAGAGCTTCCAGTTAAATTCAAAGTCATGAAAGGTCCTTTACGATATATTCAGAATTTCATCTGAATTGTGAATTTGTGTGTGGAAGAATTATCTGTGATTAAGAAGTCAAAACAATCGCCACTGTGTTCCTGATGATGAGGAGGGATGATGAAGACACGCCCACACACCTTTGGAATGCAGAATTCCCTCCTTACTGGCGTTAACCTTCCTCCGCATGAGGAACATGTTCTCTGTGATATTTCACATGTAAAAAAGAAAAAGTTTGCCTGCACACACACACACACACACACACAAAGTTTGCCTGCACACAAACACACACAGACACACAAACACGTACACACACACACACACACACACACACATATTACACACATAATTACTGCCAGATGCCTCTGGTTCGGTTGTGGCTGGGGGAACTGAAGAAAGGAACATTACAAGCCAAGAAGTCAGATGATGTGGTGATATTTATGGACTCCGGCGATTGCGCATGCATAAAAAGGACATTTCTGATTATGGGATTACCGGAATTCCACAAGATACAAAATATGTAGCAGCGTCAAAATTGGATTTGGTCACTGATGCTCTCTGAGCTGAAATTAGCATAAATTGTCTGGTAATCTCACAGCTGTGGATTAAAGCCGCCTTTGAATCTCTCGCAAACATGGCAGGCCAGTAATGACATGGCATTGTATTTATAGAGCAGATTTAAGCCTTATTTCAGGCCCGATATCCCATGTCTGTCCGTGCCTTCCTCTGTCACAGAGCCTGGCTCTGGGACGGCTGGTTTGTGTTGGGTCCGGAATTCCTTCAAAACAAACACTGACGGCTTGTGAATAGCGCGCTGCTCTTCCGCCCCAGGCTGTGCTGGATACAGACTCTATTCTGGGTCAGCTCTCCTGCCAGGATGTGGTGAGATTCGCAGACTGTCTGTAACCGTTTGGACAAAGCCCAAGTGTTCTCTTCCTGAGGGCAGCGCCCCTGTCCGGTGTGATGTGAGGTGTTGGTCTTGGCCCCGTGTTTAGTGCTGCTGGGCCGTCAACGCCACACGGCTGTAAGATGCACACGTCCGCTGGTGGAAGATGAAAAGCCTGTGCTTGCAGAAACATGCTTGCGTGGTGATTACAGCACTGGGGCCTGCCTAGGCGGAGGTGATATCCCCAAACCTGGAGGGGGCGGAACCGGTCGCATCACAGCTGACATGGGGAAGGGCCACCACAGAACCAGCACCACAGAATTACACAAAGCTGAGAATGTGTGTGTGTGTGTGTGTGTGTGTGTGTGTATGAGTGAGTGAATGAATGCTTGGGTGTGAGTGAGTGTGTGTGTGTGTGTGTGTGTGTGAGGAGTGTTCAAACATCAAACATTGTGGTCTTTACCACATTGTATTCTTTAGCAATACTGCCACAGCATCTGCCTCTGTCTAATATTTAAAAAATGTCTAATTATTGCACTTCACCTGTATCTTCTGTACTTCTGTATGAAGCTGTTCCTTCAATTACAATTATTAAATGGCACATTTAAATGACCCCAATCCTGTCCAGTGTGAGGGCCACGCACGCTGTCCGTTTGTCTGGTGTTTGTCGCTGGTGTTCATCGCTCGTCGCTCTCTCTGAGGCACGTTCCTTCCGCACGCAGGGATAATTAATCACAGGCCACCTCTCTTCTTCTCCTTTACGCTCCTGATCTGACAGAAAGTAAAGGCTGTAAATATACGGCAGGTTCCTTTCTGTTGGCATCACAGTGTTTTTTTGCTTTGCTTCTTAAACTGATTCCCCAAAGCATTATCATTGTGCACAAGCCGTATTACTGTGGGAGAGGAACTCCCAGTTTGAGTCCTGATTCGTTTCCTTTTGCCCTATTCCCTGATATGCCCTGCAGAGCAGGTCTTGTGATGTAGCTTTTACACCACTGTTATTTAAAATTTTTACATTTATTAAATTAGTTTCAGATTTTTTCCCAATTTGGTACCCAATTACACCCTCTATTTATTTAGATTTGCCCTCCACACACGAGTCCACCGCTCATCTCTATGAGGCAAGCTAATTCTCAGAGCGCAGCGAACTCCGTTTCCTTCGAGACGGAATTCGCCCACCCACGTTCTGCAGACTCCCTTACGTGCCGGCTCACCCTCCCCCTCCCCCTGGGGTGGACAGCCAGACGCCACCCCCGATCGGGGCTAACGACCAGGGCCAGTCAGGTAGAGATGGGTTTCGAACCGTGTCCCTGACAGGCAGCGCACACTGCATGGGACCAGCCAAAATATGGTGCGTTGGACCGCTACGCTATCTGCCGCCCCCTACACCACTGCTCTACAGAGGCACAGCACCACCCCGGAACCCCTTCCCTAAACCGCGCTGTGACTGCGCCCCCATTGGACCTGTGGCTCCCGTTCCGCTGCGTGCGTTGTGGCAGGTGACCCGGTCCTCAGATCACACGCTCCTACCTTTGAAGATGCCAGAACACACCTGATGTGACAGGACACTTAACAATTCAGCAGGACAAGCGTAAAAATACTTTTTTTTTAATCAAAAGAGATTTTCTCTTCCTGAATGCGAAGCACATTAAGAGGACGGCCATAAAGGGATTAGTGGTGCATCGTCACACATGGACACTTTTCCTCTGTAGGGTGGAGAGAGAGCCACTCTCCTTCCCCCGTCAAATGCTGAACGCTCCCGGGGAAGTCTTGGGAAATGTGTCCTTATCAGCTGTTTTCTTTGCTTTTAAACAGTGTTTGCGTGCTGTTTCTGTCTGTGTTGTTTTCTTTGGTTTTTAACCCATATCCACCTAATGTATTATTCTGCATAAACACGGTGTGTGCCTAGCCACATAACACACCCATTCACATTCAGCCAACCTTCAGTCTAACACTTCCCTCTTGGACATGGAAAGGGAAACAACAGGCAAATGATGTATCATTGGAAAGAGCATGAAATTATCTGTAAACAATGCAAGCATTTAAGATAGCGATGTCAATGATACGATATAATGTTACGATAACACATTTCAATTTCATTGAATTTCTGCGACAGGATTCTCCGTAGGACGGCGACTGTAGCGTTTGCGCAGCCTACAGGAAATCCCGCAGTTCGGCAGATATGGGTTAACATTGTTCGCGTGCTGGTTTTGTCCGTGTTGTTTTCTTTGCTTTTAAACACTGTTTTGTGCTGGTGGTTTTATCTGTTTGAAGTCTCCGTGTGTCCCAGGCGGTACGTGCTCAGGGCGAGAGGACCACTCTCATTTCGCTCTCTCCACTGGAGCAGTCCGACCCCTCACCTCTCCCCTTTCACCTCATCTATGGTGAGGATTTATTTCTCAATAAAAACCTCACAACACCACAAAATAAATCCCATCTAATGTAGATAATATGTCCCACAGTGATTCTCCCATGGATCACAACTGCCCCCTCATGTACTGCCTGTACATATTTTAGGCTCAAGTATTACCAATCCAATCAAACTGTCCCGTGGGACGCATTATTATGTGATTTCCTTATACTCAATCCCGACCGTAAAAGGAACCATTTCCAAGTTGTGTGATTGCAGATTTTTCCAGTCGGTAAATGTGGTCCAATGTAGAAAGAAATGCCCCTCTGGTTCTTGAAAACATTCTTTGTCCCAGAATGTTTTTTGAAATGTCTGGGAAAATGTCCAGTTATTCTGTAAACAAAAAAACGATCTGAATATACCGGACAGAATTACCCACAATTCCATGGCATTAACGTTCCCCGTTGTTAAAAGAGACAGAGCCATAGTCTGGTATTTTCTGTACTTTTTAATCTGATTACCCCGTGGTGGCCAATTTCATCCACTCAGTGGGTTCTGCCTGCGGTAGGATATTTTGTAGACATTAAAACCGTATTCCTTTTTATATCAGTGTAACATCAAACAGGCTGCGTGCTGCCCTGGGTCACTCCAAAGCTTCTTAACAGCCGTGCAAAGACTCGCTCGGCTCATGTTCCTGCGTTCTCTGTGTTCTCTCGCCCCACAGGCTAAATTAACATGCGTTTTTCTCCACTCTGCTCACAAGTTCAAAGCAGGTTGCGGTCCAGGAGGATTAATCCGCATTGTTCGGTTGTTGTCACTCCCGGGAGAGACTAAATAATAACGATGAAAATGAACCTCGTTTTGCCTCGTTCCTCCTGCTTAAATCATTTTTATTGAACCGTTTAGGATGACTAACAATGGAAACTGAAACACCACATGAAACAGGATAAATAAGAGCCATTACAGTGGTCCTGGACAGCCACAGGGACATACATAATTCTACATGTACTTATTACATGTTAATAGCCCAATTATTGCATATTTTATTGCAGTTATAATATGTCAATAACATGTTTATATACCCATATACCGGTATTGGTCCTGGGAGCTCAGTTTGGCTCCATCTCTGTCCTTCATGCTCCAGTGTCCCGGCCTGGCTGCCGTCTGTCAGAGTTTCATCTTCCTGATACTGTCCTGCTACGAGGGGGGGTAACATTTGGTGTCTGTGATGTGGGCATGTAAATGCAGTATGAATTGATCCTGGTCTGTTGCTAAGAGCTTCTTCCCAGCAGAATATAAACTTCCCTCCAGACAGGATTGCTGGGCGCTTATCCCAAACCTCTCCTCTGGCGATCAGTCTGTCTGAAACTGGCCCCTCCTGTTTCAGATACATACAGGTACATCCTTGAGGAAGCGGTCACCTGTACAGATGGACAGGTGTGTGTGGGATCAGAGCAATACCTCGCAGGGGGGCAGGAAAGTTGGGGCTTGTTCCCAGCTGCATTCTGTATTCTGTGGATCTGGACCCTCTCCGTGTGGTTTAGCCCCCCCCCCCGCTGACTACCTGGCTCAGGAGGGGCAAAGTCTTTCAGCCCTGAGCCACCTTGGACTGACCATGACATGGTCTTTTTTGGACATACCCTGTGCTGGCCAGAAGAGGATGGGCTCCCCCCCTTTTTACCTTTTTAGTCTGGTTCCTCCCAGGTTTTCCCTACCAAGGTTTTTCCTTTGTTGCCTTTAGGCTTGCTTTTGGGGGGGGTCTAGGCCTGGGTTCCCCCTCTGTTAAGCGTTTTGGGACAATTCTATTGTGAAAAGCGCTATACAAATAAATTTGATTTGATTTGATTTGATTTGATTCATTACAGAAAAATGGGAGATAAATTAGAGGCATTCATTTTGGCTGACAAAACCCCCACACTCACACACACACACACACACACACACTCACACACACACACACACACACTCACACACACACACATGCACACACACACACACACACACACACACACACACACACACACACACACACACACACACACACACACACACTCACTCACACACACACACACACACACACACACACACACACACACACAGCTCTTTGGCCAGACTCGCACTGCAATATCTTGCTCATTATCGCCGTGGAGACAGGTCGGGGGACCAGACACGCTGGCCTGTTCTTTTAGCCCAATTAGCAGATGTTTTATAGAGTTTAAATGTCAGTTGGGTGTGGGTTTTGCTCACTTTGATCCGGCTGGGCGGTGTGATGCTGTTTCGTTCAGTGATGCGTGTATTCAGCGGAAGGCTCGGAGTGAACGGGGCTATAGAGCACAACGGGAAGTGCCCATCTTCTGCCCTTCCTGCTCGTGAGAATCCCAGAGAGGAACATTTACTCAGATGAGACATGAAAGATGAAATGAAGAGAAGCACATCCCCAGGGTGTTTTTTTCCACATTTCTTTAATGAAGTTTGTGAAAATGTGAGAGTTTTCTCTCTTGGGCATCTCCAGTAGGTGTTTGTGTTTGTGAGTCCCATCAGTGAGGGAGCTGAAAACAGCCTTCTGGTGTGCTGGTGTAAGTAACACACACTGGTGTCAGTAGAGCAATACATAGTGTCGGTTGCTCTGTGTCTGTGATGGTGTCAGTGGTTCTGTGTGTGACAGTATGTGATAGTGTGTGATGGTGTGTCTCCATCGCTGCTCTAGGACACAGAGATTGTGAACACGGCCATCCTGACAGGCCGGCGGGTGGTGGTGCCGGTGAAGGTGGTGACGGTGGAACGCGACGGCACCGTCAGGGAGGTGGAGGAAACCATCGCCTGCAGCTCTACCGACGAGGACGTGGTCAAGGTAATGCACTACAGCCCCCAACGCACTACAGCCCCCAACGCACTACAGCCCCCAACACACTACAGCCCCCCACTACAGCCCCCAACGCACTACAGCCCCCAACACTCAACACATACCCAACACTGTACGCAACACTGAACACATACAATATCACACATGAGAAGAAACACAATGTGTCATGCTAAAGAGGGTTTCATAGATGTAAGCTTTCTCCAGACTCCCACTGCCTGTGATACTGCTTAACAAAGTAAACACACACTGAGAAAATCATTAAAAGCTTCACATGAGAATGTAATTTCTCCCTTTATGAGAGCCAGCTGTGCAAACACAGACTTTAAAACAGGATGGTTAATGGCTCACAGGCTGAGAATTACCCTTCACCATGCAGTAGTGATGTTTCTGCTTTGCACATTCAATCTTCATATTCCATTTCACAGTGTAAAAGAACGAACATTGTCTAAATTCACTCACAAATTACTGTTTGTCATGTTTGGCAAAATGCCGCGGGAGGATGTATTTACAATCTGAAATAAAGTTCTGGAATTCATCAAGCCGATTCATTTGAGCTTGTTCTCGCAGAATAATTACTGTCACACCCCTGAGTGACACCATCATCAGTCATGTAATCAGACTAGGCGTGCCCAGTCACACGTAAATCCTCTCCTGAGTCGGAGTGAGGCGTATGTCTGAGAAAATCTTTTTATTAAAAAAAAAATGTTTTTTTATAAATTTGTTTCTGGTTTTTTCCCCCTATTTTTCTCCCAATTTGGCACCCAATTACACCCTCTATTCATTTAGATTTGGCCTCCTCACACGGGTCTGCCGCTCGTCTCTACGAGGCAAGCTAATTCTCTGAGGGCAGCGAACTCCGCTTCCTTCAAGACGGAATTCGCCCACCCACGTTCTGGAGACTCCCTTACGCGCTTCACGGCGGACCCGAGTCGACTCACCCTCCCCCTCCCCCTGGGGCGGAGAGCCAAATGCCCCCCCTGATTGAGGCTGATGACCAGGGCCGGTCTGGCAGAGATGGGTTTCGAACCGTGCCCCTGACAGGCAGCGCACACTGTATTGGACCAGCCAAAATACGATGCGTTAGACCGCTACGCTATCCACCACCCAAAGAGTGCCTTTTAAGAACAATTGAAGAGCTATGAAATGTATTTCAGATTCAGATTTGATTAGAGCCCCAGAGTGCCGTGTAACTGCACATTAAAGACCGAACAGAAGAACACAGCAAGGGAATTGGAATTGAGGTCACTTACAATAAATTGTTTTCAGTTTGTAACTCTGTTGCTAACTGAGATTGCAATTCAACATTTCCATAATATGATTTATGTTATGCAGTGGTTTTTATCATTGTCGGATCTAATGCATTATTTTTTTTTTTATGGACAGAGCGGAACCTTAAGAAACACATTGCAGATTCTGTTCAATAGGTTTTGATATGTGATCATGTACACCTTGGTCTGTGTCTAGAAGAGCAGATCTCCCACACAGCGTTAGCGGTTCTGGTTGTGTGGTGTAGACACCAGTGTTAATCCAGAACAGAGGCACGTTAAGGCCTGTCCATGTATATTCTGGTGGTTTTGTGACAAGAGATGGTAGCAGACCTGTGGCGCAGTTGTAAAAGAGTTTGAGTTTGAGTTTAAGAATAAATTACCTGTGTGTGTGGTGAGGGTTTAGTTTCATTACAGCCAATCAGATCATCAGCTTTTTCCCCTTTAATACCTTTGCCACCGTGGAGGGTGAACAGATTTCCCATATTTTGCAGAACAAACCCGCTTATCTTACACAACTGGACGGGTGTAGAGATGATCTCTCTCTCATTCAAGTTCATTGAACCACTCCTTACAAGTGCAAAGCTCAAGTACTTTGAACAGCGTAGTTTGACACGGATTGCATTTCAAATAGTTGTTTGTTGAACGATTTGCCTCGGAGTGTGGTGAAATACAGAACATCCACAAAGCAGTCTTTTGTGATAGGGCATGTATCGCTTATCTGTTCATAACTTAATAATGTCACCAAACTTGCACATAATGCTAGCGTTTAAGTTCAGAGGTGGTCTGGGTGGATGAAAACACAAATGATTTATCAGACACAAAACTTGTACAGTGCATGGAGGTGCTCTGTGCTGGTTCAGTCTTAATGCTGTGTGTGTGTGTGTGTGTGTGTGTGTGTGTGTGTGTGTGTGTGTGTGTGTGTGTGTGTGTGTGTGGAGCTCTGTGCTGGTTCAGTCTCAATGCTTGGAGAAGCACGTCAGTGTTGGATAAAAATTGGGATGAAGGTGGGAGACGTGTTCAAATCCATGCTTTGATTATCAAATAAAGGTGTCAGTGCAGGGATCCATCTCCTCCTTATTCAGGAGGGCACAGGTGATGCTGGGCAGGTTTCCTCTGTACTGTCTGCACTTATTTCACCAAGAGCTGGGGGGCAGAATAGACAAAACAAAGAGGATTAGAAATCGATCTGTTCTGGGCATCAGCTAATAAGTAGGGCCCTGTGTTTTGCACGTCTGAGCCAGATGCATGATTGAAATTGTCCTTTCTGAGCGCGTGCAGGTTTGGGGGGGAGGGGGTGGGTGGGTGGAGAAAGGGAATCCGGACGGAAGCTGGGGGGTCTTACCTGCTGGTGGGATGGTCCCATCCCAATCACATTTCAGGAGATTAGCCCCGCGGGTCGGTATTACGGCTCAGACAGACAGCGAATGCGCTGACAGTGGATTAGCACCAAACGGCACTTTTCCTTCCGCCCGCCCCTAATGGGCTTAGAGGAGATCTCTGCTCCCGCCTTTCATCAGAATATCATTTCATCCAGCAGCCTGCTCCTCGCATTTGGGCTGTGTGTGAAAGAGCCATGTGTCCGCCAATACCGAACCCACGGGTACAGAGAGCACACCGTCTGGCCTAAATATATGACACTTCATAACACAGTATTCGTAATAAACACCGGATCACATTTATGTTCAGTGAGAATGTAAATGAGTACAGTATCCATGGCGTACAGTGTGTTCTCTATCTGGAGGGCTTTAGGAAGCGGCTGCCCAATGTTTTCACAGCTCGGACTGTTAGGAAGGACACGGGGCACCTGCGCTTCGGGTCTGTTGAAACGGCCATATTCTGTTGTAGCGTAAATATTCGAACAATTACTGGCTAATCCAGGCAATGCTACCTTTCAGAGAAATGTCGTATTGTCAAAATGGTTTTCACCCATTATGTCATTTTATCCCCATAAATACGTATTAGGGATGGATTTCTCTGCGCTCCAGCCAGCCAGAGGTCGTGTGCGATGGCAGTGGTGAAGGCGGTTTTCGGTGTGGTGTCTTGGAGAGGCGGGGTGATGGAATTAGCCGATGTCTGCGGAGTGATAAGGGGGCGTCCGTGGAGGACTGCTGGATCAACACTTTGCAGTGTTAATAAAACCCGGGAGAATCGCACCCGATCTGACGTTTAATATTGAATATACTTTTAAAGTCCCGTTCCTGAAGACACTCAGCGGAATCGCTTAGGAACATTTTGACTGGTCTAAAGCTTCAAACATAAATGTTATTTTTTGTACTGATGGGATGTTTAATGGAGGAAGATTGTTTATGAGAAGGACGTCTTGATTGATGATTATATCAGAGCGTGTTGTGTGTAAGAGGCTCATTGGGGGATTCAGTAACAGACTGCACTCTGAGGCGGTGTGGGAGAGATCGTTCTCCTTGATGTGCCGTTCCTGGCAGACGAGACGTTGGATTCCCCCAGAGGGGCCCTGCAGGGACCACGTCCTTCTCCCCGCTCCTGGGTAGAGCTGCTGGAACAGTGCTGTCAGACACAGGCCCTCGCACTACACACACAGAGAGCAGATCCGCCACCGCACGGAGGCTCGATACATCCACACCGTGAAAAGGCCTTTCGGAAAGCTGGAGCGATCGGATCTTAAACCACAGCCACCAGCCGCTAATCACACACTTGAAAGCCGGTGCCATTAGCGGTGGTTTTGGATTTTAGGGGACAGAGGCTAACAGGAATAATAAACTGCTCCTTGCCTCAGGCGTGTATTTTATAAATAATGGGTAGGTGAACGTTTTGATTTAATCAGGCACACAGTGTCATGTCTTTAATTGTGGTGCATTTGAGCTGATTTACATTCTGTACAGCAGCAAATACTTTACCCCCCATTTTGCTACATTTCCTCAAGCAACACATGGTCCTCCTATGGAATTAATGTGATCGTTTTCAGCCACTGCAGCCAGGCATGTTCACACACACAGAGGCAACACGGCAGCTCTGCATGGCCACTGCACAGAGAACTGCAGCCCTGCATGGCCACAGAGCCAAGGAAATGTGGCTCTCCCCTTTTGCCCTTCAACTGAAAAATAATTGCATAAGTCCAAATGACTTAAAACCCGTGAGCAGTATTGTCATGCAGAACTCAAGGTCCCAATGTCCTGACCCTTTTAGATTTTATAGGTTCTAATCAATAACTAATTACTCAGTAATTACTTAGCAGTTCTAACACACGCCTGTGAAGGATTGGTTTCTGAGGGGACATGGCCACTTCCTGTCCCCTGAGCTGAACGCCGTCCGTAGAGCAGACAGGTAGTGGTCCCGGCTTGACCATTCCTCAGGGTCCGATGGAAGTAAGTGGATGCACAGTGAACACCCGAGGGCCATTTTAAACCCCAAATGGGCCATGGCCTGACCTTGCCCTGTCACCTCCACTCCAAATGGGCCCATCTCAAACGCAGCGAGCTCCATTATGCAGCTCTATGTGTGCATTAGCGTTGGCGTGCCATCAGACGCAGAGTTAATGTCCCGCGCCTCTGTCCGTCACTGCCCAATTACACCAAGTGCTTGTTTCGCACTCGATGCTCCATAAATATTATATACATCCACCGCAAGGCCACGGACTCCCATACACGAATACAATTAGTCACACCTAATTTTCATTGAATGAATAACACTCTTTTCAGTTTTCTCCATAACACCAGTATTCTGGCACATGCACAGATAGGACCCAAGGGGGGCTTGAGCCCCTGCCCTTTTGCCCTCAGAGTCAAAAAGTGCCCTTTTTTTGGCTGGTTTTAATTGTATTTTATTTGTTATTGAAATTCTATCAAATATAAAGAGGAAAATGTATAGTAGTATCCACGAAAAAATACACCTTATCAATTTAAAAAGTACTCTCCAACCCCCCCTTCCAAATGGTTTTGTCTCAATCAATCAATCAACGTCGCATCTTCCGACATTCTGAATACAACTTGTCATGAAAAGTACTGCATCCCAAGCCCCAGCTCGGTTACGGTGAATGATATCACTCAGGTAGGCTTTGTTTTAATTATGAAACCATGATTAAACAACACTTACTTACTTTTTATGTTATATATCCGTAAAAAAAAACTATGAAGTAGGTCAGTAGCACTTGCGTTGATTAATTATTATTAAAACGACGTTATCTCCGTCATGCAGGACAACTTACAAATATGCAATTAATTTCTGAAGCAGGTAGTTACGTTTTGCATACTTTTGCTAGTTTAGTGTAGTCACCCTGTTTTTTTTATAGCCAGTTTTCTAAAAACGTGATGTTTAAAAGTGTATTATTGTTTGGGCATGTAGCAGTGTGTTTCCCTGTTAAAATAAAAGTTTTTTGTTTGAATGCCATTAAATGTCATCCTTCCTAACTTTCTTTCTCAAAGAAACCACTGATCTAATGTGACTGAATTGGTCTAAACAACTGAACACTGACTGACTTGCATTACTACATCAAATCTGTGGTTTCTTCATGGAATAATGTGTTTCAGTACAATTTAAACACGTCCCATGTTATGAACATAGTGTGTGATTATGGATGGCGGTGGTGTGGCAACATTGGGGTGGGAATAGTGCGTGTCGGTGGGGTGAGTGCCCTTTTTTTTTTGCTTGAGCCCCTGCCCCCCAAAATGTCTGTGTACGGCCCTGCCAGTATTATTAGTGTATTGTAACCTAGAAGAAGCTTCCTCCGGTCCTGCTCAAAAGGACCTTTGCTGGTATTGCTACCGATTCCACTCAATTTCCGTGGCTGGTCAGGCTTTGCACTGTACTTATTTTTTTTTTATTTTTTTATTTTTTTATTTTTTTCTTCTTCCCAATTTTCTCTAGTAATTTGGTATCCAATTACACCCTGTATTTTATTTAGGTTTACCCTCCCCACACGAGTCTGCCGCTCGTCTCTATGAGACAGATGCCATCCCCAGTCGGGGCTGATGGCCAGGGCCGGTCTGGTAGAGTCAAGTTTTGAACCCCGTCCTTGACAGGCAGCGCACACCATATCAGACCAGCCAAAATACGGTGCGTTAGACCGCTACACTGTCCGCCGGCCCTGCACCTTACCTTTAACTTACCTTGTAACTTACCTTTTACAGTTATCATCTGACTCCACCATAGTAGTAAGGACGTGCAGAGTCCCCCTGGTCTTTAATCATAAAAAACTGCCATGGAGATGATATTTACATTATGAAATCATGTCTATTATGATGTTGAACACCTTGCTCCATTATTCTTTACATGTATTGAAAGTCAAAACAGACGTTTTTCACCGAACTGACCAGTGTGTGAATTAAATAAAACTCCAAGCGTCCAGAGCCGTCTGTTCTGACACTGCAGGTTGTGATGAGTTATGAGTTATATCAGCTCTATTATCAGAAAGCAACATCAGCCCTACCCTGTGCTCATGCAGACTGCTTGAGCTGTTTGTGTTTTTAAATCTGGACCCTGAGGCGTCATGCCTAATGAGGCTGGATTTCAGGTCCAACACAGAGGAAGGAGAGAAAAAGGGTTGTGTGGGATTCACTCCTCCCTTACACTCTCCATCACACACTCTGTGCTCCAGTCTCCTCACGCTCTAGATCAGTGTTTCTCAATCCATTCCTATTTTTATTTATTATTTTAATTCCAACCACCGCTCCAAACCTATCATCTGCATCGGTCATCTGTTAATGATCAATTGATCGTGATTAAGTGGCGTGCAGGACATGCAGGGCAGTGCGCCCTGTAGGAATGAATTGAGAAACACTGCTCTAGATCACAGACTCATTCTCCTTACGCTCTCCATCACAGACTCTGGCGCACAGATGAACCCATCAATGGGCTGCCTGTGTTGGCCTGTAGTTTCCTTTGATTCTCATGTGATAGATCACAGCTCAGAAATCAGGAGCTCTTTATTTTCCCTGTAGAGGGATGCCCTCTGTGGTGTCCACACACCACAAAGAGACACATTCAGGACACTACAACACAAACGACACATTCGGGCCACACTTGACTTATATTCCTATGCAAATATTTATGCAAATTCCTGTACATCATTCCACCAAATTCCCAGCTCCCCTACGAACCCTCCCGTAGGCTGCAGCTTTCTGTACCGTGAAACAGGGCCGTCTGTGACGTTTCACTGGCCAGCGTGAAGCGAAGGGCATTTTCGTTGACAATTAGTTCCTCTGCAGTTCCCAATGGGGTTTTTTTATTTCTGGGAGCGAAAGACACAGCACCATTCTCAGAGCACGCTTTACCCGGAATGCGGATGTCAATCGCAGCGCTTGTTAAAAAGCGAAACGCACACACACAAGTATGTAAAATCATTTTGCAGCAGATATCTACGGTACCGGCTCTTGTGATGAAAAAGCATTCAGCCCAGAGATGAGCTGCAGTTTATCACCCGTTCGGCGGGCAGGCAGGCAGGCGGGCAGGCGTGATGGAAGTGTGATGTCAGCACTTAGTTCCTCTCTCTGCCATGGCTGGTCATGAAAGCGGGCATCACCGAGCTCTTCTGTTTTACGGGGTAAATGTGAGGCGACAGGCGATTTGATTAGCTCAGAGATTTTCTAAAGAAACGTTATTACGCTAACCAAATAAGAATGATGGCAGGGTATTGCGGGAGCCAGGAGGAGGTGTGTAATGGAATCGGCCAATGACAGCGGCATGAATCAGCTGAGCTCCCTGCTTATAATGGGCCCCCAGAGCCCGTCGGCTGGGAGTCAGAACCAGATCAGGTCCAAAGCCCGTCAGCTGGGAATCAGAACTGGATCAGGTCCAAACCCGGTCAGCTGGGAGCCAGAACCCAATCAGGGGACTTTCATCCTGGGGAGGTGGACGCTGCAGTGGGAGAGGCTCTAGTGCTTCTGCCTGGTCCCCTGGCCGCATGGAGTCGCATGGAGTCACATGGAGTTGCATAGAACTGCATGGAGCATCATCTCATCGTGTGGCATGGAGCTGTCTGGACCAGCATGCACAGTATGCAGTGAAGGTCTGCCATTGGTCCATGGGACCCATCAGTGCTCACCTCAGCTAAGTGATTTTGGCAGCTGTGTAGCTGGACGTCAGCCCCCTCCTTGGCCATTTTAAATGTGCTTTATACTGCCCTGCATTTAGTGTACTGAACTGTTCCTTCAGACAGCTTACTGTACGCGCTGGCCTCCGTGGGGCTCTCTCCTCTTACTGTCCCTCTCTTTCTTCTCGTCTAACTTAACTTACTGTTTCTCAACCAAGCTAGAAATAGAGCACCAATTTTTCCAAATAATTTTCTGCCCGGTCTGTGAAATGATTGGTCTGTTTCAGTCTGTGGCAGGGTTGTGCATTGTCAGCTGAATAATCAGCAATTTATCATAGGAGAGGAGAGCAGTGAGTTGCCATAGTTGTACTGTGTCAGTGCGTGTGTGTGTGTGTGAGTGTGTGTGTCAGTGAGTGTGAGTGTGTCAGTGTGTGTATACATCAGTGGGTGTGAGTGTGTGTGTGTGTGTGTGTGTGTGTGTTGGGGGGCGGACAGGCTTCTGTATGTCAGTGGGCATGTGTAGGTGTGTGGGTGGGTGTGTGGATGGGTGGAGGGGGGAATCAGTCCAGCTCAACTCTTCCGCTGAGAGAGGCTCTTCTCCTCAAAGTTGTGAAGGAGCTGAAAGGAACATATATGTGATATTTAGCCCTAACAGCTCTGACTCTTTAATGTGTGTCTAATGACATTCCTGAGAGAAGCTTGCTTTATAGATCTGAACACTTCGATGTGGCCTGAGCCAAACTGAGCCAATCTGAGCCATTCTGAGCCATTACCAACAGCTTCTCTGTGGCTCATGACTGATCGATTTGTCCTCCTAGGAAGACAGGAGAAATGAAAGAAAATAAATTAAAATGTGGTTTCTATTACTACTACTACTACTAAAGCTACTACTGCTACTACTACTACTACTACTACTTAGTACTAATAATTATAATAGTAATACAATAATAATAATAATAATAGGCGTGGAAGTCTATGCTCAGATAGATTTGTAACCATTGTCTGTACCCATGTGAGTGATTCCCTCTAATCTGAATGTCTCTGTTGCTTTATTCTGTTCCCTGGTAATTGGCTTTGTTAGACTTTGAGGGGTTGACTCACAATGCAAGACTTCATCCCCCATCCACAAGCTTGTAACCCCTTTCAAAAGCTCTTATCTGATTGGTCCGTGCTCGGTCCTTTCCTTCTTAATGATGAAAGGAGCGAGCTCTCATCCTGCTCTCCGCTCGAGAGAGACGCCTTCACGCTTCCGTCTGTGTTCTGCGCCGGTCCTGGGCTTTGTTCATGCCAAATGCTGTGATCCACATTTTTCCCCTTTTCCAAAATAGACAGAGAGATTAAATCAATTTTTCAGTGTCTCCAAAAGCATTGCTCAGCTGTTTGGCATTGACACAGGGGAATGTGTTTGTACTGGGCCAGCAGCTGACTGTAAATAAACCTCTAGCCACACACAAAAAAACACACAACTGCACAAAAGACAGCAGGAAAAGGGAGAAAGCCAAATTATTCCACACAGCATGCACACAGAAGAGAAAGTAGTGCATTTACATTTGACACAAATAATAATTATGATGCGGGTAACCACTCTCACCCAGAATAATATTAGTACTAAAGGATGTGTTAATGTTAATATTGTTAATATTTTACATGTTCATTATAATATAATATTATAATATGAATAATACAAATATTAAATAATAATGTACTAAAGGAAACAACCCATTTGACTTGGTTACTTCAGTAGTCGTGTGTTTATTGTAGTCATAATAATAATAATAGTGTATATAATGGGGGTATAATGCTCTGGGTAACATGGCACATGGGAACTGTAATGGCCTACTGCCAGTTCTCCTCATACAAAGCCCCCCTGGTATGAGTCGTCCTCATGACTCCATTGCTGGTGGGGGGTGTAGCTCAGACTGAGACACAGATGGCCTCAGGCACCGGGCCTTGGGGGAGGCGGTCTTTGATATGGCGGATGGATCCAGCCGAACCAACACCTGCACTTCTTGTCGCCACGAGTGCCGGCTTTTCTTCGCATTTCCATCGCAGATGTTGGGCCGCGCCTCGTACCGAACCCCTCTCTCCTCTCCTCCTGAGCGCCTGAAAGGCAGCGGATGTAGTGGTGAAAGGAGGGAGCGAGGCAGAGAGGGGGTCGACAGGAAGAGGCCGCGCGTGGGGGCCCCGGCGTCTCAGCGGAGAGCGCACGTTGCCCCGCCTTGATCGCGCCGCAGTCAGTGCCTCTTAATCGGGAGCCCCGTAATTAAACCCTCGATGGGAGATCAGCTCTTCATTGCATTCGGATGTTCGGCGATGTTTTAAAGAGAATCGCCTAATCTCACGTCAGCCTCCAAAGGGCTCATAATTACTCCTCTGATTCATCAAGCTTTTAGTTTGGGCTGCTTGCCTTGGGCACGCTCACACTTGACATGCGCTTCCCCTGTTTGAGTGTCTGCTCAGAATATATTCCTGTTTCCATTCTGATAGTCCTTCCTGGGTCACTTTTCACTCTTTTCACTTTCATTGAACATTTCGACGTATTATTATTATTGAGTCCAGGTTCTGCAGTGTGAGTGTACACTTCCCTGTGGAACATTCCGGCCTGTGGTTTCTCCCGAAGCCAGAGCAGGTCCCATGTTGTTTGCTCATCTGCTTTAATACAGAAACTAGAATCAATGTGCCACATGCTTGTTGTTTCAGCAACAGTCTGTTAGGGAGCTATGTGTGGTTTAGTGTTCTTTATTTGGTGCGTGCGCGCGTGTTTGCGCGTGTGTGTGTGTGTGTGTATGCGCATGTGTGTGTGTGTGTGTGCATGCGGCTGTGTGTGTGTGTGTGCATGTACGTGTGTGTGTGTGTGTGTGTGTGTGTGTGTGTATGTGTGTGTGCTATATGATAACTAGTGACCAGGCCCTGGTTTCTTGGATTGTGCTCAGTATCATTCTGCATCATGACAGGCAGACTCACTCTAGTGCTGGTTCCGTCCCCCTTCCCTCCTGTACAGTGTTAGGAAATCATTTTGTTTCCATACATTTCACACTAATGAATGTACAGAATTGAAAATGACCCATTTACTGTTGTTCCCAGTGGCTTTGGCTGCACTCAGGTACGAAGCTCATTCAGGAGAACTGGGGCTGAAAACATGGACCACCACTGGCAGCTATATCACACATGTTCAAGCACACGGATTCCACACGCATGTTCAAACACACATGGATTCCACACGCATGTTCAAACACACACACGGATTCAACACACATGTTCAAACACACACACAGATTCCACACACATGTGCAAACATACAGATTCCACACACATGTTCTAACACACACACGGATTCCACACACACATTTCTAACACACGTATTCCACACACATGTTCAAACACACACATGGATTCCACACCCATCTTCAAAAACACACACGGATTCCACACACATGTTCAAACCCTAAAATGTTTTACTGCATCTTTCTCTTCCTTTCTATGCCCTTCTATGTCTTCCCACGTGTATCCAACACATTTCGAGAACATACACATGCACATTTTATTGAACAAAAATAATTTTCCATTGTTACACCTGTAGATCTGTATCAGTAATCACACAGACCTGCACCACACACTGCACACACACCCTGTTTCTCCAGGTCAAGTACACTGCACTGTCAGCGCTATAGTAAACAGTGCTATAGTAAATGGCACTTTGGTAAACAGCGCTATGATAGGTTTGACTTTCATCGTGTGTTAAAATGTAGCTGTGGTTATTCCCTGTCAGTTTCCTGCGCTCTTTGGACTTAATGGTCCATTGAATCCACATGAATCAGATCCACACTCCCTACTGTATACAAACACAGATTTTACACACACACATGGCACTCCCTTCCGTAGTCTATGAGCGGTATCTTGCTGACCAATGAGACGCAGGCAATGGGGGGCCGGCTGACCAATGAGATGTGTGGTTGGATATTGAACAGGGAGGCCTCCCTTGCCACTTACTAATGAACTTTATTGGAGAAATTGATTAGCGGCTCCGTTATTGAATGAGAAGGGGAGGGGGGACATGTTTTAACATGTGTAACACATCAGTAAACACTTTGTTATTGATCAGGTTTGGCAGCAGAGAGAGTGAGAATCACAGTGAGAGCGTGGCACTGCAGGTTTGAGTCCCAGGGGCTGCAGGTTTGAGTCTCAGCTGTTGGGCATCGCAGAGAGAGAGTGTGGCATTGCAGTGAGACCGTGGCACTGCAGGTTTGAGTCCCAGGGGCTGCAGGCTTGAGTCTCACTGTTGGGCATCACAGAGAGAGAGTGTGGCATCGCAGTGAGAGTGGCACTGCAGGTTTGAGTCCCAGGGCCTGTTGGGGACTTGCTGAAATGAAACATACTGACGTGTGGTATGTGGTGAGGTCTTTGCATGGTTTGAGGACGGTGGTACTCTCACTCACACAGTGCCCTGTGGTGGCTGGGGTTCAGTAATCCAGTTCTCCAAAAACAAGGGTTTTAAACATGCCCCATTATGAGCACATAAAAACATCACTATCTGAAACACCCCCCAGCACTGATTTACTGGCCCTCGTCTGACCCCCAGGGCGGAGGTGGATATATTTGACAGGTTGTGGAGATGGTGAGGAGATGGAGGAGTGTGTCCCGGGGGCCTTGAAGGAGCACGCTCTAACGCTCACACTGCACATTTGGGAGGCTCCGTCAACCCCCCGAAATCATTAGGGTGTCATAAACGTCCAGAATACTCTGCTGTAGCATTAATCAAGAGCACCAGGAGGGCCAGAGAGAGAGAGAAAGAGAGAGAGAGAGAGAGAGAAGGGGAATATTCATTATTAAATCACAACAGCCGTTAGCCCAGGGTTGGGGGATGCACCCCAAACAGGCAGGATGTTGCTCTGATTCCACCCTATCTATGGCTCTGATTCCACCCTGCCTATCTGCCCCTGATTCCACCATACACACCTTCCCCTGCCTTATACCAATTGAATTCGAACAGCTCATAGGGTTTTGAATGCTGAAAACAAACACATTACTTGTTGTAACTTCCTGGACCACCAAACTTTATCACGTTACTGGACTAATGTCATTATAATCAAAACATTCATGAGTTCATTCAAGGTTTGGTTTCTTTGTGAAGAACGATGTTGTGGCAGACAGGGATCTTGTTACTCTGTACTCTGTACTACTCTTGTTTTCTGTACTTTAGATGTAATGAAATGTGGATGGTTGTTGAGTTTGGCTCTCTCAGCCGTCTCCCTGCCGTAGCAGAAGTGAGACAGGAGAGGACTGCTTTTGTTATTGTGTAATTACAGGTGGCACTGGAGCAATCACACAAAACCAAAACTCTGTATACAATTACAAAGAGGAGGCGCAGTGTGGTATTATAATCCCCCATGTCAGTAATAGTTGTGTGGTGTTGGTAACACTGATTACAGCCTCGACACCCCCCCATGAGCATCTGTCAGCGAGCGCGATATGGAAATGCTGAACTTTTCAAATTGCGTTTACTGTTGCACGCCTTCGTATCACATGAATTCACTTTTATAGAAACATTAATTTTGTTTTGGTGCCGTAGTTTGGGCCCCGAGTCTCTCTCCTAGCGTGTTTCCGCCTGGCTCCCGGGACGTTTCATCATGTTCCCCTGATTTTGGGGCGAAGACAGATAATCACGACCTGGTGTCTGCGCAATATTTGTGTCTGAGAGGCCCGTCACAGAGCCACTGCATCATCATTACCCAATCCCTGCGCCCGTGCCCTCAGTGCATCATGGGATACGAGGACAATCCTTTGGCAGCCCAGGAGATTACCAGAGCAAAGCCATTGGGATCAGAGAGGGCCAAACACCAGCGGGGAGGGGAGAAGCGGGGGGTTCCACTTAGCCTCTGATCAGCAGGCCCAGCTGTTCCAGCCTTTTGGTGCCATCCGTAGAATCCAGGAAACGATTTACAAACATTTTCTGCATTGCTCGTTGGGTCACATAGAGGGGAAACAAACAAACACAGAGGTGCTAACGACAGGCCCAGTGAAACACACAAACATACAGGCGCTAGAGGCAAACATAGAGGCAAACCCAGTGAAACAGCAGGCCCAGTGAAACACACAAACATAGAGGCGCTAACGATAGGCCCAGTGAAACACACAAACATAGAGGCGCTAACGCTAGGCCCAGTGAAACACACAAACATAGAGGCGCTAACGACAGGCCCAGTGAAACACACAAACATAGAGGCGCTAACGACACACAAACATAGAGGCGCTAACGGCCCAGTGAAACACACAAACATAGAGGCGCTAACGACAGGCCCAGTGAAACACAAACATAGAGGCGCTAACGACAGGCCCAGTGAAACACACAAACATAGAGGCGCTAACGACAGGCCCAGTGAAACACAGTGAAACACACAAACATAGAGGCGCTAACGAACATAGAGGCGCTGAAACACACAAACATAGAGGCGCTAACGATAGGCCCAGTGAAACACACAAACATAGGCCCAGTGAAACACACAAACATAGAGGCGCTAACGACAGGCCCAGTGAAACACACAAACATAGAG
>JAINUG010000154.1:1620071-2032571 GCA_029706075.1 Aldrovandia affinis | reverse complement strand
CTCTCTTCCTCTCTTTCTCCTGGGTGAGAGGAACTGTTATTATTGCAGCCTTTACTCTGTCTGCTGGGCCCATTTTTCAATTTGCTCAATTTTGGTTTCCTGAGCTTTGAAGACGGCTCTCTCGGTTGTGGGAGTAAGGGAGGAGGGAGGGAGGCGATCTCCACAGTCTTTGGGGAAATGTGCAGAAATATCCAGTAATCACGGAGGTGTTTTAGGAGGGAGATTGCGTTCTGGAGTGCGCAGTTTTTTCCCTGCAGATATCCAGCAAAGAAAGAATGATTCTGGGCTGGGCCATGGTGCAGGAAAGCTAGCACGAGGCTTGACTGTCACATGGACAACATTATGAAAATAAAGAGTAGTGTAGGGCTGCCTTAAACTGTCAGACACGGGGGCAGCCTGATTATAGAGGCAGCTCATAATTTCACAATTGTTGAGTGGGGGAGGGTGCTGAGTGGGATGTTGGGTGTGTGTTGTGGGGTGTTAGGTGGGGGTTGAGTGGGGGAGGGTGTTGAGTTGGGCGTTGGGAGGGTGTGTGTTGAGTGGGGTGTTGGGTGTGTGTTGAGTGGGGGGGAAGGTGTTGAGGGTGTTGAGTGGGGGAAGGCGTTGAGTGGGGCGTTGGGTGTGTGTTGAGTGGGGTGTTGGGAGGGTGTTGAGTGGGGTGTTGGGTGTGTGTTTAGTGGGGCGTAAACGTTTTGGGCGAGCTGAATGTTTTGGTTCTCTGCACAGGCCCACGCGGGACAGTGATGATGATGACGAGGATGAGAGGAAGGGTAAAGGGTGCACACTGCAGTACCAGTATGCCCTCGTGCGCGTCCTGACACACTTCGTGGCCGAGCCGGCGGACCCTGGCGGTGAGCTGGTGTACCTGCTGGGGCCGGACTGGCAGGCCGACATCACCGACCTCGTCATCGACTTCTTCAAGGTGGAAGACCCGCGAATCGCCCGGCTCCTCGAGGGACGTGTGCTGATGGGACGGGACGTGGGGATCACCACCATACAGGTGTGTGGACATGCCCTCACCTGGGACACGCCCGCTACAATATACATATACTAATACAATACAATACACACACATAAACCACATATTTACTACAATGCACACCATAAACCACATATTCTACTACAGTACTCAGCCATAAACCACATATTCTACTACAATACACAGCCATAAACCACATATACTACCACAATACACACCATAAACCACATATTCTACTACAATACACAGCCATAAACCACATATTGTGCTACAATACACAGCCATAAACCACATATACTACCACAATACACACCATAAACCACATATTCTACTACAATACACAGCCATAAACCACATATTGTGCTACAATACACAGCCATAAACCACATATTCTACTACATTGCACACCATAAACCACATATTCTACTACAATACACAGCCATAAAACCACATATACTAACACAATACACACCATAAACCACATTTACTACCACAATACACAGCCATAAAACCACATATACTACCACAATACACACCATAAACCACATTTACTACCACAATACACAGCCATAAACCACATTTACTGCCACAATACACAGCCATAAACCACATTTACTACCACAATACACAGCCATAAACCACATTTACTACCACAATACACAGCCATAAACCACATGTACTACCACAATACACACCATAAACCACATTTACTACCACAATACACACCATAAACCACATTTACTACCACAATACACAGCCATAAACCACATTTACTACCACAATACACAGCCATAAACCACATTTACTACCACAATACACAGCCATAAACCACATATGCTACTGGACTGTCTGCTCAGTTCTGTAAAACTCAACCGTAGACAAATCCATTTCCATAGACGACATTAGACATAGCCGTTAGACACGAAACGTAATGCAAATACAGTACGTCCTGCCAGGGATAAACAGTAGCAATAACAATAACCGTAAATAACAGAAACTGTGCCATGGGCATGTTAGAAGGGGGAACTCTCTTTCCCATAATCCTGTGTGTGTGCATGTGCCTGAAGGGGGAAGTCCCTGTTGAGTCACTCTGTAAATTACGTGCTTTGTAGTGCGATGTGGAGCTGGGATCTCCTTCAGCGTCTGCTAGCGCTCGGTCAGTAATCAGCTCAAAACAGAGGCGACCCCCAGACCTTCTGTCCCAGAAATGTCAGCCCAGGGGCCATATGTACAAAAGATATGGACAGGGGAAAGCTGATCCTAGATCAGCACTCCTACTCTTGTTTGTGCAACTCTGCCACATTTGCACGAACGCTGTTGTTTGCAGTAAGACTTTGTCTGTAATGGTGATTGACTGATTCAGACTCCATCGCTTCAGTAGAACGATAAGTCTCCCAGTTTTTCCTGCTGCAGATCTTCTCAGGATGCTGTCATGATCGCCTGTCTGCCCACGTTGTGACTTCCATCTCCCGTCCCCAGTACTGACAGGCCTTTCACACGTCTCTGTCTGTACCTCGAGTGATCGCAGGGCTGCTCCACAGTCGCAGAACGAACACGGCGGAGTGTTTTTGACAGACGTTGTTTGCCTTACTGCGATCGTGTCACCGTTGAGCGGTTAAGGCTGAGATGGTTCCGGGCTGGCTCCAGGTCCTCACAGGGATGGAACACATTTCCATTCCAGTTTAATTGAAACTCAGAGAGGGATTGGAGCAACCCTGTCCCCTCGACGCCTCCATCACAACGCTTTCGATTTTTTTGACGTTTCAATTTCTCTCGGTGGGCTGGGAGCTATGTCTCTTTGTGTCACTCAGAAGGTGGGAGGGGAAGGAGCTCTGGGGTCATGGTCAGATGACTGACAGGGCCAGGTAGTGGCTCTTCACACGTTCCCTCTCTGTGGCCTTCTGCAGTAAAACTACCTCCCCCGTATGTTTACCTCTGCAGTGTAGAACATAACAGAAATAAGCATAATGAGGAGAATGGGCCGTTCAGCCCATATAGGCTCTTCATGTCCTAATTTAAAGAGTATCTAGTACTGCATCTAGCCTGGACTTGACTAGCCCAAGTGTTTCTGCCTCCACTACCTGGCCTGGAAAGCTGTTCCAAAAAAAATACTTCCTGATATTCGTGCAGAATTTACCTTTAACTAATTTCCACATGTTCCCTCTTGTTCTGCTATCTGAACTTAACCTAAACAGTCTTTGGTAGTTCACTTGGTAAAGGCCCTTTTTTAATGTAATTTTAATTTAAACACCTCAATCAAATCTGCTCTTACATCTCCTTTTGCTGGGCTTGAATACATTGAGCCTTTTAAGTCTTTCAACTTCTACCTTTCATAGATTTCAGTGTGGTGCCCAGAAGTGCACACAGTTCTCTAAGTGAGGTCTGACTAAGTGCAGAGCAGGTTGTGAACAGCTCAACAGGTGTTGATTGGTCACCCACACTCACACTCACTCACGCACACACACACACACACACTCACTTACATACACACTCATACATACACTCACACATACCCATACATACACACATGCACTCACACACACACCCACACACACTGACACTCACACACACACACACTCACATACACACACACACACACACATACACACAACTGAGCACATACACACACACACACACTGAGCACACACACACACACACACACACACACACAACCACACACACATACACACCTGAGCACACATACACACACACACACACACACACACACCTGAGCACACACACACTCACACACTTAAGGGCCGTACACTGACTACAGCCATTTTATTGTGAGACAAAGCAAAACATGAAACAAGGATGTAAGAACACAGCTTGTGTGCTCAGGTGTGTGTGTGCGCTCAGGTGTGTGTGTGTGTGTGTGTGAGTGCGTGTTAGTGTGTGTATGTATGTGTGTGTGTATGTGTGAGTGTATGTGTGTGTGTGTGTATGTGTGTGTTTTCAGGTGTGTGTTCAGGTGTGTGTGTGTGAGTGTGTGTGTTCAGGGCTCAGGTGTACTCCCTCCCCAGGTGCTGTCTCCTCTCTCTGACTCCATCCTGGCGGAGAAGACGGTGACGGTGCTGGATGATAAGGTGACCATCACAGACCTGGGGGTGCAGGTGGTGGCCGGACTTACCCTGTCTCTGCAGCCCAGCACAGGGAACACACGAGCTATCGTAGTGTCCGCAACCGCCCTGGAGCTGCTGCACGCCCCCAAGCAGGTACGACACACACGCCCCCAAACAGGTACGATACACACACCCTCAAACAGGTACGGGACACACATCCTCAAACAGGTATGACACACCCCCACCCCCAAACAGGTACAACACACACACACCCCCAAACAGGTACGACACACCCCCAAACAGGTACGACACACACACACCCTCAAACAGGTACAACACACACACACCCCCAAACAGGTACGACACACACACACACACCCCCAAACAGGTACAACACACACACCCCCCAAACAGGTACGACACACACACCCCTCAAACAGGTACGACACACACACCCCCACACACCCCCAAACAGGTATGACACACACACACCCTCAAACAGGTACGATACACACACCCTCAAACAGGTATGGGACACACATCCTCAAACAGGTATGACACACCCCCACCCCCAAACAGGTACAACACACACACACTCCCAAACAGGTACGACACACACACCCCCAAACAGGTATGACACAAACACACTCCCAAACAGGTACGACACACACACACTCCCAAACAGGTATGACACACACACACCCCAAACAGGTACGACACACAAACACTCCCAAACAGGTACGACACACACACACTCCCAAACAGGTATGACACACACACACACCCAAACAGGTACGACACACAGACATCCCAAACAGGTACAACACACACACACACCCCCAAACAGGTAAGACACACACACACTCCCAAACAGGTACAACACACACACACTCCCAAACAGGTACGACACACACACACACACACCCAAACAGGTACGACACACAGACATCCCAAACAGGTACAACACACACACACACCCACAAACAGGTACGACACACACACACTCCCAAACAGGTACAACACACACACACACACCCCAAAACAGGTACGACACACACACACCCCCAAACAGGTACGACACACACACACTCCCAAACAGGTACGACACACACACACTCCCAAACAGGTACGACACACACACACTCCCAAACAGGTACGACACACACACTCCCCCAGACAGGTATGACACACACACACACCCCAAACAGGTACGACACACACACACACCCCCCAAACAGGTACGACACACACACACTCCCAAACAGGTATGATACACACACACCCCCAAACAGGTACAACACACACACACACTCCCAAACAGGTACAACACACACACACCCCCAAACAGGTACGACACACACACACCCCCAAACAGGTACGACACACACACACCCCCAAACAGGTACGACACACACACACCCCCAAACAGGTACGACACACACACACCCCCAAACAGGTGTATTTGTGTATTACAGTCTATTACTAACAGACTAACGTTAGTTAGTTAGCCTGATGTGGCACTCGTGTGTAAGTGATAAAAAACACTAAAAGTACAGTACAAACAAAAAGCAGAGAAAACCACTCAGCATGACAGCCAAACTGTGGGGGGATCGTAGAGGGAGGATATGCTTCAACAGCCAGAGTTCGCCTTTCCTCCTGACAGCTCGAGCTCTTCAATGTGTTACGGAAAACTAAGGCCTGATTGTGGCTCAGAGGAAAACTCATAAGAATGTAAAGGAAATCGTTTTTTAGTAATGATGGGACCATATTCAAGACTTCTCTGATGTCATTCTCAGTATCTACACATGCTTTAGTTGGGGAAATATTGTACCCTTAAAAAGCTTTGGTTGTCCTAGCAACAGGCATTGGATTACCTTTGTTTTTCGTCTTTTTTACAAAAGCAGTTTGCTGAAATATTTATGAATTCATGTTGATATTGTTATGAAGATAACAACAATTTAAAGGCAAACATTTGTCTCAATATCCAACAATTTGACCACAGAATTATGCAGGAGTTAAGTCAAAATGTACTCAATTCTCAGTACTCCAATTCAACTTTAAGTAACACAAGAAGATATTATATAATACATAGAGCATTTACGTTTCCAACAGTTCAAACAATGGTACACTTTTCTGCAGGATTAATATGTTTCCTCATCAATCTTGCTGAAAGGATGGTTTGGGTGTAATGGCAGGGTTGCTAGGGAACCAGGCATCACACTTTAATAGCGTATTGCTCGCGCGTGTGTGGTTTCTTTTGTGCTTTCTCTGTGTGAAGATTTCCCATGGTGTTCCACGCTTGTATATTTGAAGCAAGGACCTTTGGAGTAATTAAGCGATTATGGAAATAGCAATTTTTCGAACTTTGAAAGTTTCAGCCGGTGTTTTTGACAATACGCTCATTTCTCTGCTGGTGGACTTCAGTGTTTTACTTTGTTCATCCTCTCATTATCAAGAACAAAACTTTGTTGTCTGCATCTTGCAGGCGTAATTATATTTCTTAAGGGTGTAAGAGTTTTATTATTTAAAAAAAAGCCTAATAGACTTCTCTTTTTTATCAGGGGAAATTAAGCATTTGTATGGACTTTAACAAGAAATACATCTACCTTCTGTTACAGTATTGAATAGCAATTTAAGAAAAGTTAAGTTGATGGGAATCATTTTATTTCTCATTAGTTTTTTTGTCTCCATTTAAACCTGGGAACATTACATTTATGCAAGCTAGGGATGCAGAACAACAGAAATATTAATTTAGTTTTTGTAAAAAATCTGTGAATTCTGAAGGGCTTTGAATGCAATCTTACTGAAGCTCATTGTGATGAAGGCTCAAGCAATGGAGTTGATGTTTGTTAGAGTGACATTCGAGCAGTGTTGAAATAGCGCTTTGTTGGAGTGACATTCAAGCAGTGTTGAAATAGCTCTTTGTTGGAGTGACACCATGTTTGTTTCTTGCAGGATGCAGCCATCAGCACTTGGATCCAGTTCAGTGATGGCTCAGTGATGCCCCTGAATGTTTATGACCCCAGAGACTTTACGCTGAGCGCCAACTCCCTGGACGAGCGCGTCGTCTCCACCTATCAGGAGCAGCCTCTGAAGTGGCCGGTGGTGGTGGCGGAGGGCGAGGGGCAGGGTGCGCTGGTCCGGGTGGAGATGGTCATCTCCGAGACGTGTCAGAAGTCCAAGAGGAAGAGCGTTCTGGCATCAGGGACCGGGGTGGTGCGAGTGAAGTTCGGCTCGAGCGACACGGAGCAGCGCGCTGGCGGGCGGGAGGAGGCGGACGGCACCGGCGGGCTGGACAACAGCACCAGCGAGCGGCGGCTGAAAGGCCAGGAGCAGGACAGAGGCGAGGGCTGGAAGTACAACAGCGCGGCCTCGGACCGTGAGGAAGGCGCCATGCGGAAGATCAGCACCACCACCAAGACCACCATCACCAGCCGTGGCGCGGGCGGCAAGCTGGGCGGGGTCTCCAACGCGCCCGCAGACTTCACCATCTTCCCCCCCCAGGTGGAGCTGCCGGGCGGGGCGGAGCGCGACCTATCACAGGCAGCCCGCGGACTCAGCGACCTGGAGATCGGGATGTACGCCCTGCTGGGCGTCTTCTGCCTCGCCATCCTCGTCTTCCTCATCAACTGCGTCACCTTCGCCTTCCGCTACCGGCACAAGCAGCTGCCTGCGCTGGAGCAGGGCAACATGAACCACGCCCACGACTGGGTGTGGCTGGGCAATGAGGCGGAGCTGCTGGAGCACCAGGCCGACCCCTCGCCCCACGCGGACGAGTGCACCACCACCATCGACCGCGGCGACGGCTACGAGGAGAGCAAGTACCTGCTGAATGGTGGCGGTGGCCAGAAGAACATCCAGGGCCAGATCCACTGCTCATCCGACCCGGGACCCTGCAACGGCAAGGACCCCAGAGCCGAGCCGCTCAGCAGCTCGCCCAGCGCCAAGCGCAAGCGCGTCAAGTTCACATCCTTCGCCACCATCCTGCCTGATGACGGAGGCCCCTACACCAACTCCATCCTCATCGGCCATGAGGACGACATCAAGTGGGTGTGTCAGGACATGGACCTGGGCCAGTCCCCTGAGATCAGAACATACATGGAGAGGCTACAAGACAATCTGTGAGAGATAGGGAGGGGGACATGTGATTTTAACTCACCCATATGCCTTTGGTCCTGGCTGGAAGAGGAGGATGCTGGGAAGGGGAAGGGGGGAAGGGGGGGAGGTGACCCACAGAATGACTATAGAGCGTAATTCCAGGGAGCTAACCTGACAGTTCTGCCGCGGACGGAGTCATTAGAGAGCTCACCAGGTGACAAATGAGTTAAAACAGAAGAACATAAAAAAAGGAGGAATTGAAGAAACTAAACTCAAGAGAGGCTTTAAAAAACAAACAGAAAAGACACAGCAATCAGAAAAGGCGGATGCTTTTTACTTGGCCTTTAATTCATAATTTATAATTGTTTTGAGCAAGGTAACAGTTATCATTCATTTTGTTTTTCTCCTCAGAGCAGGAGAAAGGTACAGGTGAACATAGAGACACTCACTATGGACCTCTTACTCACGGTGGTAAAGGCCCGTTTGAGTCGTCAACGTGTAAACAGACACAAAACAACAGATGCACCTGACTACTGCTCATCGTTCATTGGCTCATCACCACTGCTCGTACTCAGACGCCCACACAGACTACTGTGTTTCATAAAGCTGATGTTCTCTCTCTTTTCTGATGGTGTGTCCTTTCTGTGCTCTACCACATACGGCATGTTTGTAAGAACCTGACACATGCACAACAAATGGACTTGAGTTTGCAGCCCGAGGTCGGCTCAAACTTAAACTCAGACTCAGACTCAGACTCAGACTCAAACTCAAACACAAACACAAACACAAACACAAACACAAACACAAACTCAAACTCGTCGGCTGTGGATGGTAATAGCTCTTGCCAGCTGAAATAAAACAAACGAGTCAGCAGTAGCATTATTATTTCCTCCGATATACGGAACTGAAAACGGACCAAACACAGAGCCGTGGAGTACTGTGGACTTGGAGAAGGCAGGAGAGGAGGAGCTGCCCTTCAGTGTACAGTGACCCTTAATGTGGAAGACAGGGGCGGCTGTTCCGCAGTGCAGGTGTGTCTACCCCTGACTGAACAACGACAGGAGCTACACCTGGGAGAGGAGGCCAGGTACATCTCTCCAGACCTCCTCGTCCCAACATCGCGACCGGGCCAAAGACACTGGAGCAATACAGGGAGGCTGACTGTTGACGGACAGATAACGGACAGACGTGTGGCCTGACAGACGGCCGATGTGCTTCTCACAGGAATGAACACTGAGGAGTCATATTTCTCTCCATACACCATTAAAAACTGAAGAGATGCAGGAGGGACTATATATGACCGGACACGGTCCACTACTCCATGCTGTCGTTAGCGGGCGAATGAGTTTTCCCTTCCTGTTTGTTAAGGTGTATATTTTTCTATCCTCTATTCGGTCCCCATGACGGTCGTTATGTTTTTCTAGAAAGAATTCCTTGGGTTTCTTTGATTTGTTTTTCTCCCTGTTTGTGAATGTGTTTGATATGCAGTTAGTGCGCGGTTAGAACACACCTACTACACTGTTCAGAACCCAGGGCCCCTCTCCCGAAAGAGCTCAGGAGAACACATACACAAGGTGAGTCCAGTATGCATTGTAGATTGTAAGAATGTAATATTTATTTATAAATATAATACAGACATGTTGTATATAAAATAAAATAAAAGGCTTCAAACTGCTTGTTAATAAAGCAAGTCACGGTAATAGTGTTAATTTTGTACAGTACCAATCAAGTCATGGAATATCTCTCCAGACATGGGCTGTTTGTGCACCATGTCAACGTAAATATCGACTGATTTATTGTACAATCCTTTTCTCCTAGATCATAATATACTTTTAGAATATAGCTCTCATAATTATTGTTATTAGTTTTGTTGATATTGTCCCTGATTTTTAGACCAGACCAAATTTCCTTGGAGCTCCAGTCACATTGGAGAAAGTCATCTTTCCAATTGATTTTTAGCAAACAAGTTTGATTCAAATGATATATTTTAAAAAAACGATGCATTATGGTGGAGAAACACAAGAAGGGGGCGTGTTCACACTAGTGTTATTTTGTTATCACTATTTTGATGAGCTCATACAGTATTATTACCATGGCACACATTTGTAGTAGATATGTAGATATGTGTTTCCTGAGAGATTATGGGGAGGGGGGCAGAGAGCTTTAGGGTGAATGGTACTTCTTCTTCTCTCCAGGGGATGGACGGAGAGCGTTTAGAAACGGGACGCTCTGCTTTCTGTGCCTCAAAGTTTATTTTCATTTTCTCCTGGATGTTCTTATTTTATAACTTTTTTTTTTTCACGATGTCATTTTGTGTTTTGAAATGGGAGGGAGTGTGGACCTGACCAGACAGATGTGTAAATAAACCCAGAAATGTCCCTGAAACCTAGCTGTGGTCTTTCCCGGTGTCCTGCATGGCTGTTCTGCTGTTACTCCAACAAAGGGCTTTATTACAAGGGGGTTGAGCTGAAACCTCCCCACACACTCTCTCTCTCACACACACACACACACACACACACACACACACACACACACACACACACACACACACACACACACACACACACACACACACACACACACACACACAGTCTCACATACACATACACATGCACACACATGCACACACACATACAGACTTTCTCTCTCATACTCACACACACACACACACACACACACACACACGACTCTCTCTCTCACACACACACACACACACACACTCACATACACATACACATGCACACACATGCACACACACATACAGACTTTCTCTCTCATACTCACACACACACATACACATACACACACACACACACACACAGACTCTCTCACACACACACACAAACACACAGACTCTCTCTCTCACACACACACACACACACACACACAGACTCTCTCTCTCTCTCTCACACACACACATACACACACACGCACACACGCACACATACATACTCTCTCACACACAAACACACACAGACTCTCTCTCTCTCCCACACACACGCACACATACATACTCTCTCTCACACACGCATACACACACATACACACACACACACACACACACACACACACACACACACACACACACACACACACACACACACACACACACACACACACACACACACACACACACACACACACACACACACACACACACACACACACACACACACACACACACAGACTCTCTCTCTCACACACACAAACGGGCTGTGTAACACCAACATACTTCTCTGTGATGCAATAGAGGACACCCCCTCACCTTTGACCCCATCTGGGGATTATTTAAAAAGGAGCACTTTCATCTCACCAACGATTCAGGGTCAAACGACAAATCCTCCTTTGTGCTGGTCAGCTCCTACTGTAGGGCCCCCATTGCTGTATACATGCAGGAAATGAGAGGGTTCACAGAACTGCGCAGCTGTGTGAGACACTGTGTGTGAGTAAGTGTGTGTGAGACAGAGATTATGTGTGTGTGTAAGTGTGTGTGTGAGAGAGAGAGAGAGTCTGTGTGTTTCTGTGTGAGAGAGTATGTGTGTGCGTGTGCGTGTGCGTGTGTGTGTGTGTGTGTGTGTGTGTGTGAGAGAGAGAGAGAGAGTCTGTGTGTGTGTGTGTGTAGAGAGAGAGAGAGAGAGAGAGTGTGTGCATGTTCAGTGTCATAACCCAAGTCTCACAGATAAAAACATATCCCCAGCTGGAATGAAAAGGCTATTTATTTGACAACCTTGCATTAAAGTTTTATAAGGTTTTGGGGATAATAATTTATAATAATAAAGTAATAATAATTGTAACAATGTTACAATTAATGTTACAATGTTACAATGTTACAATTAACACAATTTCCTTTTTTTACCACCCCCAAACCAAAACTTTCCAGCTCAATCTCTTCAAACTTTTCTTTCCTGCTGGAAAACCAAATACATATTTGTGGCCTGGAAAAATCATGTCACACGATATTATCATAACTTTCCACAACCTAAAAACAGTTGTGGTATATGGTGGTGTGGTGTTGCTATGTTGTTACTCAGCACAACCTTTCTATAGCGCTGGAGAGCAACATGCTAGCAGGGTTTATATTTACATACAGATTCACAGCTTCGGAACAATGTACTCCCATTTCTTATGCTGCTTTAGAAACACACCTCCAACGCTTCTGCAATCATTTATTTTATTATATACTTAGAAGAGGAATAGATTGATAGATAGATAGACACCAAATTGCAAAAAAATACAAGGTGCTATAATGTTTTATTTATTCCATGTTGAAAGCCCAGCTTTAAAAATTCTACCTTTAAAAAAAAAAAAAATCTATCTTAATATAATGATATGAAGAAAGCTCAATTGTGCAAATTGTGCTCAATTCCTGAAATATAGCTCCGTGGGGCTGGCCTTTGTTTTGCAAAGGCTATTTGTCATATTGAACATATCTGAAGTTTTTCCATTGTGCAGTTATTGTCAAACATTAACAGAATTCCATTCCCTATTGTGCTATATTAAAATATATATATTCGCCAACAATACCTGAGAACAGCACACAAATCCATTAACACAAAGCCTTCATTTCAGTAAGCCAGTGATAGCCTGTGAGGTTTTAACAGAAAGCTTGAATTGTTGTGTCATTTCGCTCCTGTTGGTGATTGTAGAGGTCTTTACGAGCAGGATGTGATATTTCTCATACTCTGCCTCGTTTTGTAGATGAAGTCTGGAGGTAGTTTCCTTTTCTGCAGAAGCCTTCTGTGGAATTTTCGCTTCTCCTCTCTCTGCATTTGCAATCAAACTCGACCCAATAGCAATTTTGTCCATCTCCTTCTCAAAATCACTCTCCACGATATCAGCTGACCTTAAGACATTTCCATCAGGACGCTGTCCCCACCCCCGCTCCCCGCGTCCTCCCCGCTCTTGCTGTGATCAAAACTCTGCAATCTGCTTCCTTTTCACCAATGATCCACTTCCACAATGTCCGGGAGGTTTAGCTGAATCTCATCTCCCTCTACAATGTAATCTTTCACAATTTTTTCTATATATAAATTAACTATAAATATATTAAATAACTACCTTTTTAGCACCGACCAACATACAGTGCAGTTGGTATGTATTTGGACAGTGACAATTTTTTTGTTTTGTTGTGGCTCTGTACTCCAGCACATTGGATTTGAAATGAAACAATGACTATGAGGATAAAGTGCAGACTGTCACCTTTAATTTGAGGGTGTTTACATCCATATCGGGTGAACGGTGGAGGAATTGCAGCCATTTTTATACATAGTCCCCCCATTTTAGGTGGCACTAGCTAAACCCAGTGCTGTGATATCCTTGGACAATACCAGGATGTTCCGCCCATTCCATTATCTGAACAAATCACAATTCAGCATTGTCCTTTCCTTCAAGCAACAATAAGTAATTTGTTTAGAACTTCAAAAGCTTTTTACACTAAATTATTGTGTTTTACCAAATATGGGAATGTGTGCTACACAAGAGCCTGAAATGACAATAAAATAATACATAATACATGTTTCTGCCTCAAACTGACTACCTTCATTGTATACAAGTTAGTTTATTAGGGTAAATGAACATTTGCATGCTTTAGAGGGCATATCTGCAAAAACACCATTATTTCTTAGTGTTAAATGGCTCTCCTAAAAATTTCTTTGAGTGACATGTGCCTCATTCTGTGTCACATTCCGTTAATATCAATCCAGACCTTGAGGGAGAAGAGGACAGATCTCTCAGTCCGGTCCGGTTCAGTCTGGTCCAGTCCACTCTCTCTTCCCAAAACCAGCTCCCGGTGGTGTTGGCATCCCCATCGTACTATGTGCTGATCCAGGGCCTTGTGCCCAATGCTCCTGTGTGCCAATCCAAGACTTTGTGCCCATTTCTCCTGTGTGCCTCGGATCTCTGACACACAGCTCAACCACCTCACCCCCCCATCGACATGGTTACCAACACCCGAAGCAGAATGTGGAAAATCTGTTAAATCTAAGCATGGGTGCTGCAGTTTGGGAAGAATTCCAAGTCTACAGACAAACAAGAAAAACTATTTGACCCTTAGCAGTGATAATGTTTAGAAATATAGACACAAAGAGCAAAAATTGGACCGACTACAATATGCCATGAAAACAGTGGTGGTGGAAAGTGACAGAAAATCCCAGGCTATCCTTTTGAAGTAGTGGTTATTTGTGCATGTGCTCTTTTATAGAGATGCAATGAGTGGAAATGCGCCCTGCGTAACGCACATCTCTGCAGCAGGGCCACGGTAATGGCTGCATTAGTGTTTCTTTGGAGAACAGCACATTTTGTTTCCCATTAAACTAAATGCGTATGCCATGCAGTGCTTTGGGCTCATAGATGTCTCTGAGAATAACATTTGGCTTTAGAGGGCTATCAAGATAAACAATGCTCTACGGAGTCTAAGGACTGTCTTTATATAGGGAGGAATGACTTGTGTTCTTTGAAGACTTAGCATTTCTAATCAGACACAAAGCATGCCGACAGTGTGACTGTATATCGAACCCATACTCGCAAAGTCATTTTAATATCACCTGGCTGGAAATGGCTTCATAGAATGGCTAATTCAAGCAGAAAATGCTTTTCTTCTCCTCTTCCCCTTGCTTTCTTTCGCAGTGAACGAAACGAATGCGTCTGTTTGCCGCACACAGCCTCCACTTCCCGTTTAAACAAATTCCATTCCAATTCCGTGGCCTCCATTAACACGTGTTTCCTTGCCATGTTGATTTACCGCAGTTATCAAATACATATCGCCAACCAACTGAGACGTGCAACCTTTCATTTTCAAGCCATCACCTTCCAAATTCGACATGCTACATTAACAAGAAAAATGACTGCGCTGACGAAGCTGGGGAAACGGCCTGTGTCTTCAAATGGCATTTCGTTTTCATTTCGCTTTCATTACTAAACGCTGCCTTGGTTGGCGAGGCAGGTTGGTGGCCCCGTAGACGGATGCCAGCTGGTTCTCAAAGTCAAAAGGCAGACAGCCACAGCCTGAAATGAATAGTTAACCTATGGGCCAATGCACTTGTATCCCCGTTTCTTTACTGCCACTGCCATTTCTCAAAGTGCAGAAAGAATAACTTACCAGACGTTGTTTTCAGAATGTAAAAACAGCATTCATCATCCGGCTCCGCATCGAGCAGCCAGGGCCTGCAGAGGCGGAACCAGATGGAACACACTCTCGATAGGTGATGGCTAGTTGAATGCACTCTTTGTAGGTGATAATTAATTGAACGCACTCTCCATAGCTGATAGCTAATTGAACGCACTCTCGATTGGTGGTAGCTAATTGAACGCACTCTCGATTGGTGATAGCTAATTGAACACACTCTTCATAGGTGATAGCTAATTGAACGCACTCTCCATAGGTGATAGCTAATTGAACACACTCTCCATAGGTGATAGCTAATTGAACACTCCCAATGAGTGATAGCTAATTGAACACACTCTCCATAGGTGATAGCTATTTGAATGCACTCTCCATAGGTGATAGCTAATTGAACACACTCTCCATAGGTGATAGCTATTTGAATGCACTCTCCATAGGTAATAGCTAATTGAACGCACTCTCGATTGGTGATAGCTAATTGAATACACTCTCGATTGGTGATAGCTAATTGAATACACTCTCGATTGGTGATAGCTAATTGAACACTCTCCATAGGTGATAGTTAATTGAACACACTCTCCATAGGTGATAGCTAATTGAACACACTCTCCATAGGTGACAGCTAATTGAACACACTCTCGATTGGTGATAGCTAATTTAACACACTCTCAATTGGTGATAGCTAATTGAACGCACTATCCATAGGAGATAGATAATTTAACACACTCTCCATAGGTGACAGATAGTTGAACACACTCTCCATAGGTGATAGCTAATTGAACACACTCTCCATAGGTGATAGCTAATTGAACACACTCTCGATTGGTGATAGCTAATTGAACTCACTCTCCATAGCTGATGGCCAATTCCATATGTGATAGCATTCATGGGCTACCTGTGATTACTGAACAATTCAATTAATGAATCCTTTTGTATTGGCTGGTATGCCATACGTGCAAAAGAAGAGGATGGTATTGAGTTTTTTGGGATTCATACGCCAAGAAATATTGACCTGGACAAATAGTGTTTTCAAATGTAAAGTGCCCTTTGAAACTGAAGTACATTGGTTCGTCTACAGCGTAGATACAGAATTTCAAAACAGCAGAGACATAGCACCCCACCTGCACACGGGTAAGGCGTGGAGCTCAATTATTCTGGTCTGGCGCTGTGTCGGACGCAGAGATCGGAGGAGTTGCCTGGGAAACACGGGTCCTCCTGTGCTTACTGCACACTCAGACTCAAAGTGGAGCAGCCGACCGAAGATGGTCCAATCTCCATTTCTCAAACCACTTTCCCCGTCACACACATCATTAAGTCTGTTCTCTGCTATTAGAGGAGTTACTTGCCCTGCTTCTCTGTGTAACAGGTTATTACATTACACAAAGTATTTCCCCCACGGATCTTTTAATCCTGGATAACCTGTAACACTCACACTTTCAATTTCATTGGAGCCAATTATTATTTCACCCGGAGCCCAACACCTCCTGACAGGGTGTGTGTGGTGCCAGGATGTGAGTCTCCGAAGCTTGGCCTCTGAGCCGCGAGTCCAGCGCTCTGACATCTGCTCCACACCTCTGCCCTGCCATCTGACTCACCTCAGTGGCCTTACAGTGATCTCAGGAACAAACCAGGCTTCAGGCTAACAGAGAGAAACACCCCACCGTGGATGTCTGGGTAAGGACATAATGCTGTTTAATGGAAATATCTAATAAACCTTCACTGTAATGATACTTTTTGGGTGCCGTAATGCACTGCTCTGTGTGCGGAGGGGAGCTGTGCACTTCAAAGTCAGATCTCACTCCACCTATATGGGGGACACTTAAAGTAAAGGAATGAGACTATATGCAGGGGTGCACATAAGTGGTATGCCAGTACGCATTCGCGTCCTCAAACGTTAATTGCGTACCAAGCAAGACGACAAACTTTTGAAACATACGCGACTTTAAGTTACCAGTGATGGACTGATCAAACTTAAAGTTGCATATGTTTCAAAAGTTTGTCGTCTTGCTTGGTACGCAATTAACGTTTGAGTATGTGATTAACGTTTGAGGACACGAATGTGCATACCACTTATGTGCACCCCTGGCTATATGGAACTAATCACACTTTAAAAAAAAAAAGATTTTGTTTCAGATTGTTTCACATTTTCTCCCAATTTAGTAGCCAATTACACCCTCTCTTTGACTTGACTGTAACTCCTGTACACAGATCCACTCCTATACGCAGCAAACTCATATCGGCTTCCCTCCCCCCTCCCTGGGGTAGACAGCCAATCGCCACCCCCTAGTGCCACTCCCGGCCCCGGCCAGAGCCGACTCTGGCCCGGCAGGTGGAATCGAACCCCGGTCGTAGTGGCCAGCATCGAATGTTGTAACCGCTAGACCACCCGGGAGGTCGGACTAATCACACTTTGAGATTATATTGGACTAATCACACTTTGAGATTGTTTTTAGACTGGTTTTACACTGGTTTTGAGAGCAGCTCTGTCAATGTCTATGGCTCGCACCTATAAATGTATTCAGAAAGAGACACTCATTAGAGTGACATTTAAGAACTTTAAATGTCTTACTTTTGTTCCTTCAAGCTGCAACTCACATTATTTAAGCTGAAGTGAGAATTCATGTGCTTTGCATTTTGCACTAGCGTTTGAGTGACATAAATAGACACACAATTGTTTCTCACAGATGGATTTTTGGAAGGTCAGCTTAATAAATATTGTATGTGGGCATATTTCACATTTTCTGCAGTACCTGAGGTGTCTTTGATGGATATATGGTACTTATTAGTCCCAATGGGGAGACCATGGCTTTTATTTGTTCAAATGGCTGCATACAAAGCATGTCACCATGGTTACATAACCTCCTGACACGCTCATCCCTCCCACCCATGACTTGAGGAGCCGAAGGGAAGCAGGGAGCACTGGATCTGTCCTCCACGTTGACTCGTAATTAAATACTTAGGTCCTAGTGTACTTGTGGTTTCTGAACTTGCCAAACTTTGTGTGTGAAGAAAAACTAAACTCTTGCACTTATATTGTAAGTCCACGTTCAAGACAACTATTGATAGAATCCAGTCCAAAGCTTATTATTATCACTAATACATATTATGAGCATAATCATTACTGTTAGTGTTATTGCTATTAATTGGCTGGCACATTCTTGAAACACAATGCCCTTAACATGGTTAATAGGCATCATTATTAATATCATTAAGTTATTTCCAAAGAATCTTTATTCAGAGGTACTTGTAACATGTTCATGTACAGATACATAAATATATACATAAATATACTGCATGTTTACATATATACTTTTTTCATTAATCACCTTCTGAGCACTTTTTCATTATTTCCACCACCTGTAATTCTCTCTTTAAACCGAAAGGGTTCTGGTGGTTCTGTAATGGTGTGGGGTGAAGGGTTCTGGTGGTTCTGTAATGGTGTGGGGTGGAGGGTTCTGGTGGTTCTGTAATGGTGTGGAGTGGAGGGTTCTGGTGGTTCTGTAATGGTGTGGGGTGAAGTCTTCTGGTGGTTCTGTAATGGTGTGGGGTGAAGTCTTCTGGTGGTTCTGTAATGGTGTGGGGTGGAGGGTTCTGGTGGTTCTGTAATGGTGTGGGGTGAAGGGTTCTGGTGTTTCTGTAATGGTGTGGGGTGAAGTGTTCTGGTGGTTCTGTAATGGTGTGGGGTGGAGGGTTCTGGTGGTTCTGTAATGGTGTGGAGTGGAGGGTTCTGGTGGTTCTGTGATTGTGTTCATCTTCACCCCGTGTTAAAGCATTTCTTTCCTGCAGAGAGGGGAGTCTTTCATGATGACAAAGCCCCTGTCCACAGAGCTTGAGTAGTGGCCCAATGGTTTGAGGAGCAGGACACTGATGTTATCCACATGTCATGTCTTCCTCAGTCACCAGATCTGAGCCCAATCGAGCATTAATGGAATATTCTGGAACAAGGCCTGAGACAGCGCTTTCCACTTCCATCGACTAAGTGTGAGTTCATTGATTTTCTAATGGAATAAAGGTGTCATATTCCTCCTGCACGGTGCATGCTGGCCGTACCGGCCACACGTGGCGGTCCAACACCAAATTAAGTGCCTTCATGTTGGTGTGTCCATCTATGTTCCCTACCTGTACAGGTAATGGATGAGGAGCAGAGAGCAGTGGGGTGTGTGTGCACTCTAATGACTCCTGCAGATGTACCGATGCAGGAATGAGTCATTAACCATGACGCCTGCCCACAGCCGCTGGGCTGGCTGGGTACTGCTTCAGAGAGAGGATACGGTGTGCGCCATAAAAGACTTTGATTTATAACAAGTCTCATGCAAATGGCAGCAAAATGTAGAATCCTCTCCAAAAACTCTGCAGAAAAGAACAGAGGTTTCCTGTCCTTATTTTCTTTTTAAAAACAAAATTGATGAGCTTATTCCTTATAAAGATACATAACTAGAAGCAATTAAACCCAAACCCTCACACACACACACACACACACACACACATTCACACACATGCACAGGCACATTCACACACACACACACACACACACAAATGAACACGCATACACAATTACACTCACACACACACACACACACACACACACACACACACACACACATTCACACTCACACACGCATACACACTTACACTAACACACACACACACACACATATATGCACACGCATACACTCTCACACACACGCATTGACACATGCACACACACACACACGCACACTTGAAGCCCGTAAGGGAAGATTCACAGCCCGTTTCCTGATTAATGAGCGGGCTTTAGTGGGCTGAAGAGAGGGGAGTGTGCGTGGAGATAGATCAGAAGCCTCAGAACAGGACACCTCCCTCTCTCTCTCACCTCGGCAAACGGCCTAATCACAGAAGCATATGCACACGGCCGCCCCCCTCCTTAAAACTGTGCCATTCCGTCCCGGTACCAGCCTGATGTATTGCACAGGGGACGATGCGAGCCTGAGATTTGGCCCATTTCATCTTCTTAAATGACTCCCCATCCATTTATCCTCACTCTGAGTAATTTAATGAACGCTGTATATTTTTAGTTTGACAGCACAGGGAGAGAGAAAGGTTGGGGGGGGGCAACTGAATATTTGAAACGAAGCGCAATTAGTTATGAGGCTGCAGAAAAGGGAGGCACATATCTGCCCCTGTCCTGAGACAAAGCTCAATGGGAGGATAACTATGTCACTCAGGTGTTTATGTTCACTGCATTAAACTATCATGCTTACTGCATTCAATTGTCATGTTTACTGCATTAAATGATCATGTTTATCATCAGTTTATCATGTAAATTAGCATGGAAGCCTTACCATACGCAGTTTATGTTTTGTTATGATGGAAGGCTTTTGATACACAGTTTCTGGACGAAGAAAGAGGGTGGGTAAACTTATGAACATAAGAACATAAGAACACATAATGATGAGAACAGGCTGTTTGGTTCATCTAGGCTCGTCATTTACCTACAGCCTAGAGAATATCCAGTACTACATCAAGCCTGGACTTGAATAGCCCAAGTGTTTCTGCCTCTACTACCTGTCCTGGCAAATGTAGAATACACTCCTTATAACTCTCTCTCTCTCTCTCTCTCTCTCTCTCTCTCTCTCTCTCTCTCTCTCCATAAGGACAAACTCCCTATAACACAATATACTGTATATGCACTATACATAAGGACAAACTCCCTATAACACAATATACTGTATATGCACTTTCTCCCATTTTTACACAGCTTTTAAATAATGTATATCAACATCTTGTACAATTATTTCTATGAACATTGATCTTTCCTTTTCCAACAATTTCCCTATCACTGTACGAGACACCCAAGTAATCCACACTTGCTCTCTGTTCCATTTAGTAAAACTGAATCATGAATCTATTCCGTTTTAACCATGCTGTGTCTGTGTGTCTCTCGCGGTACAGCTGTGAGTTTCAGCTCATTTAAATTGTGCTATAGTCAGACGGGATAGTACGAGAGCCGCAAACTGATGACTGCAGCACTTTGACTACGACGTGGAGGCTTACTCTGTCCGTCACACAAGCCCTAGATATTACCCGTTGTTTATCAAATATAATTGCTGCATATGTTGTTTGTTTTCTCCTCATCACTGTTTGTTTGTGTGCAGCTTTTAAAGGGATGAGCCTCAGAGAGGATCTTATCCTGCTCTGTCAGTCTGTGAATCTTAATAAAACAAGGCGAAGTTGTGTCTCTTCAGAACGCGATCCCTGCCTGTGGATTCAGCCCCCAGAGCTGTGTAGACACCACTGCCATTTCCCTTCACACTCGCTCTATTGCATGAAGCCATTTCTACATTTTCGACCAATGGCGAATGGTCTCTGTTGCAGGTAAATTACATGTTATCATGTGTATCATCATGTGCACCAGGATGGCCATGTGAAGGTTAGCCAGTGGAGCTGTGATATAACACCAGGGGGGGTGATTACTATTCAGGAAATACTGACAGTGTGATTGTGTCAATTGCAGAAATTTGAGAACATAACCTGTTCTGAAATTGCAGAAAAATGAGTTCTATACATTCACACATTCCGCTATGTATCTGATGTGTAGTGAGTGTGTACTATGGCTGCTGTCGTGTTCACCCAGGTGGGTGCTGCACATTGTTTGTGGTTGAGGTGGTTGAGGTTGCCTCTATCGTTGTAAGTGCTTGGAGTTCCCTGGAAAAAAACCCGCTATATAAATCCAATCTTCATTCATTCACACATAGGCGTAACGAGTGTGGGGGGCAGTAATATCCTTCCCCCTCCAATAATTTGTAGATATAAACATCCCCTTTCATTATGACCCCCCCAATATTTAATATGCGGTTACGCCCTTACATTCACATTCACATTTTTTCATGCACATAGAATAACAACCAAAGTATTAAGAGTTTCGTTTTTTTAACAGGGTGACCTGAGCTTGAAATGTGGCCATTGCGTTAATTATTGTAATAATAAATATTATGATAAATTACAATCCCAATCTACATAAAGGAAGCACAGCCATGGGACCCACAGTTGTATTTAACTTGATCTAAGCGCTCTTAGTGAACTTTAGACCAGGGGACGCAAACCCTGGAGGGCCACAGGGTCTGCTGGCTACATTGTTACTCAGAGCCTAATTAATCAATTAGAGCAGCTGATTGGCTGTGTGGACTGCACTGTGGTTTTTGGTCTCACATTGTTTATTGTGTTGTCTGTGTTCTGCACGGAGAAGACAAATTTCACGTTTTTAACTGTAACCGATAAAGAGATCTGAATGTGAGTCTGAAACAATAGCGCCAAATTAAACTGCTGTCAGGCTATTCGACGGCGGACACAATGCATACGTCCAGTAACAGGTGTGTTGGAACTGTTGCGGTGTGCGATTGCCTGTTACCCGTACAGGTTGTGCTGTGCCAGGGACGAAACAATAGCCAGAAAAGCACAACACAATCCTTAAGTCTACTAATTGCCCATAGCAATTTGCATGTTAAAAGCCGGTGTAATAATAGCAGCCAGCCTTAGCCAGTGGTGAAAAGGCGAACAATAGCTTGAAGCGTGATATCAGGGCCCTTTTGTTTGCGTACAGTTCTGCCCTGATGTGTGCAGAAACACAACAGGCAAGAGCTGATGGAAACGGCACTGTGGATCCACACAGCACTGGGATGTGAGAGACAGCTGCTGCACACAACACAAAAGGGCTGAAGTATTATTACAGAATGGAGATGCCAAGCACCAACCTTTCCCCAGAACCACTCTGAGTAAGACCCTCTCAAGTTTAGGGGGCTTTAATAGCCTCTCTCTCACAGAGGGACGTTTACAGGGCCCGTCTAAATCCAGGGGAGGGGGCCTGTCTCAGAGGGAGGGGTGGAGAGGGGTGGGATGGGGACGGATTGAGGGGGAGGATGTTTTACAGAAGTGGGATGGAGAGATGAAGACTGCTCATTTTCCTCACTGCGATTGGAACGAGGCACAGTGTATGGAGATGCAGAGTCCGTTCTCACTTGATTTTTAGCAATGTCATAACAATGAACCAATATTTTGATCAATAACTAAACAACTGGGTAACTAATAACAGAACTGCTATTAGAATTATTTACAATAAATCCTACATTAGGAGTTTCTGGGTTACAGGGATATTTGCTGCTGGCTTGGCAAGAACCACAACTACCTATGTTAGGACCAAATATGTATATGTCTCATTCAGAACAATGATGATAGACCATTCTTTAAAATGTATTGCCATTATAAGCTAACCAGTTACATAACTCATAGAAGTGCATGCTACAGTTAAACATGTGTACATTATTAGTCAGGGCAGTGCGTTACTGGTTGATTTACGATGTTACAGTTTAATTATAACATTACTGCTGTAAATGCATCCTGTTATCATGACTTATGAGGTTACGGGTGGCTCTAAAAGATGTTCCGGGCCCTCGGGTGATGAATGGGTTGGTCCCGTGAGAATGAAAGGCATGGCTCCGACCCCAGCCCACATATTCATATCTCAAAGGGAACAGGGCTGCAGACGAAAGAGCCTTTAGCTCTCAAAGCCAATTGTTCTGTTCCTGCTTCCTGTGCCGGACTCACAGAATTCAATTTGGCCGGAGCTTAACCTGAGCTGGGCACGACAATATCTTCTGCGCCGTGATGAAACCACCACACAGATTTCTCTTTCAGCAGTGGCCTCCTCTCCTCTCCTCTCCTCTCTCTCCTCTCCTCTCCTCCCCCTCCGGGGGGACTGCAGATCGTCTCCTCTGGCTCAGGCCCAGGGCATGCTGATATATGGCTTCTCTCATACACACATTACTTTGATCTACTTTTTTCTTCCCTGTCACCGAATCGCTGGGATCCGAGGGATATGTGAAATAGATTAGCGCTGCTGTCCTGGTGGGCGGCCCAGCCGGTGTGGAAATGGCTTTTCCACGCTCAGCTGCATGCTCATAGGGGCGTGCTGTTTTTGAGGGCGCTCGCTGTAAACCCCATTTACATTCGCTGCAGCACAACAGTCACAACTTATTTGTATCCATCATGGACGTGGCCAGCAAGGTTTGCTGAAGCAGGACAGTCTGGGAAGATCTGAACCAAAGTATTTGCCGATGCCAGCATCTCTCTCCCCCTTCCCATCTCTCCAATATCTCTGACTTTCAGACACGCCTCCACAGCGGTTTCCTCTGCATGTCTCTGTGTCACACCTCGGCCTCATTTCAGTACTGAACTCTCTAGCATGCACACCCCGGCCTCATTTCAGTACTGAACTCTCTAACATGCACACCCCGGCCTCATATCAGCACTGAACTCTGACTGAATGGTTGATTGCGTGGGCACGCTGTTCATGGCAGATTGTCAGACTGGGCGGTGCTCTGTTATCTCTGCGTCTTTTCCACAATAAACGAACCACTCCTGCCTGTCAATAAGTCATCCTCAGCCAATATCTCTGACCTCTGACCCATGGAAGTTTAATAGCTTATAGTATAGCAATAGCTTAGTTCATGGCAATATTATGAGAAGACGGGCAGAAAGTGAGCTCTGTCTCTGTCTCAGAGATCACTGGTAAAATGTGATCCGTGCTGGTGAAGGTGCAAGACTAATGTGAATAAGGTCGAAGTGCACAGCACTCCAACTGCTGTTCAAAACGCCACAAGTACAACTGTGTACGGTCACGATCCATTTCTCACAAACATAACGGAAATAACATTTCTAGTTCTAGTTTCAGGTTCATGGCAGGCTCTTTGCAACCTTTTACAATTGATATATTAGAGGAAGTCTGGCCGGCCAATTAAAGCCGTCTCTTCTGTGCGATTAATTGAATTTGGGTGTGATCGTAAAAGAAGGTCGTCCACACACAGGAACCAGGAAGCCAAGACAGCCACGCACTAAAGAAACGATGAGGAGCCAAACAGATCGTAAATACAAATTAAAAGCGTGAAGTGCTACGAGTTGCAAACAAAAGTTAATAAAGTCAATCTTTATGATGTAGGGAAATGTGGTGCACCCGCCGGGTCAATAAAACTATTTTACATAAAGGCCCGTAAGACCAGACACAAGGTTCAGCTCTCACACACATGACACCAAACATACCACGTGATCAGGAGAAATGGACAAACCACCCCTACTTCTTTTAATAAGGACGCATAAAGCAAGGGAGATTAACATGAATAAATACAGAAAACTATTACATAAATACAACAACAGGAGGTATAAAAACAGTACTTAGTATATATATATATATATGGAGAAAACAAATACATTTTAAAAAACAATGAGAACCACAAATGCGTGCATTGAAATGTTTAGAGGATGAGAGCTATCTTTGGACTGTATCTAAATGACAGCAGAACTAAACTCCGCAGAATTATTAGGACCTACTCATGGCGTGTTGCACCACCGTGCACAAATACATTTATGGGCTGCAGGGAAATGTTTAAATGAGAGCTTCTCGCGTAAATGACAGCACTACCAGCTGCACGCTAGCCTGGGTACTCTACACCTCTGTCTCAGATTGGCATACACGCATCCGTAATATCTCACAGGTGTTGGGTAATAAAAAGGAGGAAAATACCCGCACAGATATGACCATCTAACGAAGACCTAATAGGGTCAAAACGTCGTCCTCACAGCAGACAATTCAAAAAATAAATTGCACTTAGGAGCAAAAAGCAGTGCACAGGTCTTCTTCCTTTTGTACTCTATCCCTCCGGCCAGGAGGCAGAATGTGGAATTTAAAATGTAGGGGGGGTGTACTGTCTGAAATAATACAATCTGCTTTACATTCATTTTTTTGTATTTATAAATGTGTTATAAACAGTTCCTTCCCATTCTCTTGAAATATGCGTGGCATTTGTCAGAAATAACTTACATATTAGCGTCTGTGTTTGTGAGGTGTCCATGATGCCAATGTTACATTTTTGGAATTGACCATGCTAATACCAACTGTGGCTAAGAGTCTGAGAAACAACATATTACAAGATATGACAACATACTGTACAACAGGGTATGACAACATACAACAGGATATGACAACATACTACAGGATATAACAACATACAACAGGATATGCAACATACAACAGGATGTACAACATGCAACAGGATATGACAACATACTACAGGATATGACAACATACAACAGGATATGACAACATACTACAGTATATAACAACATACAACAGGATATGCAACATACAACAAGATGTATAACATACAACAGGATGTACTACATACAACAGGATATGACAACATAACAAAGAACAGACAAAAGCTGACATAGTTGCAGACAAAATAACAAAGAATATTTTCCTTTGGGTTAAAGCCAATTATCATATTTATTATTATTTCCATTTGAGGTTTCACTTTGTGCTTCTCATAAATAATTTTTTTTAAATGGTGGAGAGTACAATGGTCTTGTGTGCCCAGAAACGGCCTTCATTCAGAAGCCATTTCAATTCCTACTGATGTACAGTCTGTAGTCTCAGTCTATCTGTGGATTTACCTCCTCACTGCAGTGTGCATATTGCTAATCAACCAGCAGGCCTTCCTCACCAGAAAATAAACTGAATTTATATGGAGTTTCTGGCTCTTTGTTTTCTGTGCATCAGGAGGATTTGATTTTTAACTAAAAGTTTTCTATTGATAAACTCATAAATTGGCTCTTTATAGCCCTATTATCACTGTGAACCGCTGCCCTTTTTACTTAAACTAATTAAGGCAGGACAGATAAAGCCACATAAAAGCCAGGGTATAAAACATGTGCCGGGAGCTTGACGCTGTCGTGCTTTTGAGAAGCAGAGAGGGATTCAATTCTAAAATGCAGCTGTGCTTGTAAATCTCCTGTAGATATTTCGGCACGCTCTGCAGATTCGATGAAAAGATTGGACGCTGTTTCACTGTCATTTATTGTGTTTCTTTCATTCCAACAAGCAAACACCTCAAAGTGTTTTGGGAAGGGGGGGGTGAACCCCTTCATTCCAAACTCCTCTCTCAACTCCATAGTAATAGTAGCTAGCTAGCAAGTTCTATGAAATGAAATGTCCTATAATACGGTTTGATTAAATCTTAAGTATTTATCAGAATCACAACATCTGCCCGTGGGTCTCTCTCTCTTGCTATAAATAGTAAACATGCAAAATGAAAAGTCAAGGATTTTTTTAACTTTTAGACTGCGGGGTGAAAAGATCACATGTGGCTGACATCACGTGTTTTGGAGGAGAGCGCATGCTTGTCTACGCTCTCCTGAATGGGCCTGATTGTCACGAACGGAGTAGGAAAACCAGGCGCGGATCCAGAAATGTAATAATGTCCTTTATTACGTAAAAAACAGGCAATTGTCAAACAGGAGCAATCAGGGCAATACAGGCATCCAAAGAGCGGTCGGGGACAGGCAAAGTTCGTTCCAGGCTTCAGGTGTGTCAGAGGCAGGCAAGACGTGGTCAATGGGCAGGTGGACGTCAATAACGGGAAATCAGTCCAGGGAACACAGAGAGGAGCGGGACTGGAACCACAAGGAGCACGAACAGGTGGGTCGGGAACGGGACTGAGATACAGATGAACACGGGAGCACGAACAAAAACACGATGAAACAAAACACGGGCAAACAGAGAAAATGCTGGAGAGTTGTGTAGGCATACGCAAAGCACAAGACAATCTGGCAACGAACATGGGAAAACACAGCTTATATACATTTAGACATAACAAGAAACAATCAGGAATAAACATGAATGCAGCTGACTGCAATCAGACACATGAGGAATAAGTGAAAACGATAATACAATAACGAGACAATCTGGAAATGAACAGCTTAACTACATCAGACATAATCAGAAACAGGTGAAAACAATGAAAATGACGAGACTGGAAACAGGTAAGCGAACGTAAAAACACAGACCAGACAACAAGGAAAACATGGAATAAACTACAAACACCTAATTATGGGGAACACACGAACGTGACAGTTATCTCATCATCACATAAATTAGCTAGGACAGTAATGATAGCTAGCCTTGCAGTTATTTGTAAACAAGTTTGCCAAATTGCCATTTCTTACAACATGGCATTACTTTTTATAAATTAAGAAAATGTAAGCTAGATACGTACATACAGGGGATAGACAAAATATTGGAAACATCAAATGAAAAAAAAACTTGTGTTTTGAAGTAAGTAAATCACAATTAAAGAGTCTATACATGTGCTTCATATTAATGTAAATACTAATTACCAATAATCTGGTATAAAATACAATTTAAAATCAAACAGTTGATTATATGTGAGTTTTTACAAGCAACATAGCAACATAAGAGATCTAACAGATTTGGAAAGGTCAAATAGTTTGTAGGTCACTGAATTGTATTTAATTATTTAATTATTTAATGTGTCGAGAGGAACAGTGTCAAAAATCTTGACGACATACACCAAACATGGAAAGACTGCATCAGGAAAGAGAATTGTAGGGTAAACTTGAAGTTGTAGGGTAAAATGTGTAAATAAGAGTCCTCCTGGGTGGTCTAGCGTTTACAATGTTCGATGCTGGCCCCATTGCGACCGGGGTTCAATTCCACTCGATTCAATTCCTCTCTGGCCGGGAGTGCCACTAGGGGGCAGAAATTGGCTGTCCACCCCAGGGATGGGGTGGAGGGAAGCCAAAATGAGCTCGCTGCATATAGGAGTGGCTCTGGAGTACCGGAGTTACAGTCAGCGGCTTGGCGAGTGCCGGCTTTAATACACAGAGTTGTTTTGGTCTTGTAACAATTAATACAGGATATTGACATAATTAATATGGTCCTTTATGTGTTCTTGTTGCTACTGCAGGTGCTTTAATATTGAAAAAGGACACATCCTTTGCAAATGTTTTTGCAGCTGTTAATAATTATGGCAGCAGAGCTTAGTGAAGTAGTTAAAGATCAAATTGTTCTCCTGAGTAAATATTTTGTGTTAGTTTTGGATGAATGATTAAAACAAACAGATCTTGGTAGTGGACTCAGAATTTTTGACCCCACTGTATATACATTGTGGTGTCCCTTGGGGTTGGGCGACACTCACAGACCTTTGCAGTTAAATAGCCGGGAGGAGGCAGTATTCAAAACAACACAATGACTTTATTAAATTAATCTTGACAAAACACAAAAAGGTGGGGTATTCGGGAGAATTCAAAACACAAAGTCCACAATCCTTATCTTTGTTGAAGTCCGTAATCCAAAGTCCAAATCCAAGCCAGTTCCTCAAATGGTCCGAAGTCGGTACACAAACGGGGTCCTCAAAACAATCCCCCAAAACAACTCTCCAAAACAACTCTTCAACACACTCTTCAACACACTCTTCAACACACTCTTCAACACACTCTTCAACACACTCTTCAACACACTCTTCAAAACCACTAACCTACTCCCTCTCAGCGTAACATACAAGAGTCCTTTAAATAGGCCTCTAAATGGCCTTCAGCTGTCCGTAATCCCAATTGCTTGACTTGTTTCAGGTGCGGGACTGCAGGCTGCTGGGAACTGTAGTTCTTCTTCCTCCAGTGGCTCCAAAGAATTAAAGAGGCAGGCAGCCAATTCCTTATCCTGCCCCTTGGGATGCCACAATATATGCCATATATACTGTATATATATATACACACACATACACATACACTGCCTCATCACTATTGGCCTAATTCAATAGGATTTGGCTGTGACAACCGCAATGCAATGCTAAATAAACAATGGTGAAAAGACAGGCCTCTCACATTCCAGTGCTGGCTGCCCAAGCCCTCTCTCATTAATGTCTGTGTGAAGGCCGCAGCACAGGAGCTCTCGATGTCCCCACAAGGTGTTTTCATGGATATATGATGCTATTTTAAGAATATTGCTGAATGGCGGGAGTAGGCAGTGTTAGGGGTCTGCGCTGTTCTGTTCTGCTCATTGGGTCCAATGTCTGGACCACCTCACTCACGTATGGCCAGCCTTTTTCTCATATTTTTGAGTCGATGAGTCAGAACCAGCAATTTTAGCTCATTCAGGAAAAGACTGAAGCACTTTAACGAGAATACATTCATAGTTTCTGCATTATTCAGCAAAATGCTTTGATATATTTAATTAGATTTTTCAGAGATTTGCAGATGAATTGTGTCTGTGAACGTCTGAATGACGTTCTATAGTAAATCGATTAATTAAGGCAGAAGTTCTTAGATACACATTGTGAAGCTACATCGTCAGTGCTGACATTCAGGCATGAGAGTTTTTTCACCGGCAGAACGGATAAGCGGGCCGTAATATTTCTGATGAGAGAGTCAGTGATGCTGTGCAGGTGCAACATCATTCTGCATGAGGAGTTTCCAGGAAAATACTGTCAAAATTGACAACAACAGATAAAATAAAAATAAATAAATAGATAAAAACCCAATACCTGCTGTAAATATTATATTTCAAAAATATTTTGAAGAGGAAAGTGAAAAGCTACAATTGTTGCTTTTTGTAGTTTATAAATGTTGTCTTTCATACCTCCAATTTATAAATGTGATGTGGAAAGGGCATTCAGCATTGTGTGACATCAGCAGTGACATCAGCATTGTGTGACATCAGCAGTAACATCAGCATGCATATCAGAAGGCCATTGGCTCCTGCAGTTTTGATTTCATGTTCAACAAACTGCCACAAAAAAAAAAATTCGCAGATTAATCTTTTTTCAAGAAAACAACATTTGAAAAACAAATAAGTAATGAGCTTTTTTGTCATTTTTATTTAAGTTTTAATATAAATGAAGAATTAAAGCAAATTAGTTGGGGAATTAGCTTGGAGAAACATGGCTAAAGAAATGAACCAAACAATGGAAAACAGGCAGCAAAACCACAGGGACATTATGGAAATGTTAAAGATGAAAAATCCATACTAATCAAGCACAGAAACGGGGTGCTGAGAAAGGTTTGTTATTCCGCACTTATGAAGAGATTTTCACTTGAAAGTCACTAAATCATCATTGTCTAGTTTTTATACTTGAACAAAGTTAAACACAGAGGACAGTATACACATGGCAGAGTTTTGAAATTGCCAGGATATCTTATTAGAGTAACTAAATACATTTTTGTTTAGCTTGAGAGCGACTTGGGGAGTGGTTTGAATCAATTCCACCCTTAACTTACAAATAAATTCAGCAGTTTTTTTTTCCTCACAAAGAGGATGAGTTAATTCAGTCAATTGATATACTTTCCAAACTGTTTGTTTAAGAAAATAAATAGTCTTTCATTGAACTGAGAGTCAAAGTTAAGGAGAAATGTGGATTGAATCGAGGCCTGTGTGTAAGGAGCCACAGCTAAACGACTGCTTGGTTTAAAAACTGATACACATCAGATGCAGTTCAACATTTTTAAATGAATAATTATTCATAATATGTTGCCTATACATAAAGTATGATAAGATTTTGGAGTTACAATAGAAATGTAATTTCTTGATGCCTGTGCAGGCTGGTGTGCCAGCCATTGTGCAGTAAAGCGCGGACAGAGGCAGATGAAATCTTTAATCAGGACTGTGTACGATGTTATGATCCAGTGAACACAGGACAGTGCTGTGCATCACTTGTACATCATTTAATCTGGTACTCAAATGCCTGCTTGTATCCGTCGGCCTGTCTCAGTACTACACATGCTCTGTGAGTTTGGGAGGAGACGGCTGCCAGCCACATCTTTAGTGCTCAGTGCACTAGCTCAGCTGCGCAGTCATTACATCACACCGCTGCTTTAGTTCACAGTCATGACATCACAGCTGTTCTTTAGCGTGCAGTGCGCTTGCTGAACTGCACAGTCATTACATCACAGCTGTTTGTTAGTGCGCAGTGCGCTAGCTGAAGCTGCACAGTCATGGGACAGGGGAGGGCCGGGCCAGTACCAGTACTGGCTGTGGCACCCCCCGATGGACATTCACAGTACTACAGCTGTTTAAAAGATCCCTCAATTACTCAAGTGTTGCTTTTATTTTCGTAGTTACCTGTATGTCTAACACCCATCTGAAGGAAATATTTTAGGTGGTTTGGTTCCTCAACAACCCCCACTGACCTGGTGAGTGCTGAGTGCAAGTTATTCAGCTAAATATTCCAATGTCTTTGTCTAAGATTGACTATTTGGAGCAGTTCCTGAATTGGGTCCCGTAGTCTGCTTAGGCGGTGGGGCCTGACAGAACGAGACACTGAGGTGTCATGGTTGCCAGTTTCCCACCACTTTATTCCTCTCAGGTAATCCGTCCTGCAGCGTGACACTTTGGACGTGTGCTGGTGATGTGCTCCCCCACGTTAGCCGGGTGTTTCAGGTTCACTGGCCTGTCACACACACTGTCAGAGACAGCTGAAGGACCAGTGCTCCACTGATCCCTGGGTACGAATCGGGCGGGGCACGTGTGCTGGCGGCCTTTGGCAAGATTACCCACAATGCCGTCTGACTACTGATTTCAAACTTTAAAGGACGAGGAGTTGTGATAATTCTGTCACAGAATTGCATTTTATCATCCAGGAATCAATTCATTCTAAACATTATTATTTTATCTGTACGTTTCCCCTAAAGAAGTGACAACACAAAACATAGACAACTAAATTCGAAATGCAGACATTCAGCATTCAGTTCCCAGCTACAAGCTGCATACAAACGTCTCTTAGTTTTATGTCCGTTTGCCCCGTCTCTAGCCTAATAAGGTGCCCCTATGATATCACCGGTTTAACTTGGAAATGTGTTTGTTTGTGAACACGAGTAGACACATTTCACAACACGATCCAGGGCTATTACAAGGTCTTTTTCCGAAATGATGAATTTGTCTGCGGGCCGTGAGAGCTGCTGGCTCTGATCTCCTATGTTTGATATCTCAGCTGATGCGTGGAGCACTGCATCGCAGTGGTGCCCCAGCCCGCCCCAGTGATAACGTGGCCTGTGACTCATTGAGATTCCTCTCCCCTCTGCCGCCCGGCTCTTTGAATGTCAGCTCATATCCCGGCTGCATTCAGGACCTATTCTTCCCCCCGCTGACTAATGGGGGACTGTAACAATGGTGTCCCAAGCATTATTGAGCGGCCAAGAAGGGATCTCTCACTCTCTCTCTCTCTCTCTCTCTCCCTCTCTCTCTCTCTCTTACTTCCTCTCTTCCCCTCTCTCTCTCCCTCTCTCCCTGCTCGATATATAATCCGGGGGGAGGACAGGGTCCTGGACGTAGGCTGTGTGAATTAATGAGCCATCGTCTTAACACTTTAATCAATGCTTGATTAATATTTATTCATTTTCCTGGTGCAGGAAGGCCATTGTAATGGGATCAGTCCCCTGTTTCCTCCCAGGATTGATTGTCTGAGTGGGGCGGGCGCGTCGAGCAGCCCCCGCACGCACCCCCACCCCCTCCCCTCTCTCAGGGGTCAGCAGGCTTTTTACCCTCCGCCAACAATCAACTCACACATCCCCTAATACATACACAACGCACATGCCGCAGTCTTCCTTTTACTGAAAAAGTTCCTGTCTCTCTATTCTTGTCTCTCTACGCACACGTAGAAGTACTTAGCAATGATCCTTTTTACATGTGTATTAGATATATGTATTTGCCGCTTTGCCTGATGGGATTGCTACGTCATACGTGCTGAGAGTTTGAGTTTGAGCGGATTGTTTGTTGCTGTCGGGATATCGTTTGTATTGTGTTTGTATTGTGTTTGTATTGTTGCTTAGGGTTCGGTGTTTTATCATCAGAAAGGTAAAGGGATAAAAGATTTGATCTTAAGGTAAACGTTTGTCGCCGTTAGGGGACAGAGAGGGAATTTTCAATTTTTTCTCCGTCTAGCTTCGGAAAGCTTGTTAAAAAGTTACCGATTTGTATTACACCCAGCAGACGCGAGGTTTTTTGTGGTTTTTCGCCCTCTCAGGAGCAAATCCAAGAGTAGGGAAATATACTATAGCTAACTAGCTTTTGTTGGCTTAAATTTAAATTTAATTGTTGTATTTCAAGCGTAGAGCGTATAGCCTTTTCGGTTGGCTGCTACCAGCACTCTTGCTACAGAAACCGGACTGAAAGTTTTTTTAATTCGCTTTAAGTGTTGTTTCCATTTAGACATTTCTGCACCTGAGTGTTCGGAACCGAGGTGCTTCCCCACTTGCAAAGGCAAGCAGAATTTTATATGGAGATTTAACACGTGGCTACAAACCTGGTGCAGGAAAGAGGGGTACAGGTTTATGGGGCACTGGGACTCCTTTTGGAACAGGGGTGACCTGTGAAAGTGGGACGGGTTACACTTGAACCGGAGGGGTACAGATGCATTGGGCCAGCATATGCTTAGGGTAGCGGAGGAATATTTAAACTAGGGACTGGGGGGGCTGGGAGGGAAATTAGTAGTAGTAGTAGTATTATGGATAGGGAGGTACAGACTGCCCAGATGGAAGATACCAGGGCGGAGTATAATAAATCTGAGGATATCATTAATAAAGATTTTTTAGATCATAATGTGAACAGAGTTGGTTCGGCACACCCAGGTATGGAGGGGAAGGACAACGTAAGTGTGAGTAAGGCTCTGAAGCTCATGTGTTTAAATGCGAGAAGCACAAAAAATTAATTTTTGGAACTGGAGGCTGTCATGTTGAATGGGGGTTATGACATTGTTGGGATTACTGAGACATGGCTTGGCGCAGCGGATGGGGAGGAATATAATGTAGAGGGGTACAAATTGTTTAGGAAGGATAGAACTAATAAAAGAGGAGGGGGAGTGGCCCTATATGTGAAAGACAATCTTAATGTGCAGGAAATTCCAGGTATAAACTCATTAGTTTCTTGTGAGGACATCTGGATTAGATTATTGCAGCGGTTCTCAAACTATGGGTCGCGAAGGGTCATGGTGGGGTCGCCAAAAAATTAAAAATATTATTTTATTTTTTTAACCATAAGCATTTCTTTACATTTTGAAATGGAAAAACAAATTGCCTGTTTTTCTGTAAAATCTGTTTTTTCTGACCGATTATTTTTAATCTACCGACATGCATGAGTTTAATCCAACGCATGCGTTTAACGTTACAGCACTACCCCATTGCATTTGTAGCGCGCCAATACAGCAGTCACGAAAATGGACAAGTTTGTTATCAGGAGTGGTGCTGGAGGTGAGTCAAATTCTAGCAAAAGACCAGCAGAAAATTACAAAAATACAAATAAAACAAAAACGAAATTCCTCACCTATGGCTTTACATGTACAGGACATGAGGAGGACCCAAGACCACAATGTGTCGTGTGTGGGGAAGTTCTAGTTAACGAGAGCTTTAAGCCATGTAAAATGCAACGCCACTTGCAAACTAAACACAGCGCATTACAAGCAAAGCCGCTAGATTTATTTCAGAGGAAACAAAAAGTCTTACAAGGACAGAAGACTAGCGCAACTAGTTCACGCATATTCAGAGTAGCCTATTGTGCGACGAAATGGGCTCTGATCACAATCAGCTGCTATGTCACACAGAAGGTGGCTATCTCGAGGCAGGGTGTTAAATCGCCTGTTCGAACTCCGAGAGGGAGTACGGATTTTCTTTGCCGACAAAAACAACCCATTAGCGATAAATTTGCTGATCCTAAGTGGCTAGCCCAGCTAGCATATTTAGCCGATATCTTTGATCGCCTTAATGTGTTAAATGCCGGACTACAAGGTTGAGACACCAACCTTTTTGGTCTCACAGACAAAATTGAGAGCTGGATTAAGAAACTGCATTTGTGGCACACCAGGGTAAAGGGTGGAGATTTCGAGGCATTTGCGCTGCTTGATTACTTTTTGGATGAGAAGAATATGTCAAAAGACGATTTGAAACCCATCATCTGCAGTTACATAGACGGGCTCATAGGACAGTTTCAGAACTACTTCCCCGAAAAAGCGAGCGCAGACAATTGGACCCGAAATCCATTTGTTACAACAGTCCTGCCACTTACCCAGCAGGAGGCGCTGATTGATCTTTCATGCGACGAATCATTAAAAGCCAGTTTCACGGGCAACCCCTCACAAACTTCTGGATATCGGTCTGCAGTGAATACCCCGAGTTGTCTAATGCTGCATTGAGAAAGCTTGTCCCCTTCGCGTCAACTTACCTGTGTGAATCCGGGTTTTCGGCATTGACTTTAATTAAAAATAAATATAGATCGCGTCTGAGAGTTGAAGGGGATCTCCGCCTCTTTCTCAGCCCAGCGCAGCTCTGTTTCTGGACTAAAGTTTTTCAGCGTTGTAATTGCACTATCATTTATGTATGGGGTCGCGATTTTTTCCCACCCATGAAATGGGGTCGTGGAGTAAAAAAGTTTGAGAAACCCTGCCTTACACAATTCTTTGGTCTTGCCCATTGTGGTTGGTTGGAATCTGATTCATTGATTGATTCTGTGGGCAGGTGTCTTTTATACAGGTAACGAGTACTTAATTAGGAGTACTAATTAACATAACATAACATAACATAAGGGGGAGACGAGAACAGGCCATTCAGCCCAACACTGCTCGTCCGTTCCTACCACTAATCTGCTCACATGCTTAGTTTATCCAAAGGCTAGAGTGTCTAACACTGGATCGAGCCTAGCCTTGAATACCCCTAGTGTCTCAGCCTCTACTACATGTCCAGGCAAGCTATTCCACGCATTGATCACTCTCTGTGTGAAAAAATTTCCTAGTGTCCGTGTGAAATTGACCCTTTTCAGTTTCCATTTATGCCCCCTCATTCTGCTAACCGAACTCAACTTGAATAATTTCCTAAAATTCACTTTGTTAATTCCTTTAATAAATTTAAAAGCCTCAATCAAATCTCCCCTAAGTCTCCTTTACTAAGCTTGAACAGTCCAAGCATCTCTAGCCTTTCCACATAACACTTGTCTTTTATGCCTGGAATCAGTCTGGTTGCCCGTCTTTGGACCTTTTCCAGCGCATCTATATCTTTTTTGTAATGCGGTCCCCAGAACTGCACACAATATTCCAAGTGTGGCCTAACAAGGGCATTGTATAGGGTGCGTATGATCTCCTTCGATTTGTACTCTATACTCTTGGCTATGTATCCCAGCATCCTGTTGGCTTTTTTAACTGCTACCGCACATTGACCAGTCCCTGACAAGCTTTGATCAACTAGGACTCCTAGGTCTTTTTCTACGTGTGCACATTCTAGTTTTCTACCTCCCATAAAATAATCCTGTCCTATGTTTTTATTCCCCACATGTAGAACTTTACATTTAGTTATATTAAATTTCATTTGCCAGGTTTCTGCCCATTTCTGGATTCTATTCAGATCGTCTTGGATTACTTTAGTAGATTCCTGACTATTTGCTAAGCCTCCCAGTTTTGTATCATCTGCAAATTTAACTAATGTACTTTCAATGTCCATATCAATGTCATTTATGTAGATGATAAAGAGCAGTGGTCCCAGCACCGATCCCTGCGGAACTCCACTTCCCACTATACCTTCCTCGGATAAGATCCCGCCTATTACTACCCTTTGTATTCTATCCAGTAACCAGTTCCGAACCCACTCTAAAATGCCACCTGTAATTCCTACTGCTCTCATTTTGATAATGAGTTTGTCATGTGGCACCTTATCAAATGCTTTTGGAAATCTAAGTATATAATATCATACGCCTTTCTCTCATCCAGACACTTGGTTGCTTCCTCAAAAAAGTCAGCAGATTTGTCTGACATGACCTACCCTTGCAAAAACCACGCTGGCTATCCCTTAGGATGTTGTAATTTTCTAGAAATACTTCTAGTTTATCTTTAATAATAGATTCTAATATTTTGCATATGATGCAAGTTAAACTAATAGGCCTATAGTTTCCTGGATCAGTACGGTCCCCTTTCTTATATATTGGTACCACAATACCCTGTTTCCAGTCATTAGGTACTTCACCAGTCTTTAAAGACAGTCTAAAAATACTTGCCAGTGGTTTATAAATGATCTCGCTTAACTCCTTTAGTACCCTGGGGTATATGCCATCCGGGCCGGCTGCTTTATTAGTCTTTAATTTTTGTAATTTACCCAATACTTCCATCTCCCCTATCTCTGTATCCGCTAAGACTTTCTGAGTAATGAATATGCCTTCCGGCCTATTAGCAGCCTCTTCTCTGGTAAAACTATCTACAAAACAGCCATTTAGAGCATCTGCAATATCCTTATTTTTACAGAGCAGTGCCCTGTCTTTGTTTTTAATTCCCTTAATCTCCTCTTTGACTTTTCTTTTCCTACTACAGTATTGAAAGAAACGCTTAGGGTTACTTTTAGCATTTTCTGCGATTTGCCTTTCGTAGATCCTTTGGCTACCCTTAGTTCTTTTTGACCTTAGCACGCACACGGCAATATTCAGCCTTATTACTCTCGGTACTGTTGTTTTTATATATCTTAAACAGTTTTTTCTTCTCCCTCAAATTCTGTCGCATATCTTTATTTATCCACGGTGGGGACTGCTTTTTCAACGTGTTTTCGCACCGTAGGAATAAATTTACACTGTGCATCAAGTATAACCCTTTTAAACTTGTCCCACTTTTCATTCACTGTCCTACACTCCAGAAGATGTCCCCAGTCTACCATGCTTAATTCTAATTGCATCTGTTTAAAGTTGGCACGCCTAAAATGTAAAATCCTTGTGTTAGATGGGGCCCTCTTAGTTTGCCATAATATATCAAATCCGATTGCGGAATGATCGCTTGTCCCAATGGGTTCCATTACCTCTATACTACTGATTCTGTATCTAGGATTGAATTTCCTCTTGTAGGCTGTCTAACATACTGTGCCAAAAAAAGCTGTTTTTTAAATACTGTTATCATTAATAACATCTAGAAATTCTTCCTCCCTATTTCATTGTCCTGTCTCCAATTCCCAATTAATACCAGGGTAATTTAAGTCACCCATGATAATATTCTCACCTCCTCTGCAAGCTTGTTTTATATTTTCAAAAAGCATTATATTCATATTGCTGTCTGAAGCTGGTGGTCGATAACACACCCCTATATTTAATCCCTTCTCATGTTCCCCTATGAGCTTTATCCAAATATCCTCGCTAGGCATGCGTTGGCTAGTTTCTGGAAACTCCTGCACATTTAGATTATCTTTCACATACAGTGCCACACCCCCACCTCTCTTACCGGATCTATCCTTCCTAATAAGTTTATACCCTTTTATATTGTATTCGTCCCCGTCCTCTTCTCCCAGCCATGTCTCTATAATCCCTACGATATCATAGCCTTTGCTATTGATCTCAACCTCTATTTCCAGAAATTTATTTTTTATACTTCTAGCATTAAAACATAGACATTTCAGACTACTGTTTCTACTATTGCTCTCCCGCTCCTCGCTCCCTTCCATCCCAAGCCACACTTGCTAACATTTTGTTTACTCAAGACTTTATTCTTGCTTTCCTGTTATATGTAGTCTTGACAGACTCCATCTGGGCAGTCTGCACCACCCTACCCATTTTGCTCTCTATCCTCCCTGCCCCCGAGTCCCTAGTTTAAATAATCCTGCGCTACCCTAAGCATATGCTGCCCCAGAGCATAGGTACCCATCCGGTTCAGGTGTAACCCATCAGGCTTGTATAGGTCACCCTGTTCCAGAAGAAGTCCCAGTGCTCAATAAATCTATACCCCTCTTTCCTACAGAAGGATTGTAGCCACGTGTTAAACCTATAGATAAACTTCAGCTTCCCTCTGCTTGCACGTGGTACTGGTAGAATTCCCGAGAAGACTACCGTGGAGGTTTTGCTCTAATCTTTGCTGCTAGATCCTCAAATGTATCTTGCAGGACCTCCAACCTGCCCTTTCCCATGTCATTGGTCCCTACGTGGACCATGACCACTGGATCCCCTTCTGCTTTGGCCAGGAGCTTGTCCACACGCTCAAGGAGATCTCCAACCTGGGCACCAGGCAGGCAACACACCGTGCGAGTCTCCTTGGCCTGGGAACAGACTATGCTGTCCACTCCCTAATTATGGAATCCCCCACTACTAACAACTCCCTTTCCCTGGGAGATGTGGCCATCAGGGTGTCCTGTGGCACATGCATCCCCGTCTCTCAGGGTCACGGGCCACAGATTCCTGCAAGGGCTGGAATCTGTTGGACACCTCAACCTCTGGAGATGCCGCCCCTTTGTGGTGTGCAAGCCCTTTCCTACTTTTATTTCTGACTGTGACCCACCTGTCACTTCCTGTCTGCTCTAAGTTCTTCCCTCCTCCCAGCCTAGGCGTGCACACCTTCTCCCTAACGGGCGTTCTAATTGGTTCTAAGAACCCTGACAATTGTGGACTCTGTACGGCCGATACGGCCGATACAGCCAATTGGCCCTCGAGAACAAGAATCTTGTCTTCGAGATGCTCAATGAGCTTGCAGCGGAGGCAGGTGAACAGCGCAAGAAAATCGCTTTCCAACAGGGCGATCATCCTGCACACCTCACAAAGTTTGGGCCACATTTTAGACCCCTAGCTGACTCCCTATCTCTCCCTAAGTATAGATTTTTTACTGTCTAGATGGAGTCAGCAATACCACTCTTAAAAAACACGCTAGGTGGCTCCGGATAGAAGGCAGTAGACCCTAACGTTAGTAGTAGGCTAACTGTAGCTAGAGAGCCTCTTATTTATATCACTTACCCAGCTACTGATATAAATACTATATTTTAACGTTAGTTTACAACCTAAGCCCAACTATTTAGCAATCAAACTTTTGTAATATACTAGCTACAAATACAAAATCAACACCTTCCGACGTACAATTTACGTTTATAAACGACCTTAGTTTATAAATAACTATACTAGACTACCGCAATAATTCAATTTTTCCAATCGGTTAAACCGACGAATTTACTTTTAATTCGAGGTTGCTTCTGGGAGGGTGAAACAAAAACCTTGTTAGCTTTTGTGCCAATTTAAACTAACAAGGAGAAAAAAAAGCCCGTCCCTGTCCTTAAATGCAACAAAGGATTACACCTTAGAAGCAGTAACTCGTAACTAATGCGGTGATATATTTATATAACGTTGATACCGGTTAACGTTATATAGCTACGTTAATTTTCGCAAGAGTAAAATGCAAGATACACAATACACAGCAGACAAACAGCCCACAGCAAACCGCAAACAAATCCAACAATCCGGAAACAGGAAACAGGAAGTAGCGTCTCAGCGTCAGATCCTCCTGAATTGACGTATTTAATCTCTGAGGAGAACCCTGTAAGAGGACTAATCTGTGTGCCTCCTGGTCACATAACCGGTCTGTGGGAGCCAGAATTCTTGCTGGTTGGTAGGGGGTGAAATACTTATTTTCCTCAATAAAACACAAATAAATGTTTAAAATTCATATAATGTGATTTTCTGGGATTTTTTTAAATATTCTGTTTCTCACTGTTAAGATGAACCTACCATGCAAATTATAGACCGTTCCTTTCTTTGTAAGGGGGCAAACTCACAAAATCAGCAGGGGGAGAAATACTTATTTTCCCCACTGTATCCCAGAGTACTTGGGGAAATTATATATAAACCATTGACAGATATTTTCATTCAATCCATAATCACTGGAGAAATACCAGATGACTGGAAGCAGGGTAGTATAATTCCAATATATAAGAAGGGGGACCGTACTGACCCAGGGAACTATAGGCCTGTCAGTTTAACTTGCATCGCATGTAAAATGCTGGAATGTATTATTAGGGATAAGTTGGAATCATTCTTTAAAAATAATAGTATTTTAAGGGAGAGCCAACATGGATTTCTCAAAGGGAGGTCATGCCTAACAAACCTCCTGGACTTTTTCGAAGAGGCTACAAAGTGTGTTGACCTGAACCAGGCTTATGATACGATGATATGATATGATATAAACAGGCAAGGTACCACATAAGAGGCTCATTGCTAAAATGAATTCAGTAGGAATTGCAGGAGTAGTTTCACAGTGGGTTCAAAATTGGCTACAAGGGCAAATACAAAGAGTAACAGTAGGTGGGGCCGAATCTGACCTCGGTGCTGTGGGCAGTGGTGTCCCGCAGGGATCAGTGCTGGGACCTCTGATCTTCCTTATTTACATAAATGATCTTGATATGGACATTAGTAGCAAAATAGTTAAATTTGCAGATGATACTAAACTTGGGGGTTTGGCAAACAGTTTGGAATCGACTAAAGTAATCCAAGATGATTTAAACAAAATCCAAAAATGGGCAGATACATGGCAGATGACGTTCAATATTGCTAAATGTAAAGTTATGCATGTGGGAAATAAAAACATTAGACAGGAGTATTTTATGGGAGGAGAAAAGTTAGTAGGTGTTCAATTTGAAAAGTTGATCAAAGCCTATCTGCACCAAGCAGTGTGCTACAGCAAAAAAGCCAACAGGATGCTGGGATACATAGCAAAAAGTATTGAGTATAAATCAAAGGAGGTTATATGAATGTTATATAATGCCTTTGTCAGACCCCACTTAGAATACTGTGTGCAGTTCTGGGCACCGCACTACAAGAAAGATATAGAAGCTCTTGAAAAAGTCCAAAGAAGGGCAACTAAACTGATACCTGGTATGAAAGGTAAAAGTTATGATGATGACTTAAGACTCAATCTATTTAAATTTAGCAAACGGAGACTTAGGGGGATTTGATTGAGATTTTTAACAAAGTAAAAAAATATCAAAGATTTTTTAAGATAAGTGGGGTCAGCAGAACAAGAGGCCACAGGTGGAAATGAGTTAAAGGCAAATTCTGCACAGATATTAGGAAGTTTTTCTTTACACAGAGAGTTGTCAATGCCTGGAACAGCTTGCCAGGTCAGGTAGTAGAGGCAGAAACGCTTGGGCTATTCAAGTCCAGGCTAGATGTAATACTAGATACTCTTTAGATTAGGACATGATGAGCCTAGATGGGCCGAACGGCCCGTTCTCATCATTATGTATTCTTATGTTCTTATGTTCTTATGTATCTTGTAATAAGAAACTATTGTCAAAACATGTAATAGCACGTTGCTTTTTTCCACAACCAGATGTGAGAGCTGCATTGAGTTCATTAGGAACTTCAGTTGGAAGCAAACACAAACGATGTGTCATTTGTTTCTGTGTGAGATGCAGTCGAGCAGAATGAATGAATGAATGAACAAACGAGCGTAACTCTTTAAATCTAAGACCTAAGATCATGCTTAATGCGGTGTCTCCTACCCTTAAACACAAAGTAGAGTCCTTAATCTCTAAATCTTAAGACAACCCGTGTGTTCTCCAGACACCTGCTCACCCTGCAGGTTAAGGCTCTGCCTCGTTCCTGTGCAGCTGATTCATGCCGTGACCTTGGGCTGTCAGAGACGGGGAAACTGTGTGAAGATTTAAAGATTACCCAGCATTTTACCTCTGGCCACTTTTTAATAGACCGGCTTTATAGTCGCGTGACATTTTTATTGGGGCTGCACCCCCAGACGGGCGGGTGTCACACATAAAACCTGGCCCAGGCCGAAGCTCTCTCTCTGTCTCACCTCCCACCCGCACTCCCTGCTTCTGCGGCCCACAGAGAACACATCTGGGCCCAATGAAATATAATGACCTGATTTATTGGCTGAATTAAAAACACCACCATTTCTGTGGCCCTCTCTCTGCATTCTCCTTTGCCTACAGAAGTCTTCCCCAAAGATGGAGGGAAATAGGTGTAAGACCTTGTTGGCATTTTAAGAATCGAATGGGGGTTTATCTAAAGTAAGAATGAATTATATTAAGGGTGTGGGACTGATGACAAGTAGTAGGACATTGGTTTGAAATCAGGGTGCGACTGAACTTAGCTCTGTGGAAAATATAGTACTCCATATTATATAGTACTCTATAGTACTCTATCAAGCAAATCAACGCAATCATTGATGCTGTAAACTGTGTAAGTCGCTCTGGATTAGAGCGTCTGCTAAATGCTTAAAATGTAATTTATTTAATTGTTTTATTAGAGAAACACGTCTGAACAGGCTGTTCTGAGTGCGACTACGACCCCGTTTGGGCTCAGCTCTCTCTGGGACCCCAATTTGGGCTCAGCTCTCTCTGGGACTCAGATCACCATATCCACACCAGGCTGATAATTCACCCATTCAAATTCAAAAAGTGACAGATTTGTGTGAAAGCTGACCTTCATAGTCTAGTCCTCACAGTGGAGTTTGATTTATTCTTTAAGGGGGATCTCCCCCAGTATGTGAATGTTGTCAGTTAGAAAATGTGACAGTGTTTGCAGCCTGGTTCCCTTAGTGCTGAGAGGCTGATATCTGACCGGAGTCACAGAGAGGGAGGTGTGTGTGAGTCACAGAGAGGGAGGTGTGTGAGTCACAGAGAAGGAGTCACAGAGAGGGAGGTGTGTGAGTCACAGAGAGGGAGGTGTGTGAGTCACAGAGAGGGAGGTGAGTCACAGAGAGGGAGGTGTGTGAGTCACAGAGAAGGAGTCACAGAGAGGGAGGTGTGTGTGAGTCACAGAGAGGGAGGTGTGTGAATCACAGAGAGGGAGTCACAGAGAGGGAGGTGTGTGAGTCACAGAGAAGGAGTCAGAACAGAGAGGTGCACAGGACCGCTGGAGTTGAGGTGTGTCTGTCACAGAGAGGGAGGTGTTATGTGAATCACAGAGAGGTTTTATTAGAGAAACACGAGGTGTGTCTGAGTCACAGAGAGCTCTCTCTGGGACCCCAATTTGAGTCACAGAGAGGGAGGTGTGTCTAGTCCTCACAGTGGAGTCACAGAGAGGGAGGTGTGTTTGCAGCCTGGTTCCCTTAGTGCTGAGAGGCTGATATCTGAAGTCACAGAGAGGGAGGTCAGTCACAGAGAGGGAGTGTGAGTCACAGAGAAGGAGTCACAGAGAGGGAGGTGTGTGAGTCACAGAGAGGGAGCGTGTGTGTGTGTGAGTCACAGAGAGGGAGGTGTGTGAGTCACAGAGAAGGAGTCACAGAGAGGGAGGTATGTGAGTCACAGAGAGGGAGGTGTGTGAGTCACAGAGAGGGAGTCACAGAGAGGGAGGTGTGTGAGTCAGAGAGGGAGGGAGGTATGTGTCACAGAGAGTCTCAGAGAAGGAGGTGGTGTGTGGGTAACAGAGAGGGAGGTGTGTGTGAGTCACAGAGAGGGAGGTGTGTATGGACGTGTGTGAGTCACAGAACTCTGACGCCCCATAACGCCCTCAGGTGCACAGGACCGCTGCAGAGTCTGTTGAGGTACGCAGATGTCTGTCTGGCCTCATTAAGCTCATATATAAACCTGTGCTCTTAATCAGTTAGGTCACTCTGTCAGGCCTTGTTCTCCCAGCACATTATGCAACTCCGTCTTCTCTCTTCTTCTCTTCAGAGGCAAAGAGAAATACCATTTGGCCCAGTGGGGTGGGGTGAAAGGTGTCTCCACCAATGACACGTCATATTTTTCAGCCCCTCGCCTTTTTGTGTAATAAATAGTCGGCATCAAACGATAAATCAGGTGAAGAGGGATAAAAATGAAACATCAGGAAGATGGAACACCGCATGTTTCAACGTGTTTGCATCGAGTGTGAGCGCGTCATCGCTCCTTAACCAACCCCAACCCCTTACGGCCTGCACCCCCCCAGCATCCATCCCCCCCCCCCCCCACATCCACACCCCCCGGACGTCCTCCATATGGATCTGCTCTCTCCTGCCAAATGAAAACTCAATTGAGTCTCTTGGTCTCTGAAGCTCCATCAGTGTGTGGCCTTGGGGGGGGTGTATATGTATGTGTGTGTGTCTGTGTCTTTGTGTGTGTGTCTCTGAGTGTGTGTGTATGGGTGTGTTTGTGTCTGTGTGAGAGTGTGTGTGTGTCAGGATGTATGCGTGTGTGTGAGTGTGTGTGTAGGTTTATGTGAACGTGTGTGTGTGTGTGTCAGCATGTGTGTGTGTGTCAGTGTGTGTGTGTGTGTGTGTGAGGGTGTGTATAGTGTGTGTGAGAGAGAGAGTGTGTGTAAGTGTGTATGTGTGTGTAGTGTGTTTCAGTGTGTGTGTGTGTGTGTGTGTGTGTGTGCCAGTGTGTGTGTGTGGGTGTGTGTAGTGTGTGTATGTGTGTGTGTGTGTGTGTAGTGTGTGTGTGTGTTTGTGTGTAGTGTGTGTGTGTATTTGTATGTGTGTAGTGTGTGTGTGTGTGTTGTGTGTGTGTGTTGTGTGTGTGTATGTGTGTGTGTGTGTGTGTGTGTGTGTGCATTGGGGAGGGGGGTTAATGTGCAACAATGAATGAGGTTTCGCTCCAGTGGAGGAGGTGCCGTTTGTTCTAATTTGAGAACATTAATCAACACCTGTGACACGTGAGACTCCTTTAATAAGACGCTCACTTTTCGCTCTGTATGTTAATTCACAATATAATACAGCTCAAGCAGAGTTTGGGAGAGAAGTTTCCTCCAAATTATTCTTGCTCAGTGATGCAGTCAATTTTAAACAGATAGCTTTTCTGCTGTTGTTATCAAGTGCTACTTTTAGTAGAATGTAAGCAAGGCCGTAACTTCAGAATCCCTCTGAGTCTGGAAAACACACTGCAGATATGACTCTTTAATATTGTAAAAATGGACAAGTGTTTGAGCAGTTTTTTGGTAGACAGATGTACTAAACAGTTTTTTTAAGCAGATGTCGTTTTTTTCTGAAATAATCTCCAAATATGTTCTTCTAAATGGGTACTACGCATTGAGTTATGCTGGTTAATATCTTGAAAAAGAAATATTAGGTAATATAGAATAAGATATTTGGACTGTGGGCACATGGTTTTGGAGTTCGATATGAACATATTCCATCTGGAATGTAAATGTGATCCAGTGTCATGTGACTGCTCTGCATAGGTATAGCACACGTCGAATTTCAGTGTCATATAATGCTTCGCTTTGTGAAAGTGTTCATATTTTGTTTGTGGGGATACATTGTGTGTTGTGACCCCCCTACTGAGATTATTAGAGGAACAGAACTGAACGCTGATTGGGGCTCTTGTTCTAATCACCTCCTCTGTTCAATTATCAGCTGTATCCGGCTGCTATACCCCACAGAATAATATCCTATGATGCTTCAGTCATTGTGTACTGATTCATGGCGTTGTGCGTAATGTGCTGTAAACGTGCTGCGCGAAACACAATTAAGATTCATTTTTACTCTCGAGCAGAAAAAGGCGTGTGATGGAAGTGTGTTTGGCAGCGTATCACTGCATAAATGTTACAAGAATAATTCAATAATTTACACACTGCCATGTCCCAATTCATGACAATTATGCTTCTACAATGTAATTGGATATTATATATGTTTAAGTGTATGTATTATGTATCCTTTATGGGTCATTATGATGACTGATTTCCCTGATGAAAAAAAAATATTAGATTGTAGATTATTAGATTTTTGATCATAATAATAATAATAATACATTTTATTTGTGTAGCACATTTCATACAAAGAATTGTAGTATAGAGTACAATAGGCATCATAAAAACACATTAATATAGTAAAATCAAGAAAAACATGAAAACATTTGTTAATTTTCTTCCTCTTAATTATTTTAACAGTAAAACAATTAAAAGGAAGAAAATAGCAGTGGATATGGGATATAAAACATCTACATAATATGGTTGAGATTGTAATTGAAGTCAGAGTAAACAGGTTTGAGGTTAAGTCAGAGTAAATGGTATGTTTTGAGGTGCCTTGTTTACAGAGGCAGTGTGTCTGGCTTCTATTGGTTGTGTATTCCATAGTTTAGGAGCATAAAAAAGAAAGCACATTTTTTTTTGCTACATTTGGTAAACAGACATCCCAGGGTATCAGAGCTGGACTCTGATGATATACACACAGGCTTTCTGAAATGTATGACGGGGCTAAACCACTACGAGCATTTAAAAAGAAATGCGTGCTCTCCAGAATTCAGAGAGGAGGTTGCGGCGAGCGTGGCTTAGAATACAATCGGGGCATTCCAAACTGGGAGAATAAAAGTAAAAAACATTAAAAAAAGTTTTTTAATGAAAAGCGATTAAGACCAATGGTCGATTGGATGGTGAGATTCCCTCCTCCTGTTTTCCCAGCTCACCAGGAGGCACTGGTGTGTACGTGTATGTGCATGGTGTGTGTGATCTGCAATCGATATTAGGGCATTTTTTCTTTACACAGAGAGTTGTCAATGCCTGGAACAGCCTGCCAGGTCAGGTAGTAGAGGCAGAAACGCTTGGGCTATTCAAGTACAGGCTAGATGCAGCACTGGACACTCTTTAGATTAGGGCATGACGAGCCTAGATGGGCTGAACGGCCCGTTCTCCTCATTATGTATTCTTATGTTCTTATGACCCAACTTGAGAGAGGCCAGGAAGACAGGAAACAGATTTAGATCAACTGAGAACCAAAAGGCCATCAATGCACCTCCCAGGAAAGAACAGAAATAAGAGAAAACCCACACCTGATACTCAATGGAGCCCATTTGTGATCGCAACACAGGATACAAATAAATCAATTCAGAAATAATTGCAACTGTCACCAGCTGGCAGTAATTTTAAATCATCTGACCTGGATTCTAAACTGTGTACTCTACTCTAAATGACTGAAATAGGTACTTATATTTCAGCCTGATACAACATAATGTGCATTTTAGTGTGATGTACACACAGTGGGTATACAAATTATTCACCCCCTTTGGCATTTTTAACATTTTATTTACTTCATGGATTCAAAATTGATTAAATTGGGATTTATTGCCACTGATCAACACAAAAAACTCTATAATGTCAAATAAAAAAAAATCTAAAGTTTTTTCTTAATTAATTACAAATAAAAATCAGACAGTAATTGATTCCATAAGTATTCACCCCCCTTGACTTAATACTTGATAGAAGCACCTTTAGCTGTAATTAAAGCTGAGTCGATTTGAGTGTACCAGCTTTGTACGTATGGACATTTTGTCCGATTTTTTTGTCATTAATTAAGAAAAAGCTTTAGAGTTTTTTAAAATTATTATTTGACATTATAGAGTAAAAGTCCAAGGGGGTGAATATTTTTTATACCCACTGTATATAGAGGTAACTGGTTAAATAAACACTTGATTAAATGAAGGATTCTGGTGTATCTATTATGGTGTGGGGTGCATTTTCCTGACATGGTTTAGGTCCACTCAACCCCTAAAGGCCAGTTTACATCAAAGATTCGCAACGAGACGAAACAGATTTAGAAAAGTTGACATGTTTCAACAAGTCCCAATACGTATGGTCTGCAACATTCTACCGTTTCCATAACAACCACTCTCTTTACGTCCGTGCTGATACCGGCTTTATTGGTGGTTGCTGGATATTTGAAAAAATGGATGATGGCAGTGAAGGCAAAAAACACAGCATGAGTCAAGGGGCCGACGCAAACTTATGTTGTGAACTGGAGGCAGGAGATGTACCATCTTTTATTAATTTCTCAGGTCTATTCCCGGAGTAGCGTTGATACAATGCTGACAAAGTTCAAATGAACTGTAGAAAATTTATTAATTTCTCCCAGGTATGAAAGATATTTCTGTGCTTTATTATAGTCTAAAATTTTCAATTTTCCCCTAGGCAGGAGCATAGACGGGCATATTTTCAGTGTGTTACATCACTACTAACACATGATCTATAAATAACTAATTTATAGTTATTTTGTTTGTCTATAAATAATATGTTTATATGTGTGTTTGAAAATCAAACGTATAAATGCGATACAGATATTGTACATTCGATTGTTTGCAGGACATAGATCAGACAGAGGAAGAGGAGTGGAAGAGAGGAAGCTGGAATGAGTCCGGCTCTGTCCCAGGCAGGGGGCCCTGAGGGGGCAGGGAACATGGCCGTAAGAAAACAATCAGCCAGTACTGAGAGCGGTAAACACAGAGACACAGATACACACACACACACACACAGAGACAGACACCCATACACACACACACACACACACACAGAGACACAGACACACCCATACACACAGACACACAGACACCAGACACACACACACAGACACACACACACACACACACACACACACAAAGACACAGACACACCCATACACACACACAGACACACACAGAGACACACACACACAGACACACCCATACACACAGAGACACACACACACACACACACACACAGAGACACAGACACGCCCATACACACACACACACAGAGACACACAGACACACACACATGCACACACACACACACACATAGACACACACACACACACACACACAGACAGACACACAGAGACACACACACACACACACACACATACAGACACGGTGCAGTGTGTATATTTCAGTGTTGTTTATTTACAACTGAAGTGAGCTTTATTCTGTGACTAGGAGAGCTCAGGGATTTTATGTTTTCAAGCGTGTTTTATTGTAAATGAAGTAATACAGTGGTAATCACAGTAATGAAGTTTGACATTGGCTGTGCTATAAGGCTTGTGTGTGGTGTTCTCACGGCTGTAAAAGCTCATTAACACGGCCTCAGCCTGGATGGACATGCATTGTAGAGCCCAAACTCATTAGGTACTCATCAAGCAAAGTGACTGATGTTTTGAACATAGGCGTTTGCATTTCCATCATGAAATGTGTCATTCTCAGCTACCCACCGTCTTCCTGGTAGCTACCGCTACAGATAACTGTTTGGATACAATTAAGATTAATTACATTTTGCATAACAGATATCAATTCATGTTTGCTACTGTATACATATTTTCTGTAAATTAATAACACTCAAGTAAACCAAACCAGAACCAAAAATACAACAAATTCCACAAAGGATAAGATCAATGGATAATGTGCATTTTATGACTGCAAACAAAGGCTTTGTGAAGACAAGACTGCCTTGGGATTGCATTCATCTACCACATTATTTAAAGAACATTAAAACTAGCATCTCCATTGAAAAAGCCTGGTCCTCAATTCTCTAATCATTTTTTAAAATGTTATTTTTCTCCTTAAATGACTCCATTTCCCCCCTGAAGAGGCAGTGACACATCTCAGGGGGGATACAACTGAACAAAAATACATTTCAAATAAAGAAAACAGACTTGTTCTCCGTTATACAGCATAATTACAATTTGCTTCTGTGAGAAAGAATCTCTGAAAAGTCATAAAATGAGATAAAAAAACCTATTACACAGGATTATGTTTATTAATGTATGAAATACATATGAAATGAGTATTGCTCATTATTACCCCTTTGACTGCTGTGGCAATTTCATAAAAAATGAAATGGAACATTATGACAATTTAGTGGCTGTGCATAAGTTTAGTAAGTTAATTAAAATAAAAAATACGACAATTACTTTATATATTATGCATGATTATAACATTTTATTTCAGTCTAAGATGGTTAAGGTTTTGATGCACTTTGTAAAAATTGTATTTGGTTCACTGAATGGTTTGTTGAGCTTTGAAAATGATGTAAACCACATGCCATGGCCATCTCAGTCACCAGATCTCAACCCAATTGAACACTTATGGGAGATTCTGGAGTGGTGGCTGAGACAGCATTTTCCACCACCATCAACAATACACCAAATGATGCAATTTCTCATGGAAGATGGTGTTGCATCCCTCAAATAGAGTTCCAGACACTTGTAGAATCTATGCCAAGGTGCATTGAAGGTGCACCATGACATGGTCTTTTTTGGACATACCCTGTGCCGGCCAGAAGAGGATGGGCTCCCTCCCTTTTTAGTCTGGTTCCTCCCAAGGTTTCTCCCTACCAAGGGAGTTTTTCCTGGCCACTGTTGCCTTTAGGCTTGCTTTTGGGGGGGTCTAGGCCTGGGTTCCCCCTCTGTTAAGTGTTTTGTGACAATTCTATTGTGAAAAGCGCTATACAAATAAATTTGATTTGATTTGATTTGATTGAAGCTGTTCTGGTGGCTTGTGGTGCCCCAACACCCTATTAAGACACTTGCTTGTGCTTCCTTTATTTTGGCAGTTACCTATAGTTTAAGTTCTGACAGTGATCGTTCAAAACTAACTGTGAAATAAATCCTAGCAAGGCACTTACAGGAAATATGTTTTATATGTATTTATATTTATATGCATACGTATGTGTGTAAAAAATTTGCCAATTGAAATACACCGCAAGCAAACCATATTTGACATGTCATTTCATGCTGATCATGTTATTTGCTTCATATGTGTTGTCCTCAGGTTGTGATTTCCCATGGTGGAAAAAACAATCAATCAGTGTAGTCACATTATCAATCAGCAGCATTTTAAAAGGAGATTCTCACGCACGACTCCACAGCGCACATTTTCCAGAGAGAATGAGAGAAAACAAGCCCAATTTGAGATGCCGTGGGCCACAACGTGACTCCATGACTCAATGACTCCATAACTCTTTAACACACTGTCCAGTGAACTCCTGGATATGGGGATCATAAGATTTGCAGAGGAAAACTATCTGATGTGAATGAAAAGAGGCCAGACGTTTTGAGAGGCTGCGCTGGGTTCTGTAATGGCTGACTCACATAAATAAAGCTTCACTTTGAAAGGGTTTATGCTGCTTTTATGTGACATAGTGGCTTCATAACTCATTTGTAGGAAAATATCACACTTCATAAAGGGAGAAATATAAGAAGCATGCCAAATATGGCATAACACACACTGGGCTCTAGTTAGGGAGCATTGCAGTGAAAATGCACCTGGACAGCAGTGAAAACACACCTGAATGGCAGTGTAATTGCTAGTTCTCACCCAGTTTGGTACTTTCGTGGTCGGCAATAAAGGCATTTGCGTAACGTTGGCGGGCAGCGTGATGCGGGCATGTCAATAAAAAGTTGAGGCGATGTGCCTAAAACTAAGTTTTGTGTGTGATAGTTTGTTCACATTGTCGTCCGCCCAGACTGCCTCTTATCTAAACTCTATATGTTAGTTTGATGAGGTTATGACCGGACACATATGCACACATAGGGCAGATACAATGCACATCCCCATCACACAAGACTGCTTTGTGGATGTTTTGTATTTCATCCCACTCTGAGGCAAATCATTCATTAAACAACTATTTGAAATGCAATTGGTATTCAGCTAGTATTCAACGTAATGCTTTGCACTTGTAAGGAGTGGTTCAATGAGCTTGAATGAGTCTCTACATCCATCGAGTTGTGTATGACACATGTTTTTGGAAAAACAAATGCATGTATGCACACTTGTTTTGTTATGTTAAATATGAAATACTCACTACAGTAAGATGTAGGCTACATAATTGGCCTTATCATGGCCATATCATGTGGCAATCCCTTGAGCGATTGCAAAGGTTGGATAAGAGCGAGCAGAAGAGGAGAGGAGGGACAGTTTGCCTGTGGATATTGGGTGACCAGTTTCCTACAGAGAACTTGTATCAGTAGGAAACTGAGACACACTCGCATTAGTTTAGTTTAGTATTGCCGCGTTGCACTTGCTCTTCAACATGACGACAAAATTGCCAGTTTACTATGGCGACGGTATTATGTAAAGGGGAAAAAGCTGATGATGTGTACATCTCTTCCTGCTTCAATCCTGATTTTTCATTGGTTGTTGGGCTGTGTGCATCGCTTCCTGATTTTTCATTGGCTGTTGGGCTGTGTGCATTGCTTCCTGCTCGGTTCTGTTCTCCACTGGACTCCAGGTGTAAGCCGTTATGTCCAATATATTTTTCTGCGAAAAGTGAGAGAAGCTGATTTTAAGTGTGGGATTTATTCTCATCTGCAGTGAGCTCCTGAATGCGCTCTGGTAACTTAGTGTTGCCCCATCATTTCATTTGAAATTAAAAACAAATTATATGTAAAATGTAAAATAATAAAACACATTTCATAGGGCCCTATGCACTTTCAATGTGTACACACATTCGTAATGCTTACATATTACTTTTTTTTTTTTTTATCTAAAATTGCAAAATTGAATTATGCATTACATAGCAATCATAACATGTATAAATAAATCAAGTCAAATGTTTTAATAATCTAATTTGATTAAAAAATATATTTTTAAGTTTACCTCACAGTCATGAATGATGCAACAACATACCATGGCGGCCCTTTTCCCTGAATAGACTGTGCTTGGTAGAAGGATTAGACTGTGTTTTGTAGCAGGATTAGATTGTGTTTTGTAGCTGGATTCGACTGTGTTCTTTAGCAGGAATAGACTGTATTCTGCAGCAGGAATAGGCTGTGCTTTGTAGCAGGATTACCCAGCATGACCTTATAGTGTTATTTTTTCCTCCAGCCACTGATGCCAGCGTCTCGTTCAGCAGGTTTTCTTCCCGATGTCGTCTGCACTGCCATGTGTGGCCCACTCTGGTCTGTAATCCCCCCACGCCCTCTCAATATGCTGAGTGTGTGTTCCAGTGACTGGATGTACAAACTCCCCGCGGTGGGAAAGCGTGTCATGGCGAAATTCTCTGGGCCCAAGGGCACCCCTGTTCCCCAGGGCTCATCACTCAGGGGGGAGGTCCCCTTGTGACAGGGAGCTGAAGAATGGGGACGTGTGCCCAGGGAGAAGAGAAGACAGGAGAAGAGAAGAACAGAGGGGAGAAGTGGAGAAGAAAAGGCTTTTCAAAAAAGAGTACGGCGTTAACCCGATTTCCTGGCCAAATTCCCAACCAAGACTATATACATACATGGGGCCCTAATTTGGTGAATCAGAATGGTGTCGGTAACAAAAAATGAGGACGGTGGCCCTTTAGGGCATGTCTAACGCAATTTCGGTAATTTCGTGATTTAGGACAATAGCGCACCTCCGGCACAGTTGTAAAAGAGGTTGGATTAACGTTAAAAAAATACATGTGGGTGTGGTGGAACACCTATTTTCTAAAGCATATAACAAATTGGCAATTTCCTGACATGGATGACAGTTTTGCGCGGCTGCGCTAGGAGCGCTTCTCAAAAGAGGAGAGCGATTTGCTTGTGCGGGAGGTGCAGAATCGTCCTAAGTCACGCCAAGGGCAAATCTATCGCATCCCAAAGAAGGCAGCTTGGGAGGAAGTGGCAGCCATAATCACTGCCTCATCCTCTGGTGGTCCTCTGAGAACCGCGGTCCAATGTAGGAAGTGGTTCAATGATGTGAAGCGAGGAGGCAAGAGAAAACTTGCCTCTTGCCGAAAGGACACACGGTCAACCGGAGGGTTGTCACTCACGCCAGCGGAGGAGATAGCCGCCTCTACACTCCCCACGGAGAGTGTACAGGGTTTTTCAGAGGGCTAGAGGTTGGCTTACCAGGTAATGCATTGCATGAAAAGATGTGTATCATTTAAAGTATTATACTCGTGATATTGAAACAAAGGTGATGGGGAAATGTTTTAATTGATTTAATAGATTTTTATTTGTCACAATCTATTGTTTTTCTCAAAAATAAAATGAAACATTAATCAGAAATGAAATTCCTTAAGCCTTAAGCCGCTATGCCCCCATTTGCAGACATAAATAATAATAATAATAATGATAATGATAATAATAATGATAATAATAATGATAATAATAATGATAATAATAATGATAATAATAATAATAATAATTCATTTTAAAAGGTTATATCAATAAAACAACACGACTGCGCTCCAGGTGCAGGTCCGCTGTCTGAAGGTTGCCCCCAGGCCTGCCGAAGAAGACCTAGCGATGGATGGCCTGCTGGCTTCAGTCTTTCATGTCTGTGCATTGAATAACCACAAGCTGTTGGTTAAATAGTTTTTAGCTTAGTTAATTACAGCTTGCAAGTTACCCATGGATTGGATGGTTTGGCTCAAACCGGGGGGAAATTCACAATAGCGAATATTCACAAAACATTCTCATGTGATTTCAGATAACCCTATTTTCATATGTGCACATCAATAAAGTCACCAAATTGCACAGAGCATCAGCGTTTGCGTTAAGAGGTGGTCTAGTTGGACTTTAACGCAAACTCATTATTTGACACCAAACTTGCATAGCACCAACTGTTTTCATTGTCACACCCCCTATTGCGCTGCCCAACCCATAGTCACGCAAACGCCTTCATTGCGCACCATGAAATTGCCAAACTTGGCAGAGGCGGGCAAATATTCAGTTTGCGACAGATGAAACTGGCAATTCGCCAGCGCTAGGTCATAACGCCGCTTACCGCCGGCACGAAAATAGGGCCCATGGAGTTCATTCATTCCCTCCTCGCCTCTCCAATGTATATCTGATGTCTAGTGAGTTTGTACTGGCGCACTATGGCTGTCGTCGTGTTCACCCAAGTGGGTGCTGCACATTGGTGGTGGTTGAGGTGAGTTGCAAAGCGTTGTAAAGCGCTTTGAGATCCTTGGAAAAAAGCGCTATATAAATAATAGGCCAATAGTGGATAGCATTCATTCTGTGCGGAGTTTGCATGTTCTCCCGTGTCCGCGTGGGTTTCCTCCGGGTACTCCGGTTTCTTCCCACAGTTGCATGGTAGGCTAATTGGAGAGTCTAAATTGCCCATAGGTATGAGTGTGTGAGTGAATGGTGTGTGTGCCCTGCGATGGATTGGCGTGTCCCACAGCTGGGATAGGCTCCAGCCCCCCGCGACCCTGACCAGGAATAAGCGGCTTAGACAATGGATGGATGGATGGATAAATCCAATATTCATTCATTCATTCGTACTGCTTCTTCCCTCCTTCAGCGTCCCACAGCTGCCTCTTCTGCCCCACGTCCTTCTCAATCTACCCCGATTGTGCTTGATTCAAGAGAAGGTTGTTTCTTTAAGAAAAAGTAAAATGGAACACCATTTGCCATAATGACAATTAACAACAAATATATGAGTTGTCCCTGTCTGTACCCCTGGTCACAACATAATGCCATTTTGTAAATTTTTATGTTGTGTTTATGTTGTTAGAAACACAACATAAAAGTTTGGTGTTTTAATTAAACGGACATGTGTTAGCCATTCTCTGCTCAGCCGCTGTGTTAGACTGCATAATGCGTGCAGTCAGAAAAGCTTTAGAACAGATTGGGTGAAGGTCATTTCAATGGCATTGTGTAGACAAGCCATGAATCTGCACTTTTTATCTCTGATTTATGCCTTTACAAACGCTTAATGAGTCTCGCTTACATTACAGTCCATGGAGTCAACATTGGGGGGACCAAATCAATTTATTTATATTTTTATATCAGCTAGGCTATATATTGGGGGACATTTTGAGCATATCTGAATAAGTGTAACAAAACAGTAAGTGTAACAAAACGTTATCGTATTCTAAATATGTTGCAAAGAAATTAGCTTTCATTATGATTTAACTTAACATTTAGTTCCACTTAATAATGAATGGCTGTAAATGCTGCAGAGAATTGATACATGTTTTATAGATGAAAAAGCCCAAGCCCAACATCAAGAAACATGTTCTTTGTCATCCCTTACATTTTCTTAAGCACGATTACACAAAGCTGTTATGTCGTGCCCACGAGCATCTAAATCCTTTCTGAAGGCTCTACGCATATAGACCTGACATGCACAGGAACAGCTGTTCAAGGCCTGACCATCAGCTGATGTTGTTTTGTGTGACCTTTGGCAGAGAATCTTACATAATTATAAACATGCTTTTTCACGTATTTATTTCACCATTTATAAATAATTATATTTCTTCAAGTGATGCCCATATGTTATAACAGTAAGTATAACAACCTCCACAGACATGCACTGTGTCACCCTTTATAAAGCATGGCACATGGGCTATGTCACTAGGGTGGCCATACGTCCAGCATTATACCGGACAGTCTGGTTTTCAAGTGCTCTGTCCTCTGTCCGGCAGTGAAGTCTAGACTAGCAGTGTAGTGTAATGGTTAGGGAGCTGGACTTGTAACTCTGAGGTTGCTGGTTCAATTCCCAGGTGGGGCACTGCTGTTGTACCCTTGAGCAAGGTACTTAACCTGAATTGCTTCAGTAAAATATCCAGCTGTATAAATGGATTGTAGGTAAAGCAATGTAAACTGTGTAAGTCGCTCTGGATAAGAGCGTCTGCTAAATGCCTAAAATGTAAATGTAAATGTAAAAACACTAGATTCTTCATTAAATCACGTTTGAGGATTCGAATGTGCTTCTTATTGGTTTATGTATTTGTCAAATTATGAATTGCTTGTGTCATTGGTCTAATAAATTTCAACAAATACCACACTTTAATATGACGTTCTTACGTACACCAGCGGCATGCCACGCGATTTTTATTTAAGCTATCGTAGCCAGCCCTACAAAATGCCAAAACGGAAGACTTCATACAACCCAGAGTGGTAAAAAGAGTATGAATTTATTTCAAACAGAAAGACCATCCAGCTATTGTGAGTACACATTTTCAATCTCAGGTAGCCTATATAGATTATGGTTTTAAATTGATCATATAATTACACGTTAAATTTCCGCTGCCTGAAGTGTCCTCCATTCTGGGGTTTTGGAGATGGCCACCCTATATGTCACCCTTTATAAAGCATGGCACATGCGTTATGTCATCCTTTATAAAGCATGGCATTTCTGCTGTTTTGGTGGAGATATTTTCAAGGCATTTAATTTGTCATCACCCTTGTGGTGCCCGCCTCAGTCAGGTTCAAATACACTTTTGACAGTGCAGAAAATGAGCAAACGAAAGAGAATAGGAAAGAGCTCCAATTAATAAATTAAGCATAAAATAATTATACAATATAAATTTCATCTGTGTTTGTCTGCATCATCTGATTTAAATTCCTCTAATAATCGTGTGAGAGCACAGGAATGTGCTGTATTGTGTAATAAAATAGCACATGAGCCTCATTCTGCAAAGGGAACAGAAAATACTGTTGGAAACAGCGGGGTCATTTTTCTAGATTAATGCAGCTCGGATTCAATGATCTTTAAATCATCTGGATGGCCTTATTCATTGAGCCCACTACATCTGCCGATGCGCAGACAAAACGATCAGTCAATCTCTGCAGCATCGATCTCGAAAAATGAGTCCACAAGTTTTTATCCTTTTGAACAGCTATGGTAGTTAGCCAGCTCAGGCTGTAAACTGTACAGGAGTGACTGCCATATGTTTATCTGCATTCACCCTGTCTGTGCATTTTGTGTGCTCCCAATAACTAAGTATCCTTACATACATTGTTCACATGCCTAGTGACAACAAGCAGCTTCATTAATATATTCACAATTAAACATCCCCTGAATACATTCTTCCCACTCTCTTTATTTATCCTGACAAATCAATCACAGTGAACAACAACTGTATACATCGTACTGTCCAGAAAAAAAACTGTACATTGATCCTACTGAGTGAACAACTGTCTAACAAATTAAAGTAATTCAGAACAACAAAAACACCCTCTGGGATAAACTATTGCATCATTGGTCCTGGCCCTACCTTTGTCAGCAGAAAAAGCTGAAGAAAATTGCATTTGCTGAAGATACTAATTTTGTGCCTGAGTGCCCACCTAATTGCATCCACTCGCTACCTGCACAAGTCACTGTAGGTGCTCCACTCAGAGACACACACGGGCAGGAGAGTCTGATCAACTGAAACAAGGACCCCACAGGAAGAGATGGTGCATTTACAGGCAGTGCGCCCCCTGCCTGCTCACTGTACGCACACACTGACATCTGCACATCTGTGTGTGTGTGTGTGTGTGTGTGTCTAGGTGTCCGTGCGTCCATGGGTCTGTGTGTCTAGGTGTCCGTAGCGGAGCTCAGAAGACGTGAGTTAAGCACGTGAGCGTCCGCTGCAGAAAGTGACGTCGATAAGAGTACGATTAGTCCCCTGGGCTGGGGACTCCGGTCTTTAGCTCAGTGGGCTAATCGTGTCTCTTGTGGCGTTGGGATCCTCGATTCGAAACTCGCTGCAGTCAGAACCAGCTCCGTGACACATCCGTGGGTCTGTGTGTCCACGCATCCGTGAGTCCGTCCATCCCAGCCCTCTCTCTCTGTACACCTGGCCAGTGCCTCAGCGAAGCATCACCTGCCACTCCCTGACAGCTGGGAGGAGATCAGCGTGCTGTGGGGCTCTCCGCTCCACCTCCGCCGGGCCACGTTTCCAGCGCTGACAGCTACAGCAGCACACACATCGCTCCCTGCATTACACAGAAGGCCGAACATCGCGCCTCTCCTCCGTAGAACCCCGGCAGGCGTCCCTGACAGAGTCGTGAGGATGTATCGCCTCTGTAGCTGTTATCAGCGGCTCTGAATCAGAGAGCGTCTGTGTCAGCGAGGCCGATGCCAGGCCGCTGTCTCCTTCCTCAGATGATGGAAGCGTTACTCAGCTGCAGCGCTGCAATGCGCCTTCCCCTCGCAGAGCGGTCTGCAGATTCTGCGGCGGTTTTGGTTATTTATTTTTAATGTCACATTCTTTTCTACAGCCATATACCATACACAGAATTCTGAAGCTCATTACTTACTGCGGAGGTGAATCGATACTATTCTCACACAGGTGACATTATGGCCATCGTTTCAATATCAATTTTATGAGGTTGATTGAGAAATTGACCGAGGTAATCAATCAAGTTCAACCCTTGTGAGAAATTCCCATCACACAACAAAGTTCTGTTGAACATTTTAATAACTGGGTCATTTCATATGAAATCAGTCAGGTGTTGACCCCACCCCTGTTTACTTGAACAAAATGTTATATAAAAGTTTGGCCTTTTGAAACTGGTTACGCTGTGATTTCTGGACCTGAATGACCGACCATCCATTAAACTTGACCCTTTTTGGACCCAAAAAGCAAACAGCTGTTTATAAGTTTTTCAACCAAACCTTAATTTCATGGAACCTGGCAGAGGTGGAAACTGAGGCCCACTTCCTACTCACCTGCCCCATGTACCTGCCCATCAGAGATACATATTTCCCCAAATTTTCTGGCCTAATAAACAAATATCAATACCTACCAGACACAGACAAATTAAAAATAATCCTTGGGGAAGTCACTATTGCAATAAAGGTGGCAGCTCAATACATCTCTGCCTGCCATAATCTGTTGTTAAAAATTCTATAATGTAGGGTCTATATGTATGTCTGGGAGGGGGTGGGTTATTTGTTTGTTAAAATGCCGTAATGTTGGGTACATATATGTGGGAGGGGGTGGGTTACCTGTAAAAAAAATGTTTCCTTGGGTATTGTTATTCTCATATATTGTATGTATTTTAATGCTTTAGCAACACAAGTTCACTTGTCATGCAAATAAAGCCAATTTGAATTTGAGAGGGACAGAGAGAGAGATAGAGAGAGAGTAAGTCACCTGTCATTCCGTTTGTATGGTATTGCCAAAAACATTTGATACTGAGACGTCGTATGTAATTAAACATAATAACCTGTTGTTTTAGTTTATAAGTACAATATTCCACAATAATGTGTTGGTACACTGTTGGTTTTTTTCTTCAGAATTTGAGTGTGACTTACCTGTCTTTGTGGGAGACAGGAACTGTTTGTATTTTGATTAGGCTCCATCATTTCTCTGCACTGGTTATGAGTGATGGATTATACCAAACCTTGCACAATACAACACAATTACCAGAAGCTGGGATTTCATTACTGATTACACACATTTGTATAATGTAAAGATGATTATTTAAGCATTTAGTTATGTGTGTTTTTAACCTTGTATTAGTATGCTGACAGACTGCAGCAATATCGTGATTGCATTTGCTTCCTTCATATAAATGAGTTTCCTGCAAGTGAAATTGAGCAGAGAAATTATTATCACCCTGAAAGCTTGAGTTTTTGTGAAAATAAACTCTTTCTTTCAGGGCAAAAACAATGTGTAATTGCCCACCAACACAAATGGGTAATACTTTGAAACCAGCAAACAAATGTTGTTTTTTATTATTTGGTAGTTTGTGTAAGCAATAACATGTTGAGATATGCAGTAATACTGTAATACTTTATTTGTGCATTTGAAGCAAATGAATAGTTGCTATTAGCATTTAATTGTAGGCTACTTTGTTTACAATACCGACCAGTACTTCCTGTTGTTTATTGTTTATTGTTTATTCAGGATCGCCATTAGCCGACGCGCAAACGACAGGCTAGTCTTCCTGGGGTCCTTAGGCATGTACACCATTCACTCACACCTACGGGCAATTTAGACTCTCCAATTAGCCTAACGTGCATGTCTTTGGACTGTGGGAGGAAACCGGAGTACCCGGAGGAAACCCACGCTGACACGGGGAGAACATGCAAACTCCACACAGAAAGGCCCCGGCCGGGATTCGAACCCGGGACCTTCTTGCTGTGCGGCGACAGTCCTATCCACTGTGCCACCGTGTTAAAAAGTTTAACTTCAAGCAGGGATAGCACTGAATCTCCCATATGACAGTTTTAGCATCATTAGAGAGTCACGGCACAGAGATGACTTCTCCTCCAAACTGCTTTTTAGATATGACCACTGATCTCCCTGAGTGTCACCTAAAGTGAGACTTTTTAACGAAAAACTTCCTTTTGACAGGAACTCTCACAGATCACAGAAAATGAGTCCCAATCTCTTCATAAATATATAAATATGTATATGTGTATGTATACATATATATATATTTTATAAACATAAAGTAAAAGAGAGATGACTGGTAAGTTATACATATTTATGCATGTAAAATAAGTCACTCTGAAATTAGATTTTTTCCATCTTGAAATTGAGAAATGAGAAATGAGTCAATATTGATTTCTCAAGTCACCGGCGGTGGTACTCTTATTTATGTGCTGCTGTTTTGTTTATTTAGAACACAGATCGGGGAGGCAGCTGTATATCGCCCTTAAATGTGTGTTCTGGAGCCCCCAGAGAACATGGAGAAAGCTCATTTGTTCCAGATTCCCTGTCCTTATTGAAGAGGCTGAGATTTATTGTATTAAATGTGGGTTTTTTTTCTCCTGCCATCTTTTTTCCTGAGCAATTACACATTGACAGACCCAAATAATAAGTTCCAGGGGGCAATTTTGCTTTGCCAGTAAATTGGTATTCATATTTGAGTTAGCCTCTCATTAAAACCATGCAGGGCTCATAACCGCTGTGCCTCACAACATTCCGCTAACGGGCTGGTACATGTCATGACTTATTCCACGCTGCATCGCAGAGGGAAATAAAATAACACAAAGAGCATTTTCTCAGCTCTTTTGATCAATTAGATAATTTGCTTCTGTAGCATTTGATACTGATCAATGGGGATTAAATCCACATTCTAAATAATGATGATAGGCCCAACAGCTTTACAGTATAAGAGTCCCCAATGCACTCATATCCACCGCTACAAACCCATTGTAAATATGATGCCTTTCTCACACTTAAAGAATGTAATGTACAGCTGTTTTAATAAAATATCAAAAGAGGTCTAAAGACCTCTCGTTTTTATGCTTGGAAACCATTGTACATATACATTACATTTACATTTTAAGCATTTAGCAGATACTCTTATCCAGAGCGACTTACAAGATGTGCGTTAATGCATGATAAGAACAATCATAGTTTGCGCAAGAGATCAGTGCGGTAATACAGCAATACACATCGTAGTTGGCAGCTACATACCATACCTGTAATACTGGGAAGGAAAAGGTTAGTATATATTTTTTTGGAGGAGTAAACAAGTATACATATACAAAAAGTATTGTGTGTGGCCAGTAGGGTTTAAAATAGTCATTGGCTCTCCTGTAATACTGTGTGAGGCCTGTAGGGTGTAAAATAGTCACTGGTCCTCCTGTAGTACTGTGGGTGGCCTGTAGGGCATAAAATAGTCACTGGTCCTCTTGTAGTACTGTGTGTGGCCTGTAGGGTTTAAAATAGTAACTGGCTCTCCTGTAATACTGTGTGTGGCCTGTAGGGTGTAAAATAGTCACTGGCTCTCCTGTAGTACTGTGTGTGACTTCTAGGGTGTAAAATAGTCATTGGCTCTCCTGTAGTACTGTGTATGGCCTGTAGGGTGTAAAATAGTCACTGGCTCTCCTGTAGTACTGTGTGTGGACTGTAGGCTGTAAAATAGTCACTGGCTCTGCTGTCGTACTGTGTGTGACTTGTAAGGTGTAAAATAGTCACTGGCTTTCCTGTAGTACTGTGTGTGGCCTGTAGTGTTTAAAATAGTCATTGGCTCTCCTGTAATACTGTGTGAGGCCTGTAGGGTGTAAAATAGTCGCTGGTTCTCCTGTAGTACTGTGGGTGGCCTGTAGGGCATAAAATAGTCACTGGTCTTCTTGTAGTATTGTGTGTAGCCTGTAGGGTTTAAAATAGTAACTGGCTCTCCTGTAGTACTGTGTGTGGACTGTAGGCTGTAAAATAGTCACTGGCTCTGCTGTCATACTGTGTGTGACTTGTAGGGTGTAAAATAGTCGCTGGCTCTCCTGTAGTACTGTGTGTGGCCTGTAGGGTTTAAAATAGTCACTGGCTCTCCTGTAGTACTGTGTGTGGCCTGTAGGGTGTAAAATAGTTGCTGGCTCTCCTATAGTACTGTGTGTGGACCATAGGGTGTAAAATAGTCACTGGCTCTCCTGTAGCACTGTGTCATACACAAATATCAGTGAGCAGTTGCGATTGCTGCCCATTTAATGTCACCTATAGCAGGCTGGCTAGCTGGCTATAATCCCTCACCTGATGTCCCTCACTGGCCACCTCCACCTTTTCAGGTGTGGATAAGAAATAAAATAGAATACCTTATAAAAAATCTAAAGCATCATTATGATCTTATACTAAAACGTGATGTGATGTTCTCCCTCTGCTGATGTGCATTAATTGTGTGATGATGCATTTGGATCCTGAATCCTTCTAGCATGCACACAGTAGGTTCATTTACATATCCAACATTTTATCATCCCTGAGATGAAAGACCCAGGAACATCCACATGATCCTTTAGTCCATGAATAAAACGATCAAATCACAGGGAAATGTATTCTAGCCTGACAAAATGAGTGCATGCATGTTGCAATAATGTTCACCAGTTTCACAAGCTGAGTTTGGCGGTGGAGAGAGACTCAGTGCTCAGCTATTGATTTCATCTGCCATCTTAGCTCATATACGTGCTGCACTTTTGCTTTACACGAGACAGGTTTGTGCTTTTCCTAAAAGCACATTGGGCAAAACATAATAATACAATAATAACAATAAAAAAGATAAAGGAGAGGAGATTTTAAAGCTGTGGAATTTAATTTTGTTGTATTTCCTGAAGCAGCAAAGCCTGAGGTGTAGCACACGCACAGGAAGTGTGTCCTTTCCTTTCGCTCAGAGTAAAGAGGAGAGCATTGATGGGCCAGAATTGGGAGCCCATTCTAAAAGCAGAACTGAGGAACCGGGTCCAAACTGTTTGATCCAAATCTAATCTCTACCTCTGAAAAGGTGATAGGTAAAACTGACCTGGTCCTGTATCCATAAAGCGTCTCAGAGCAGGAGGGCTGATTTAGGATCAGTTTTCCTTTGTCCATATTCCAACCTCGTGCATTATGAGTTGAAAGGCAAAACTGATCCTAGATCAGCAGTCCTACTCTGAGACTACTTTAACTCCTGTCCACTTTCCCACTGATGATTGGGTAGCTCAGTAGTCAGTCACTCTTGTCAGCCAATGCATGGTCTGTCTGTTTACGTAAGCTTGATTTCAACTAACCTCTTTCATTGTTATAATAATAATATGTAATATAATATGCTGGTAATGCTGGTGTATTAACTAAGCTTGATACGTAAGTTGATAGAATGACTTGTTACTGTAGCTAGCTGATGATGATGATGTAACCCACATACGGCTTGTTGTGGGATGGGGTGCAGCGTAGCGTAGCATAGTGTAACGGTATAGCACACTGGTTGTTGATAGGGATAGTCTGCTATGTGTAGTAATACATCCATATGGTTGTCCATTAGTTCACCCTTGGGATAGGATCTGCTAGCACCAACATCTCACTAGGAACAACTCGAATGTGTAGTAAATACATCCATATGGTTGTCCATTAGTTCACCCCCCCTTGGCCTCCCATTTCACACATCCCATCATTGAAACCACATCTCTTTTCATCTTGTCTTTATATCTGTCAGGATAACTTGGATAGCTAACTTGAGCAATTTCAGTGAGAATTACAATTACAATTAAAATCATTTTGTGAAGATAATGTTGATAATAATAAAGGTTTATTAATGGCTTCTAGTTCTATGGACTAAAGTCAAATCAACCTGCAAGAATACAGTTTATACAGGTTTTATAGTCTTTAATATGTTATGATGTTACATTCACTGCAACTGCAAGTCAAATTTGTCATTAATACAGCAATCATGGTTATTTTATAGCATTCAACAGGGTTTGGATTTTGAGTAGATTTGGGTAAAACAAAATATTTTTTCTCTGAATAATTGTATTAGCTTAAAATAATATAATTTCCCCATTTTTTGAGCACACAATATAGCTCATTACCTGTATCATTTATTTTATACAGCATGTTTTCATCAACTTGTTAAGGTTGTGAATAATTTGGGAGTATATATACAAATATATATGTATATGTTAATTTATAAAACTTGAATATATGGCTCATTGTGTCATGTGCATAATGCCATCTTTGCATGTACTGCAGTATTAATCAAAATCTGTGTCAGGCCAGGAGAACATTAATTTATCTGTGTTTACAAGGATGAACAAATCATCAGTCTGAGACGTGCCAAGCTTGCCGGTGACAGATAGACTGCTAATGTGCTTACACATCAAGACCCTGAAAATAGGTGGGATTCCAGATAACAGACAGCAGTGAACTGCAGGAGAAACTGTTCAATGACTATAAGAACTAATTCTAGAAAAACACGAGTGCTTTGCAATTACAGTAAACTAAAAACAGGCTCTCTGGCAAGATAACCCTGAACATGAAAGCTTGGTTGTGAAAACAGTGTGTCCTTCTGTTTAGTGTTGGGTTGTGAAAACTCAGAACAGACCCTCTGTTTAGTGTTGGGTTGTGAAAACTCAGACCAGACCCTCTGTTTAGTGTTGGGTTGTGAAAACTCAGGCTGGTCTCTCTGTTTAGTGTTGGGTTTGGTCTTCTATGCTGTGCGCTGCTGTGACTCCCTTTAACAGGCTTGTGCTGTGGCTGAGCAGGTATCGCACAAATCAGGTAAACTAAATGTATGTGGGCCAATTGTTAGGTCAAGCATATGCCAACCTGTTCAATCTGAGTTTAGGAAATAACTACAATTGAATTTGCTCTTGGATTTAGGGTCTCAATAGCTTCACAAACAAATTAAATTGTTGTTTAAAAAATGTAATGTTACTTCAGGTGACACAAATCCGGTCTACGATTTTTCTCCCCTTGCTATCCAAACATAATCACTTTCACACCGCACTGTGAGTCTCAAAACTGCACTCCCTCGTCTGCCAGCTGTCGGACGGGTCACGGAAGGACAGCACATAATCGAGCGTGATAGAAAAGTAATATTTATTCATTTACACACCGGACGTAGTCACTGAGGGAAGCTGTTGTTTTCCCTCTCACTCCCTGGCTGGCTTGTGCTGCCCTCTCAGGTAAGACACCGACCGGAAAACATTATTTGAAAGTAGGATAGTCTGTATTTCGGAGACTCTCTGTCTGTCTTGCATCTCTATTCCTGGGCGATGTATCTCAATGTGCTTTCTTCCCTCCTGGCCCTGTAATGACAGCAGAATTAAACACATGCCAGGAGCTCACTCTGAGAGCAGGGGGTCCAGCTGTGGTGCATGTCCTCGGCCTCTGGTCAGAGATAAGGATCCTTAGGCAGCCACTTTCACACATTTTTTGGGGTGAAGCTGGAACTGATTTGAGGGGTAGATAAGGGTCAGTGACGGGGGGGTGAGAGGGGGTTACACACACATTGAGCACGATCAGACATCAGCTTACATTAATTTCAGTTTCATTTCAAGTACAAATATGTATTTGTATGAGGATTAATGTGGGCCTTGTTCATCATATAGTGGGGTACATCAATATACAGTATATATATATATATATATATATACTGTATATATATATACTGTATATATACGTTTTGTGGGAAAACTCTATGGCTGTGCACACACGTGCAGTTTTGGAATGGAGATGGCAAATCAGTCTATATTAGAGTATTATTCATAAAAAAGGTCATCATGAAATATACTGTATTGAAGCCCAGGAAATTGACTCAAATCAAATCAACTGTAGTTGAATAGTGCCTTTTATAAGACATTGCCACAGAATGTTTAACAAAAGAGAACCCAGGCCTACACCCCCCCTGCTCCCCCTCCAAAAAGCACAAAGGATTTAGCCCTGACATGAGAGGAAGCCCACACAAGTCTCCACTGGAGCGAGGCTACAGCTTCTGAGGATGGGTCTAATGAAATCCTCCCTTTTATCAATATGACAGATCATAATGACAAAATTATATATTCTATATACAAAAATGACAAAAGTGTCAAAACAAGCCAAAACAGAGTTAGCCTAGCCAACGCTAGCCCACACAATGAATACAGGTCAACCCAACATTATCTCACATGTGTGGCCATTCATCTGAATAAACATCTGTGTTGTGCACAGACTCAGGTAGATTAGTAATGCTGCAATAATTTCCCCTCTGCTGTGCATCAAATCAATCAACCATATTAGGATACAATGGAAATAAGGTAATAACGACCATAGCATTTCGTAATTAAAATAAGGAATGATCTAATTCCTAAGCAAAAGCCAATCACTAATTTATTTTTCTTTGCTCATGTGACATTAAAAAGAGAGATATTTATCACTGTGTTTCAGCTAAAATATTCCACTAATGATTCAAATCAAGGCTGTAATTGTTTTCTCATTTTTGTTTTTGGTAACAACGCTAAAGTGTCCGTGAAGAAACAAAACAATTACATTTCATTATGAGTCAAATTTAAAGAAAAAATACTGATTAAAATCCAGGTCACAGTCTGTGAGAAAAACACAAAAATTTTTCCAAGATGTGGGGCATTACAATACATTCACCCTGTATAGAGCACTATACTCACTCTGTATAGAGCACTATACTCACCTATATAGAACACTATACTCACCTGTACAGAGCACCATACTCACCCTGTATAGTACACTATACTCACTATACTCACCTGTATAGAACACTGGTGTTATGATACATTCACCCTGTATAGAGCACTATACTCACTCTGCATAAAGCACTATATTCACATATATAGAGCACTATACTCACCCTGTATAGAACACGATACTCTCTATACTCACTCTGTATAGAACACTATAATCACCCTGTATAGAACACTATAATCACCCTGTATAGAACACGATACTCTCTATACTCACTCTGTATAGAACACTATAATCACTCTGTATAGAACACTATAATCACCCTGTATAGAACCCGATACTCTCTATACTCACTCTGTATAGAACACTATAATCACTCTGTATAGAGCACTATACTCACTCTGTATAGAACACTAGAATCACCCTGTATAGAGCACTATACTCGCCCTGTATAGAACACTATACTCTCTACAATCACTCTGTATAGAGCACTATACTCCCTCTGTATAGAACACTATACTCTCTATACTCACTCTGTATAGAGCACTATACTCACTCTGTGTAGAACACTATACTCACTCTGTATGGAGCACTATACTCACCCTGTATAGAACACTATAATCACTCTGTATAGAGCACTATACTCACTCTGTATAGAGCACTATACTCACTCTGTATAGAACACTACACTCTCTATAATCACTCTGTATAGAACACTATACTCTCTATACTCACCCTGTATAGAACACTATAATCACTCTGTATAGAGCACTATACACACTATACTCACTCTGTATAGAACACTATAATCACCCTGTATAGAGCACTATACTCACTCTGTATAGAACACTATACTCTCTATAATCACTCTGTATAGAGCACTATGCTCCCTCTGTATAGAACACTATACTCTCTATACTCAATCTGTACTATACTCCCTCTGTATAGAGCACTATACTCTCTCTGTATAGAACAATATACTGTGTATTTTCTGAAATATATAACAGGTTCTCACTCCACATTTGGGTGTAGGTGGGGCATTCTGCATCATTTTGGGGACCCTCAGCGTCGCGTTCTTATTTTACTTCCTGTGGTTTCCCTGATCAGGTCTACAGTGTCATTTCTTATTTTATTTGAAGAAGAAGAAGATTCACACATACTGGACACAGCAGCCGTGGAGATTGATGGAGAATTGTAATCTTTTTTCTTTCTCCTTTTTTTACTTTATGCTTTTCTACTTTCTGTTAAAAGAGAAATGTCAAGGCCCAGTCCCGCTCTCAGCCTTTCTGATGTCCATCAGTTTTCACTCTTAAAGAAGTACAGGTGTAGAGTGCGTATTGTTAATCTCCTGCTGTGATGTTGTGCTAATCAGGTCACCACTGCAGGGCCTAATGCGCAGTGAAAGCTGCAGCCGCTGTGTTTAATGTGTCTGTGAAACTGACCTTGAGTTCTGTGGCCCCTGGGCCTCATGGTCGCTGGCCGGCCGGGTGCTCCATCACCGGGACGATGTGTGAGGCCACGCGTGCCGCTATGCTGTGGGGCCGGTCCTGTTAGCGCCACTCAATCCTGTCGCTACAACATTAACTCAGCCTTATAACGCACATCAGTCCTGTAGTGTTGCTGCAACATTAGAATAGTGTTAGGGGCCTCCCGGGTGGTCTAGCGGTTAGAACGTTCGATGCTAGCCACGGCGACCGGGGTTCGATTCCAACGGTCGCGCCACTTTCAGCTCTGGCCAGGAGTGCCACTAGGACAACATAAGCACACGGAATGTTAGCAGCACAGCACGCTTCCATGCACAGCGAGCTCTGTCACTGCATACCATCACGTCTATAACCACCCCCCCACTCCTCCCATAATGCACTGCACTGCTATCAGCACCCACAGGTTTCCCCTCCTGTCCAAATGCCCCTCCATGTTCCAGGGGTCTGGGAGGAGATAGATCAGGCTTGGCATATCAAACTCAGCTCCTCCGTCTGTGAAATGTAATCTTTAGCTGATATTAATGGAAACAAAAACATCCACATGTCCAAGTGTGTGGGGAACTGGGTGGTACAGCTCACACAAACAATGCTCTGCAATGCTGCCTGGTTAGTTTAGTTTTGTTTAGAATCATGCCAAGCAGTCCAAGAGAGAGTTTTTAAATGCCAGTTTAGATTAGGGAAACACGCCCCAGTCCTATTCCAGAGAAACTGATAATACTGATAGACAGTGAGAATGACTGTTTGGAACATTTGTAGTACTGAATATCAGTTCCACAGTGTGTGTGTGTGGGGGGGGGGGTATATTAATCTCAAATGTGTAGCCCCCACCTAGGTGAGGCATGGTGTAGTGGAGCTCGGAAGATGTAAGTTAAGAACGTGAGCGTCCACTGCAGAAAGTGACGTTGATAAGAGTACGATTAGTTCCCTTGGCTGGGCACTTGGATCTTTAGCTCAGCGGGTTAATTGTGTCTCTTATGGCATTGGGATCCTCGGTTCGAAACTCTGTTACAATGGCACCCACCGCAGCCCCCTGGTGGCGAGGCTGGTCTGATTGTGTCCCAGCAGCAGGACAATATCTCGACTGAACGGCAGTTTGGGAGTCCAGCCAAGCCACCATCTTTACAATCAGCCGCACTCCCATAACTTTCCTTTAATGTCTAATTACAGAGATGAACACATAGATAATTATAATCTTCAGAAAATGTGGGAAGAAAGCCTGTGCCAATGGCAGTGCATAATGCCTGATTATCTGAGTAAACAGCACATCTGCGATTGTCCTGACGAAGCTCAATAAACAGGCGGATGTCTGACCTTTCCGCTAACAAGGTGGACATTTTAAAGTTGGGCAAAGAGCACGGTGTTGAGCCAGGTTTGTTTGTTTTTATGCTGATTTGGTGTAAAGGAACAGAGAAAGGTCGGCTGCAGTGGATTTAAGACCAAGGCTTTAGAGTGTGGTTCACCGTGTGCAGTCTCTATATCAAGAAACTGTGCAGGATTCCACTGAATTTGTTTTTTATCGATTCCAATTTTATACTTGTGTGCAGCCACCTTGCAGAGAACTGTGTGTGGGTGTGTGTGTGTAGTGGCTGGAAAAATATAATTAAAGATTCCTCCTGATAACTTTGATTTGACCTCTCTATCCCCAAAAATATCACCCCATGGGAACTGTTTGGTTCACGTGTTCGTATATGAACTACGTCGCGGGTCAGTTATAACCCTGGTGACAGCATGACCACACATTTGCATTTTAATGCCTGGTTGATAGCAGGTGGAGATCACGGGCCAGCGGTGGATTAACACGAAATGGCGTGTGTGAGTGAGGAGGTATTTGAGCGGTGGCTGGTTCTCTCCCCCTCAGGGCGAGCGCTCATTAATTTAAACAGCCCTGAGGCTCAACAATCACCACCCTCTGCACATTGGCCTCGTCAAAATATCTCCTGATGGATGCCCTTGTGGGAGGGTCTGTGTCACATGGGACGAGAGACACAGGATGTGTGCAGAGGAGAGAGAGGAGATGAGAAGAGAAAGAGAGAGAAAGGAGGAGAGGAGAGCAGGGGAGAGGACGCAAAGGAGAGGAGAGCAGGGGAGAGGAGAGAGGAGAGGAGGAGGAGGAGAGGAAATAAAATGAGATTAGAGAGAGATGGAGAGGAGAGGAGAGGAGGGGAGAGGCCAAATTAAGGCCAGCTCACCTGTACCCGCTGCTCTAATCCTAGTCTCAGTGTGGACTGGCCCCACTCTGCCCCCCGCACACCCTCCCCCCCTGCAGAAGGAGGACAGCAGAATCAGAGCCTTCTGTTTACAGATGCTGCTCCTCCTGTCGGTGGAGGCTTGTTTTTAGCCACCCTTTATGCTTAACTTTGAAGAGTGATGATAACGGAGTTACAACATTGACCTGGAGAACACAGATATAGCAGCAAGGCCTATGGAGCAGACTGCCAGAGCTCGCACAAAGCTCTTTGTTCTTTCAAACTCCAATAAATCTGAAAAATGTTGTGTAAGTTGTAAAAAAAAGTACTTCTTCCTTAAAGTCCTTGATGGTATTTTTTTTAGTAACACTCTATTTGACACCCCTTTCACCTAGCCTTCATGCCACCTCCGCACGCAATTATATAATTATAATTATACAATGTCCGTCAAGATTATTAATGAGCATTAATTACAGCTCACATCAAATCACTAAACACTGACATCATTCATCTCAGGATGTTTTATGTTACCTGACACAGCACAGCAGCGCAGTCTGTGGATATCATAATCGCATAAATACCGGGGATTTGCCATGCGCCCATTACAGCAAGCCATGTTTGGGGGAATGCACCAAAATGACATCTGACATAATGTACATAATGCTCACATTATTAGCGCAAATATTCTTGAAATATATTAAAAAATGAGTGAAGAAATTAATAAAGGAGACCCAAACTGTATTTATGATTTCCGCTCCCTCGTATTCAAAGGTCTGTTTCCCTGACAGTGTCAGTAGAATGCCAGCACGCTGACGGCTGCACTGTGTCTCTGGCGCCCTCTGTAGGCTCCCAGCGTTAATGCGGCTGTTTCTCTCACATCTCTCAGCCGATTAGCTCTCGGTCCAGAGGCCAGGCTGGCCACTGTTTTACAGGACAGGGGACGTGCACAAAGAGGGCTCCTGCGGCCAGCACTTAGCCACGTCTGGGCTCACAAAACGCGGCCTGCTGTGGGAGCGCCCCAACCCCCCCACGGCCCCACCTCCATCCTGAGTTCACTCTCAGAGACGCCTGCTGCTCTCTTACATAACTTTACAATTTGCGCACACCATGGCACGGAATCAGCCTTGTTTTCAGCTCCATCAATAATACATGTGCTACAGACAAATGTGCCTTTTTCCCCTGAGAATGAAAGGGGAACATGCCGAGGCAGAGCGATTCGTCTGAGCTGCAGTTGGGCTGTCGTTGTCGGTGTGGTGTTCCTTTGGATCTTACAAACAGCCCATGAACAGAACCTCCTGCCCTGCCCTGATGCAGATCTCTCTACAGCTGAGTTTCGTTCTCCAAAACCAGTCAAACGATGTAATGTGTCTGTGGCTTTCGCTGTGTACAGGTTGGTTCTTATATCTGTAACCACCTTCCGTGCACTGTACTGAATTCAGCAGTGCAATATCGGTCAAAAATATAGACTGGAGCTAAATTCTGGCTTTTTTTGAGATTTCAAAAATAATAGGATTTGTTAGCAAAAAACTAGACATGTGAGAGAAACAGGGGAGCAGGTGTGAATGCAGCACATATGTAGCATACATGAACCGGAGGCATGCATAACATACCAGGGATCAATGCATTGGCAGTGTTGATGTGACAGCCACGCACACAATGTATATTACTTTTTATATGTGCCAATAACCTATAACAAAATAGTATGTTTTCTGAAATCCTTAGTCAACATGCAAATGTAATATCTTTGAATTGTTTCACATATTTTATCACTTTATCAATTAACACATTTTTTAAATGTTTTTATGAATGAAAAAACAGCCGGGTAAATTTCACTGCTACATCAGTCCATGTATTATACTTGCCACACGTGGTAGATAACATTATTTCATAAATGTCCCCTTATACAGTTCTCTGTCATCTCTACATGTTAAATGTATTAATTATTAATTAATTATGGATTCATGGGAAAACGTGTTTGTCACATGGTAATGAGAGTGTATTGTACTTGTGTCAAAGTAAAAAAATATTATTTTGGTTTCCTTTTGCATTCATGATTAACAAGTAGGAATTCGATGAGTTAAAAAGGGTTAAAAGAAATTCCAGCGAGTCTCCCAACCCCCTCATTCTGAGACCTGCAGAACAAATCTCAGCTCAGATCAGACTTCTGGAACTCCCACACGCTGTCTCCTTTTTCAATCACAAAAAGAATTTAGCAACAGAAAAAAAAGACTTCAGCTTTCTCAAAAGCACAAGTGGAAAAATGTCCCAAATTAAACAAATTGTCTCAATACTCAAGATGGACAGCCGAAATACATATTTCAGATTAAATAAAGAGAGCCATTTCAACACCATGTTCCAAATAATATGATTCTGAGACAATTTTTTTTTTTCTTTCTATAAATAAAAAAGAAAGCGCTATTTCTTAAAGAAATAACACGTCATGGACGAAGGAGAAAGTAAGGGAGAGAAGCTCGTAAAGACTGATCATGAAGGCTTAAAAGAAGGAGTGTGTTTACTTTTCACTCACGTTCACAGTTGTTTCCTCCGGGTTCCTCCCACATTCCAAAGACATGCACGTTAGGCTAATTGGAGAGTCTAAATTGCCCGTAGGTATGAGTGTGTGAGTGAATGGTGTATGTGTCCTGCGATGGATTGGTGACCTGTCCAGGATGTATTCCTGCCTCTCGCCCAATGCATACTGGGATAGGCTCAAGCCCCCCCCACGACCATGACCAGGAATAAGCAGGTTAGATAATGAATGAATGAATGACCCCAATAGCACACCCTCTGTGTTTGAGGGGGGGTGCAGAGTGACCATCCCCTGCCGAAAGTGCCCTCACCCCCTGTAGCCCCAATAAGAGGGTGATTAGCTTCGTGGGCGGGGGACCTCGGTCATTACATTACATTCATTTAGCAGATGCACTTATCCAGAGGGACTTACAATGCAGGAGAGCATAAGTGCATCCATGAGAGGAATATGAGGCAGAGCAACTGGCCCAGACCAGCGAGTGAACGCACATCATCACTAAAGCACTCTCGGAGATTAACTATGCCAATACTACAACTGTGGCGCAAATCTTAATAACGTACAATGAGAAATCCAGTACAATAGAGAGAAAAAAATATATAATAATTTAATCCACTTGTATTAATACGTTTAATAACAAAGCCCCAGTTCTGGTAGGGGCAGAGGAGACAACGTTAAATCTGAAGAGGCGAGTCTTCATTCTACCACTGGGGGAGCAGTCGAGCCAGCGTGTACGGTTTGAGGATAGATTGGAGGTGTGGTGGAGCTGTTCCATTCACTGCTTTGTGGGCTAGCACCAAGGTTTTCAACTTAATTCACGCTGTAACAGGCAGCCAATAGACTGAGACGAGGAGGGGTGTGACGTGCGAAAGCTTGGGGAGATTTAAATGCATTTTAACGTATTTATTTTGTAATATTAGCTAATTGTAGATGATTCTTCATATAACTGAGCTAGAAAATTACAAATGTACAAAGATGATCTTTCATGATTTTTCACTTCAGAGGAAAGGCTATACACTTATGTTTTTTGGTGATTAACCATGAAATAGACTTTTCATGATAAATGTTTTCAAATGCATTTTTTCCTATTTATTATTTCATTGTAGATGGGTCTTCCTCTATCTGAGCTACAAACTGAAAAATGTAAAACTGTTGATTTTCTCATTTTCTAGCTCAGATAGAAGAAGAAACATCTACAATTATCTAATATGAAGAAATAAATAGGAAAAATGCATTTAAAGACATTTATAATGAAAAGTCTATTTGATAGGAAATCACCAAACAACAATAGCCTTACCTCTGAAAAGTGAAAAATCATGAATTTTACATTTCAGATTTTCTTGCTCAGATAGATGAAGAACCATGTACAATTAGCTAATATGAATAAATAAGTTGGAAGAAATGCATTTGAAAACATTTACCATGAAATGTATTTTTTTCTTGTATCTGAGCTAGAAAATGAGAAATTTTTGGAGGTAAGGCTATACGCTTTTTATACAATGTTTTTTTGGTGATTTCCTATTAAATATACTTTTGATGATAAATGTCTTTAATTCAAGCTGCAGGTGTTTCGTGACACAGGCAGGGAGACCAGAGGGCCACATAGCCCCATTCATGTTCAAGTGGAATTTAGGTGGGACACGGACTGAATTTGGGTTGTTAAACTTCTCCATTTCCAGAAGAGACATGCTTTTTCTGACCACACTAATGAACTAACGCTCATTAATCCCTCTCATTAACCTCCCTGACATAGATGAGCAGGCCCACTGAGGGGGTCACCTGACATGGCACGGCCGGATAGGGACACTGTGCTAGGATTCAGCGTGGACATACAGGCTCTTGCCAAAATAAAGGAAACACCAACATAAAGTGCCTTGGATGGGGCATTGTCGTCCTGGAAGAGACCACTCCCATCAGGATAGAAATGCTTCACCATAGGATGAAGGTGATCTATGCCAGGAAAATGCACCCCACTCTACAACAGAGCCGCCAGAACTCTTCTTTTACTCAAGTGTTTGCTTTATTTTGGCAGTTAGCTGTATCTGTTGCTATAGATATTGGAAGATTATGGGGATATCAGGCTTTTAGTAAGAACACATGAATCACTGTGCTTGGCCACAGAAAGGCCTTCAGTGGAAGAAACAATGAGAGTCTGTGGGCGGGTTAAAAAAAACAGCAGGGGTGTAAATTCACACCTTATAGACACACATTAGTAATGTATTATGTCTCTCCACATTTATGCTTAATTCTTGGCATTAAATACAATTTCTAGTTTCAAGCTCCACGTTTCCAGTCCTTCTGATAGTCATTAATTTCCTAGCCATTATGATATACTGATAATAATAATTTTGTTCAAATAACCTTGATCGTGTGCTTGGGCCTTTTCCAGTTTCAGAGGCCCTACTATATACTCACAGTATCTATAGTGTACAGTATACTCACAGTATCTGTAGTGTATGTATACTCACAGTATATGTAGTGTACAGGATACTCACATTATCTGTAGTGTATGTATACTTACAGTATCTGTAGTGTATGTATACTCACAGTATCTATAGTGTAGAGGATACTCACATTATCTGTAGTGTATGTATACTCACAGTATGTGTAGTGCACAGTATACTCACAGTATGTGTAGTGTACAGTATACTCACAGTATGTGTAGTGTACAGTATACTCACAGTATCTGTAGTGTTCTGCATAGCCACTATCCTGTGCCTATAATCCTGTGTGGCTGGGCACAAACACTCCCTGGACCACACTGCAGCCAATAATGGGCTCCCTCGCCCACACTACAGCCAATCATGGGCTCCCTAGACCACATTTCAACCAATCATGTGTCTCCCCACAGGGCTCCCTGCCACAGCTAGCACTGTGATTTAGGGGTTGATTTCAGACTATGGGGTACATCCCTGCCCTGATATTCCTCCCTTCAGCTGGTCCTTTACTTGCCTGTTTACACTTTTAGATCACTGGATCTCTCTGGGAGACTCTTGCATAAGAGCACCACCACAAAAAGCACAAAGGGCCCTTATCAAATGACTGAATCTGGGTGCAAATCTAGACCGCCACAAAGCTGCAGGATATTTGTACTTACCGGAATGGAAAAACATTAATTCAATACATTCAATTTGACAGTGAGCAAAGAACCATCTGCACCTGTTACTAAGGAAATTAAAAGTAGGTCATGCTAGTCCAGATTGTGACTATTCTGAACGTGAAGGCCTTCATGCCTGTGTAGCGCGAAGGAGTGCGACACACAATCACAAACATCATCGTCCTGGTTTTACCTGGAAATGTTTCTCTGATCTCTGTGACTGGCATCAACAGGGAGGCACTATGACAACAGTTAAAACAAAGAATTAAAAGATGAAAGTGTTAGTGAAGTTCCATCTGACTTTGCCCTAAATAAGTGTGTGACAGAGTAAGTTAGCATTGTTTTACTGTAAAAACAACCTGTGCTGTGATCTTAGGCTAGGTGCCTCATTGCTGCACTCAACCAATTTATCCTGTTTCTTTTACTAAACACTCTGATGCTAAGAGGAAGTAAAATAGTTTTTTTTGTCTTGAATAAATAGCAGGAAATTGCTCTCGGTGCTGATGCATAATTGATGAGTGGTAATATTCCATTTTTAGCTGCTTAATCTCTAGAGGTGCATACAAAAAATGTTTCATTAGCAAACAATATCAGCAATTCTGCATGTGGGCCCTGCATTCAGGCCTAAGTGCTCAACTCCACGGGTGGGTTATGAATTGTGTAGAAGGGGTTAGAACAGACACCACAAACTGCAGTGAAGTCTTGATGTTCTGATAATTGGCTTCCAGGGGGCTGTTGTGTTCTGACTGGTTAACGAGCAGGAGCACATGGGAGGCCGGGCCTGTGCTGGAGTCTGCCGCTCTGTTGAGTTAACAGGAAGCTGCTGACCTCCCATTCTGTGAGCCTACACGAGCACGTGTAGTCCAACGGTTAGGGAACTGGCCTCATAACTGAAGGCTTGCAGGTTTGATTCCCAGGTGGGGGCACTGCCGTTGTGCCCTTTAGCAAAGGTACTTAACCTGAATTGTTTCAGTAAAACATCCAGCTGTATAAATGGTTTGTATGTGAAGAAAATGTCAAACTGTGTAAGTCGCTCTGGATAAGAGCGTCTGCTAAATGCTTAAAAATGTAAATGTAAGCACAAACATTGGCCAACAATTTCTTTCTGTTGAGCTGGCTACACCTACTTCATGGTCTGCAAGAGAATTCCCTAGATTAGGGCTCACGGAACTGTTAGCATATGACACAATGCTAATAAGAAACCTCCTCCTCCTTAGATGTGCTCAAGTGTTCTCGGTCCATCTGTGTGTCATCGCGTGGCGACCGCTCTCCCGTTCTGCAGTTGTGTGGAGATGAAAGACGCCCCTCTTCGCAGCGCTTTCCTGTAGCTCCATATGTTCACGGTCTGTGCATTGTTTCCCCGAGACAAAGCCAGCCTGAAGTTCATCAATCAGCCTTAACTACGTCGGTGTGACAGAGCACTCACGCTTTGAATCCCATACTTTTCCTCCCCTCCCCTCCCCTCCCCTCCCTTCCTATCCCAAACTTTTGCTGGCAGGGACACAGACGAAAAAATCTGCAACTTTTGAGCTTCCTTCTAGAGGTTCCTCCCTTTAATGTGTGAAAGAGAATCTTTGTTTTGGTGTTGAAACGCAGATTGGACTGTTTTATGTGCAGCACACATTGATGTCTGTTTGTACCTGTTTGGACATTTCATGTGGTGCCGAAGTACAGTTTCACTGGTGGCCTGCTGAGATTAACACTGCTCCACATCCCCCCGAGTGGCTGATTAAAGACCCTGAGGGTACCAGGGGCCTCTGTGAATTTCACATCCTCTCAGCAGAAGAGCACCCCTCCAATGCGCTCATATTGTGTTCTGATTCAATCCTGTGACCTCTCTTTAATTATTTAAGTTATCCTGAAGCAAACAAGTCTATAATTAAGAATGAATTGAAGGATGAATGAAGTTCAGTAGAGGCCCGCAATAGAGGAGTAACAGAGAGCTGAATTTTTCTGGTTAGTATTTCTGTGCTTACCATCAGGGCCCAAGCTAGGAACAGCAATTGCATTGCATTTATGAAACACAGATGACCAGATTTACTGAAGGATTGTGACTGCTTTTTCAACACAAATGCAGTCGCTAAAAGGTCGCAGTATATGCGAATGCTGTGGGGGGGAAATGGGCAGGTCCGAGTGATTGACACTATGTGCCCTGAGAAGCTGGTTGTCTAGGGACATAAGAACATAAGAATGATGAGAACGGGTCATTCGGCCCATCTAGGCTCATCATGTCCTAATCTAAAGAGTATCTAGTACTACATCTAGCCTGGACTTGAATAGCCCAAACGTTTCTGCCTCTACTACCTGACCTGGCAAGCTGTTCCAGGCATTGACAACTCTCTGTGTAAACAAAAACTTCCTAATATCTGTGTGGAATTTGCCTTTAACTAATTTCCACCTGTGGCCTCTTGTTCTGCTGACCCCACTTATCTTAAAAAATCTTTGGTATTTTACTTTGTTAATCCCTTATAGGAATGTAAAAACCTCAATCAAATCCCCCCTAAATGCCAAGGTTCCTGGCCGACGGGGATGGAAACACTGTGGCACTGTTTACGGTGATAGACACGTCGATCCTCGGAGAGCTGTTTGCTGGTAGGAAGAGTGAATGAATAACAAAGGCAATGAGAAGAGAAGACAAAAGAGATAATTATACAGTTATATTTTATAACCATATCCAGTTCTGTTTTATTTCACATTCAAGTCCTGTTTCTTCATTCCAGATAATAGATTCTATTCGTGGAAATGAGGAATCGCTTGGTAATAAGGAGCAAGTCATTTCTGCAGCTGTTTTATGTCATGTGTCCTGTCTGTCTCAACACATTTTATCATAAATGCAAGAAATGTTTTGATGAAGAGCGCAGGGCTTCAGATGAAACCCTGTTCTGCAGCAGAGCTCTTGTAAGGGTCGCAAGCTGTTGGCAGAAACACACATCAACTTCATGTTCACTTGACTACTTATCAAGCATCTACCACAAAACTTCGAGATGCACTGTGTTTCAATCAGAAAAAAAAACTACATTTTAATTTTAATAAATGAAAACGTGCACCTATGGTCAGGCAATTTGCCTGTGCGTCCTAAATCAGGCTTTCTGTTTATGGATACAAAGAAGAACAGATGTTTATATTTTTGAAAATATGTATTGCTTTACATATATCTAGAGCCCTCCAAACTCAGCATGCATTAACATATTACATTTTTAATCAGGACTCCTTTCATTTGGCCTCTTTCATGGCAGCCAATTTTGGCACTTCCAATTGCAATTAACGGTGAAGAGGGCTCACACAAACCTGTCTGCTGGCCAGAGATTCTGTTCCAATTCACTGCCTGTATTACGGATCCAGCCACGGCCTCTCTCAACACGTAGAGCACAATATTCTCCTGTCAATCATCACCAAAAAAGACGACTGATTTCAAGGTAAGAACATGACTCAGGTACAAATCCGGTTCTCCCACCCCACACCCAATCCTCCCTGGAGAGCTGGTGATTAGCTATCCCGGCACGGCGAATCCGACCACAACATTTTCATTTAGAATTTCCTTCGCACCAGTTTATCTTTAAGTTGGTAATTTATGCAGCTGGACCGTGCACGTTGATGGGAATCAAACTGGTATATGAGGCGGCTTCATTCCTAATAAAAAAAACAATGTTTCCCCTTGTCTTTGAAAGTCCTAAACTGAAACAAACCACTTATTAATAAATTAGATGTTTTGGCGTTTGCTGCTGCTCATCTCTATCCCCCAGGGGCTCTCTCCCTCTCTAGACCCTCATCCTATAGCTCTCTGTTTCAGGCTTTGTGAAGGAATTGTTATTACTTAAACTGGTTAGATTAATCAAAATATGTTCTGTGATTTTAAGGCCTGCCCACAACTTTTGTTACAATATTAACTCATCACATTTTTGTTGTTCCTCAGTGTGCAAATCTGCTCTTCCTCCTAATTTGTGCTTCTCTCAGTCAAACGCACACAGAATGATTACATCGACAGGGGAAATGCAATGTGCAAATGGATTTTCTGAGCTACAAATATCCTTATTACGCGTCTCATAGCACAAGGATGCACCGATATGATGTCTGTGCTCCAGGAAACTCAAATCTGAGCTGTTCTGTACACACCTGCACCTGACGGAATGGATATAACATGTACAATATGCCACTCATGGGGGTGTGGGGCTGTGGGAGTGTGGGGGTGTGTTGGAAGTGGGGGTGTGGCGGTGTGGAAGGTGCCGTTTGCTTGTTTTGTTCATGTTTGTGCATATTTGTGCATTGTTGTTCTTTATTGTCGTACTCTCTATTCCTAAACATTGGACTTCATGACCACCTGGTATTACGAGATGCAGCAGGAAACATGGAAAATCTGATCCGTCATCATCAATCATAACAGATTCTCTTCCTGATACGGTCAGTAATACAAAAAAGGTCACAATTTCACCTGTATTTGTATACAGCAATAATACATTTAAAAAAGTATACTTAGAAATCAACTTTTTAACTTTGTAAATATGAGGGGGAGGGGGTTTATTATTTGCTGTTTTTCTATATTAAGTGGATGCACTTTTACATGTTTTTTGTTTTGTTTTTATTTTTTTATACAGTCTTTTTCTGTAGTTTATTAGGGACAGGTGCTGGAAATTAGCCTTAGGCTATAAACACATAAAGCAATGCATCTGATGCCTGTGTTTTTAACATTGTACCAATGCTTTTGCTATGTCCCTGACAAATAAATAACATAACACACAGACACACGCAAACATACACACACACATATATATATATATATATATATATATATATATATATATATATATATATATATATATATATATATATATATATGGAGAGAGAGAGAGGTGGTAATTTTGCATTCAAATTCAGATTTATGTAGTTAATTCCGGTATGTTTACCTGCCGATTTACCTGCTACCACTGATAGCATCAGAGATTCTTAATTGACTAACTGAGAAAACGGACATGCTAGCGGGGCCCTGCGGGGGGGGCAGCTTACTCTGTGTTACTTTATCAGTGTTGAGTGCGCTGTGGTGATATTACCCTGAATCTGACCCCCCTGGATCTGCCGCGGGGCTGAATCCATTATGCACAACACTGCAGCCCCAGCCATTGTGCAATTAATGACCAGCATGCAAAGGCTAGCGGTGACAAATGGAGAATTCAGCAGGTGAACTAAAGTAACACCCCACTGTGACATCACACATTCCACACCCCACTGTGAAATCACACATTCCACACCCCACTGTAACAGCGAGCAGCACACATTCCACACCCCACTGTGAAATCACATATTCCACACCCCACGGTGACATCACACATTCCACACCCCACTGTAACAGCGAGCAGCACACAGTCCACACCCCACTGTGAAATCACACATTCCACACCCCACGGTGACATCACACACTCCACACCCCACGGTGACATCACACACTCCATACCCCACTGTGACATCACACACTCCACACCCCACTGTAACACACATTCCACACCCCACTGTGACAGTGAGCATCACATATTCCACAGTGGGCCATACTTTACCCTGTTACAGTGTAGGCGCAATGAGTGTGGGAAAAGGGGGTACATGTTCCGCCAATATTAAAAACAGTCACATCTGCCCCCCCCCAACAATTTGTAGATATAAAACATTCCCTTTAATTATGTCCCCCCCACAGTCACCTGGATGTGATTTGATAATCACGCTTTGAAATCATAATAACAACTAAAATAATACAATGAAGAAATCATTCATGAGAGAAAAAATCTTCATTGCGATCACAAATACAATACATTGTCTAAGAATAACAAAATGATGTCATCTTTTCAGAAGCACATGGAAGAGTGTTTTAACAGTATAACCTGCAACCAAAAGACAGATCCACCTGAAAACATACCACAATCTACATATTCATGAGTGATGAATATTCATTTAAATGCTTCATTATATATGTGTTGAAATTACCATATTTCCCAGATCAAAATCGGTGTGCATCTAGGGGAATAATTTGAACTCTTCTTTGATATATTGAAGTGGAATATCCACCAATTATGCCCTCCCCACGCAAAAATGTTTGGCTCCTCTGTTGGGTTCTGAACGAAAGATTTTAAAGATGAGAAAAGAGGGTTCATTGAATTTCCGTATGCTCACTGCCTTAGTGTGTGGGGGTGTCTGAAAGATATATACAGCAATCTTTATTCTACCCTAGCAATAGTTTAAAAAAATCACTCAGTTTAATTCTTGGAATTGAAATAACATGAGAAACAAGACAAAAGAGCTCTACCCAATGAAATTCAAACAGATGCAATGATCATTCCATACACAGTTATATAATGTTATATAATGTAAATCTAACAACGATCAACTTTATGAAATGCAGATTATGTTATGGTATGCACATGGTGCCAAACATGATGTCTCTCTCTTCCTCTCTCTCTTCCTCTCCCTCCTGTTTGTGTTTATCAGCTGCCAGCTGGAACACCTCCGTGGCGCGGCGCGTAAACGCTGATCCGTTTCTGCGAGCCCCCGAGGGGCGCCCCCATCTTTAATCCCTCACGTTCTGCCAGCACACAAAGATAAGCCGCGTACGACTGGCATATTTAGCCACCTTTCCATTTCAAGCAGCTGTCAGAGAAATGAACACTACCTCGGTACGGCGGATCAGGCAATCCAACTGCCAAGTAAAAAATGCCCATGCGCCTCGATTCATGCTGGTCCATATAGGAACATTTCAGCACAAAATCCATCAACTGGCTGCAATAATTATCATGAGAATTCCTCGCTGTCCACAGTCAAATATACAGTATTACACTGCATTCCACGACACTCCCATGTTGGTATCTCTAGCACAATTGTAAAAAAAAATACTGAATTCATGACATACAAAACTGTATGTTTAATAAGAGCTGAAAAGTGTATAATTACATAACATTCCCTATTTAATGATTTAATATAACTGCAGTACATTATTTTAAAATAAGATGTAAGAAGTTAAACATGTTCTTTTAGATCTCCGGACCACAAGCATAATAACAGAGACACATCTCATATGGATAACGATTCCAGTGTAAAATCACATTCAAATTTCTACCAAAGTGAACTTTTCAAACTGTCCAAAATGTATGACTTTGATTCAGAGGACACAACACTGCTGTTTACAGAACAGAGCAATCTAATAACCTCCCCTATCTCTTTCAGCCGTGAGCAGCCTTATCAGATGCAAGGTGACTTGCCAATACCTCTCAATGCTGTTTCCAAACGCCTTGTGCTTGAGGCCTTATCTAAAAATAGTTGTGATAATCCAATATCGCGTGCATAGAAATCCCTCTCCCCGTTCAGTGAGAAGAAATAAAAGGTCGGGTCCCAAAATGTTACTTTGGAAGAAACATAACCACTGTAAACCACTGCATAACCTTGAACCCGGGGTCTTTACAGCAAGGAGGGATATAATCTAGAATCCATACATAACTAATCAGCTCAACAGGTAATTACAGGTGCTGTACTTCACAAGACATGCATAGAACATGGAATTTATAAGGAGATTAAAGGCCTTTAATACAGGTTCTGATCCAGTGATGGTTAATACTACCAACAGTTCTTTAAAGATTCATACAGTTGGGAAATTATAGTATAAATCGTTCTGTAGTTTGAGTCCTTAGTATTTCAGTGGTGAAGTGCCTTTAACATGTTTAACTACAATTATTCCCAGAATTGATCACTCTGTACTGCCGCCCCTACAAAAGCTGTTTATCAATAAAGTGACTGTGGTCACGAGGTTCATGGTAGGAAAATTGTAATTGACGGCTCTGGGCAGGAGTGCTGATCTAGGATCAGTTTGGCCTTTTAGCTCATTATGGATAAGGCTAGGATAAGGACAGGGGAAACGTGATCCTAGATCAGCACCCCTACCCTGAGAAGCTTTACACATACAAGCTCTGATCAGAGTCCCATCATAGTGCTGTAGCATGGAGCCACAAGAGGCTCGCTTCTGAAAAATAAACACAAGCAAACAGTAATGTTGTATTTAATTCTAAAACAGTTTACAAAAAGACAAATAATTCATTTTAAAAACCCAGAGCTAGCATAATGTCCATACCTTGTCAGAACCATCACATTGCATTTAAGTAGCCTTAACTAGCTCGGATGGAACTTGCCGTCAATTACTGGCTCTGGCAACCACACCCACACAACCACTCTAATCTGAACTGTTCATGACCTGCCGTTCATCACACAATTAAAAGATGTGAAAACACAGTTTCATTGTTTCATTTGACTCTGTTATTACAATAGGAAAAATTAAGCAGTGAAAATTCACCAAAAAAATTTTTTTCTAAACATTTCCTCCTAAAATCAGGGCTCTTCTTGTAAAATGCAGATCATTGTGATTTAAAAAGACAAACGGGTGTCTTCACAGTTAACTCTGCCACTGCTCAGACCAGCCAGAAAATCTCCACGAGCTCACGCAGGGTCTTCGTTTGCATAAAATAAATTTTCCCCATTCAAATTATGCATGTTTTCCCTCGTCTTATTTCTAATTGTAAACAGACGTCTGTATTTTTCTGCACAATTTCATAATTGCTTTGTGGTGTTTCTAGGAAGCACAGACTCCCACATGACCTTTGTGGGACAGAAGAGGTGCGAATAGCCTGTGAGTATCTTATGGTAATGAGCAGCAACACCTCCACATCTGAACAAAGTCTAATTGAATTTAAGAGTGGAAATGCTGGCCTAATGAGCCCATTACAACAGGTCCCGGGCAAACGGCTGGATAGCATTAGGCCTCATAAATGACTAAATGGCTGTGATTCATTACTCTGGCTGAGCAAATGGCTGTAATTCAATAAATTGTATCGGGAAAAAACATGGCACAAGTGGAAAGTGTTTACCTGGCCAGATGTGGCTCCTTGGATGTGTGGAATGAACATAAGAGCTGTTCCTGTCCATGTTTGCAGGAGTATTAATAAAGGGAATATGTGCACTGTATGTGTGTGTGTGTGTGTGTGTATATATTTATGTGTATGTGTGTGTGTGTATTTATATGTTTGTGTATGAGTATTTATGTGCCTATATGTGCTGTGTGTCTGTCTGTGTGATTTGCGTATGTATTTGTGTGCATGTATGTGTGTACTGTGTGTGTGTATTTATGTGTGTGTGTGTGTGTGTGTGTGAGTATTTATGTGCATATGCGTACTGTGTGTGTGTGTGTGTGTGTCTGTGTGATTTGCGTATGTATTTAGTGTGTGTGTATGTGCGTACTGTGTGTGTGTGTATTTATGTATGTGTGTGTGTGTGTACTGTGTGGAGTGGTGGGGGGTTGGGGGTTCTCCAGCTAAACAGCACTTGACATGTTGTCAGCACCAAAGGAAGCTCAGGACAGACTGTGTAGAGCGCCCCCTCCTGGGCTATCTGTACCATAGTGCCTGGGGGTCTGTTGTAGTCACTATGAGAACTACATCACCCAGCTGTTTGAGTAAACTGCAGTGACAACCCCTACCTGTGGAGAACAGAGTTTCTGCATCACTGCATGCAGTTCAGCGCTGTAGGCAAAGGCAATAGATTCTGATATTCATGTGAAGCATTAATGAACACGCCGTAACAGGGTAATTATGGGGTTACCAAAGGAGGGGTATTCTTAGGGCATGGTTAGAGGAAATCAAATATCCAACTACTGACATTTAATCATCAGAATATTAATTTGATATATCCGTGAAGAGAATTCCATCTATAAAAGGACTCCACTCTCTTAAGTCATAATAAATCCAAACACAACCGGCTTCCAGCTGATGCCTCCATAATGGCTCTTTAGCTGAAAGCAGATGTTTTATGTATTGGGTTGTCTGCGATATATCAGCAGATAAAGCATCTGAGATGCCCCTGCTGTTTACTTATAGAACGGAGGCTCGGCAAACGTACATTAGCATATGTGAAATTCCCCTCGCTGTCTGAGATTGTGTCTCTGTGCTGCTCTGTTACTCGGCCACACACTTCCTGCTGTCTCTATGCATCAAAACGTGTCTCTCAGAATGGCAGGATTTTTCCCCCAAAGCAGCTAGGTATAAATTGTACACATTTCCAGCCATTATCCCAAACTCAACAGGCTTTTGTTTTTGTAGAGGACTGTGCCCAGACGCCATTCCAAGACTCATTTAAAACGTAGTTCTACACACCGTACCAACAGAACGGGAAAGGGAAGTGTCAGCTGTTTAATTAAATCTTGGAGCAGATTAGATGGCATTACCATGAGAAATCTAGTGGAGCAGGAAGTCTGAAGCCATCACCCAGCCCCGGGCCATGATAATGGCCCCATTACAATTTCAAAACCTCATGCACTGAGCCACTGTAAGTGCTTTGACACCTCATTGCTCTAGACAAACTGTAAACATTTTAACGGTAGATTTGTCAGGAATAATAATGAATGTGGAAGTCAGAGTGTCAAGGCTGTAAACGGTCTAAATGTGTGTGTGCGTGTGTGTGTATGTGTGTGTGTGCGTGTGTTGTGTGTGTGTGTGTGTGTGTGTGGGGGGGTCGTTCTGACATTTCCGCTGTGTTCCACACAACAGGTGCGCTGTGTTGCCAAATACGTCAAATACAGACTCGGTACGGAGCCACAGGTAGACTGTTGGTAAATTGTCACTGTACAAACCACAAGCCACAGAATAGGAAAGAGAAATATAGCTAATAAGGACCCGGAGTGAGTGCACTAAACGCAGATAACAGCCCAGGACATTGACTGCACACTGCCAGTCAGTGTGTCGTCTATAAACTACGGTCTGTAATTAAGCAAAACACGCCTGCTGTCATCACTGAAACGGTCAGGAAAAATGAACTGGTAATAGAACTGCACATCAGCAGTGAAAAAGTTTTAAAAAAGCAAACATGATAGCACAGGGGTTGACTGTCACTGCCTTTCCAGTTCATTTATTCATGCACTTAAAGTGTGCTCAACTAAGACTACCTTTGTTAATTTCTTTCATCGTTTAGCGTTACGGACTCTCTAAACAGCTATGGCTAATTTGAATAATAATAATAAGAATTCTCAGACAAAAACAACCAAACTAGCCACGAAAGGTAGTTTCCACTCCCACCGCCCTCTGCCCCTCCTTCAGGGGAAGAGGAAGGTGATTAGCATCCAAAGTGCATTGGGCTAATTGGGCTAATTAACTTTACTGGCTTAATATTGTTGTTGGGGGAGCAACCATCAGACATTAGTGTTAGTGTGCTAATATGCTACAGAACATTCTCTCACATGCTAAGATCTGTGGACACCCCCCCCCTCCCCCTCCCAGTTTCTCTCCATGTCCCCCTCCTACAGAGAAGCATTAACTCTTTAAAGCATTAACTGACTATCAAAGAGCACAGATTAACCTACATAACTGGCTGTACATTTATAACCAGGGGTGCACATAAGTGGTACGCCAGTATGCATTCGCGTCCTCAAACGTTACTTGCGTACCAAGCAAGACGACAAACTTTTGAAACATACGCGACTTTAAGTTTGATTAGTCCATCACTGGTAAGTTAATTAACTAACGTCATCTTGCTTGGTACGCAATTCACATTAACGCAATTCACATTAATGCGATTAACGTTTGAGGATGTGGAATGCGTACTGGCGTACCACTTATGTGCACCCCTATTTATAACCCTTTTGCAAGCTCACATCCTGGTTTTCACAAAACCCATTTTGGGAATAACTTTCCATCGCAGGCTGAACATTTTACATTTACATTTTGGGAATTTAGCAGACTCTCTTTTCCAGAGCGACGTACAAAAAATGCATTTAAACATGGTAATATTAAACATGGTTAGTGCAAGAGATCAGTGTAGTAACACAGTAATAGACATCATTGTTGGCAGCTGCACATTGTACCTGTAACACAGGGAGAGAAAAAGAGGAAACTGAAATCTGGTTGCACTAGAACAAGGAGTCCAGTTATGCGAGTTGAGACATCATTCTGTGTGTTGAGTTCTGTGAGTTGAGACGACCTAACTCAAAGTCGGTATGTTGTTTTGGAGGAATGCGATTTTTAACTTGCCGATAAGATTAGGCTAAATTGTGAATATTTATGCTAAATGAATTGCCAAACAGCAGTAATGAAAGAGTATGAAAAGCATGAATCCCATTTTTAAGATGGTTTGAATGGTGTTTGAAACTAAAGATAAAGTAAAGTGCCACTAGTGGGTTACCATGGAAACTGCCTCTTTGAGGCAGGTTTTTTTAAACTGTTGCTAATTGCTTCAGTCGAGGTGCAGGCCACAGGAGCACATTATGGCTTAAAGAGCTTCAGCAATGACTCATTTCACTGGAAACAAGACGTGTTCTGCAACAATGCACTTCACATAAAAACATTATACAGCAAGAGTTAGCATCGTGGAGCTACAATAGGCTTCACTGGAACACACCATCAGACACTAAAACCACTCCCTGGGGCCTCGGGGGTGTAACGGTAAAAGCATTCACCCAGAGTGCAGGTTGCCCACTGTGGCCGGGGTTTTATTCCCGGCAGCACCAGACCGGCTTTGGCTGGGAGCTCGCTGAGGAGCGCAGAGGACGTCCCTGTGGACAAAATAAATAAGCGAGTTCTGTTACGGTGGAAGCGGTTCATTGCTGGCCTCGGGTAATGGCTTGTCCCGTAGATGTGGGCGGCAGGGCCGCATGGGGGAGGGCGAATTTAAGAAATATGGCCACCAATTTGGGAGAAAACTCAGGAAAAAATCTGAAATAAATTATTACAAAATCAAAGCACTTCCCTGATGATGTCTGTCGTTATCGCATAACATTCTGGCTCTTAGGGGCCCCCGGGTGGCACAACTGGTAAAGGCACTGGTTAAGTACAGGCTGCCCACTGCAACCCTGGCGGTGCCAGCCCGGCTCTCATCAGGAACTCCATTCGGGAGTGGCGACTGCCCAGGAGGGGTGAGGAGGGAAGCCGGCATGAGCAGAAAGCTTCTCTGTGTGTATCAGCACCACAGTCGAGGGCTTGGCGAGTTCCGTCTTGAAGGAGGCAGTTTGGCGTCTTTGTTGCAGCCGGTCCTGGCCTAATTGCAGGCAGCAGGCTCATCGGGGGGTAGTTGACTCAATAGTGGGTACAATTTGGGAGAAAATGGGGAAAAAATCTGAAATGAATTTACAAAAAAAAAGATTGTAGCTCTTTCATCGATAGCACCATAGGCTACGGTTGGAGCATTCTGCCAACTGCCAGATCACACAAGCAACAGATCCATATTCTTTTCATTTCCCCTCTTCTTTCTTCATACGTTCCACTGCGTAGAGTAATAATGCATTGCTTGACTGCACAGCATGGCAGCGCTCGTACACAGAAAGACTGCTGCCTCCTTAGATCACTTCCCGCTGCCTCCTTAGATCACTTCATGGCATAAATAACATCACGTTCATTGGCACGTGTGAAACGGCCAGAGCTGAGTAATGCGGGAAAGGCAGGGGGTTATAAGACATTGTGTTTTGAGTCGTCATAAGCTGCTTTGAGTGACATGAGTGACATGAGTGACATACACCCCAGCCAGACCTCTCCGCTCCGCCTCCTCTGGCAAACTGGCTGTCCTATCCCTCCGGGCCCCAGGCAGCCGCTCCTCGGGGTCTCGCCTCTTCTCTGTCCTAGTGGGACGATCTTCCGCACTCGGCCAGGACCGCGGAATCACTGGCCATCTTCTGCAAGAGACTCAAAACCCACCTCTTCAGACTCCACTACCACTGAAATCTGTACATTTAACTAATTGTCACCACCACTGCTTAAATGTTTAATACTGCTTTTTGTAATATGTGTCCATGTTTAAAACTGTCAAAAAAACCTAACTTTTCCTTCCCTGTGTTACAGGTACGGTGTGCAGCTGCCAACAATGATGTATATTACTGTATCACTACACTGATCTCTTGTGCAAACAATGATTGATCTTACCATGTATTAATGCACATTTTGATAGTCACTCTGGATAAGAGCATCTGCTAAATGGATAAATGTTTATGTAAATGTAATGTACACAGGTCAGGTGGTTATAAAACATCATGGGGTTTACCATGCCATTATGTTGGCTGCCTCTCAGCCTCTTGGTGCTGGATAATATTTTATAGGAAAGGGAAACTGTAATCTCAAGTGACACTGTACCTGTTACTGGCACAGAGAAATACATCATACAATACAATTAAAGGCGTTGCTAGGTAACTTGATCACCAGTCTGTCATTAAAATTATGGGGTGCCACCTGCAGAGTTTCTGTGTGATATCAGTCAAATTGTAATTATTTGTCTGTCAGTTGTAGTCGTGTCAGGCCTACACTTGTCTTTATGGACATAAGAGCGGAGTATCACTTCTGACAGAGAGGAACATCCTTCTCCAATGTAAGCATCTGCTTTTATTTCAGTGCTTATATTTAATGATTTGACATTAAGCAATATAGCACACATTGCAGTGATGAATACAAATGAAGAGCTCATACGCAAAACCAATAAATCCATTTTTGTCATTTTCAGTAAATCAAGATTCTTTATTGTGCTTTCTTGGTATAACTTACCAGTTCCAAAAAGGGTGACCCTAAATTGATGTAAGTAACAAATAGCCAGAGTTTTACTACTCTAAATTTTAAAATAAATATATAATTTTGTATTTTTCTGTTTATTTTGTGTCAAAATCAGATAAATCCATAATCAGATTTTTTGCTAAATTGAAATGACTCAGCCATTGCACTCTGGTTGTGCTGACCACTGCAAATTTCCCAAACTCGACTGCATAACTTCTGGTAGTGGGGGACTGCATTCACTCTCTGCCCTGATATTATCTTGTCCTCTTTCGCTTCGTAGGTCCATGTTCTGAGTTGTACTGCGCGGTCGTGCAAATGTAGTATGTCATGTCTTTTAAAGGATGAAATACAGTAGTGGATATCTCAGTTTGTGCTAACAAAAGGGCATGGCATGTATCGATTTCTGCAACAAAACATTGAATAACTGCACATAAAGCATGAGATATATCGAGTTTTGCAACAAAGCGATTTGGAAATCGCAAAGACGGCACTGTGAACTCAATCGCGGCTTGTTTGGTTTAGTTTTGGCAGGAACGGCGTTTATCGGTTTTTGCATATGAGCTCTTCAAATGCATTATAGTATATGTAGATTACAACATTTATATTTATATATATACTGTATAAATATATTTATATTATATTTATATTTCAGAATGTCCTGTCCCAATCTGGACGCCGTATTACTCAAATATCTCTGTGCACGTGGATGGTTTCCCCACAGATATTTCCACTGCGTGAACGAAACATGGAGCAGTACTGGCAGAGATCTTTTGAATTATTTTCCTTTTTCAGAATTAATGGACTTATTTTACACCTGACAGAAACCCTGATGTATCCAGGGGAAAATCCATTTTGAGAGCCTGACAGTGCATTTGTGGCACATAATTTTCCACAGTGCCACTCCGATGGCAATATGCAGACAAAGAGAAACACATTTGGTGCATAAAACACACGGAAAAATGACTAATAGCGTGAAAATAAAGGAAAATTAGCTTCTTGACAACCTTAATTACACGTCATCCATTAGCGCTTCAGTAATTGAACAATTTATTTTCATCTAAAAGAGTACTCTGCGGGAGATTTTGCAGCATTTTATGTTTCTAATTAAAATAGGTCTCTGTGATGACATCTTGCATATATAAAAAAAAAATCACTTCTCTTACTTTCCTATAAAAATGACTAGCAGAAACAGTTTGTGCCAGTTTACAGTGGGTACAATGTCTCAAACACGGCTGCGGTCTTTAAAATTCCAGATACGCTTGAAGCAGTTTTGTGATAACAGCTGAAATGAATAGATATATTTCAGGCAATGTACTTTGTACATTGGGTTTTTGTGCTGGCCTGTTTTTTTATTGAAGCATGTTGGTTTGTGGAATAATCATGCTGTATATACAGCACAGACATCTGAAGCACATTGCACGCTGGATTCTGATTTCCTTTGAACTCAGCAGTCAGAGAAAGTGTGCCTCTCCCTAATAACAGGAGTCCTTAGATTGCATTGAATTCATTATGGTTTTCATAATGGACGGTGGCTCTCCAAAGCATCGCTACGCTTGCTGCACTTCAAAGCTACACTGCAGAACCCATTCCCCTGTGCCCTTCATTACCGGCATATTGATCCGGCTTTCATTCCTTATGCATAACATGAAAGATAATAACAATCAGCCGTGACAAACTTGTCATTGGTTAAATCACTCAAGGTTTCGTTTGGGCCCAAAACACAAAAAAAAACTTTTTCATAAATCTTTGGTTTGAAACTTAAGCACACAAACTCTGCTCACCCTGACACCACTCAGGTGGGGACCTAGTGTTACAGAGGGGTGGGGCCTAGTGTTATAGGGGGTGTGACCTGGTGTTACAGGGGGTGGGGCTGGGTGTTACAGAGGGGTGTGGCCTAGTGTTATAGGGGGTGTGGCCTAGTGTTACAGAGGGGCAGGGTCTAGTGTTACAGGGGGTGATGTTACTGGGGGGTTGGGCCTTGTGCATTCCTTTATTGATTTGTTTTTTGGAGCAAATATTTAAGTTACAAAACAACTATACTAGAGAAACCTGTTTTTACACAAATCTCAGACGTGAACTGAGAACTACCTGTACATGTCACATTGAGCACTAGCCGCTACAGTCACTTTAGGGTGAAAACCAGAGGGTAGTAATTAGGGACCTCAATATTACTGCTCATTCTTGCCAAAATGATCACATTTGCTGCAAACGGCTGCAATATCCATGAACATATATATATTCATATTCATTTAATTATTTATTTTTATGGTCTTTGACAAGCTGGAATATTTTGTCTAAATAAGTGATACAGCCTGTTTTCCCACTCTTCAATTACAGAGTTATTGCTGATGCTTTGGGAGCATTACAAACATCATTGCCTCCAGAACCAATTAAAGTGATAAAAGATTTCATTAATGTAAAGTGTGGTTTCCTAACTGTGTCTATGATATGACGCATGAGATAAGATATCATCATGAGGAAAGTACAGTTGAGATGAACTTGTAATAACCTAGCAATAACAATTTATCATCATTTAACTTCCTATCAGGGATGTGGTTCGAAACCCGTCTCTACCAGACTGGCCTTGGTCGTCAGCCCCGATCAGGGGCGGCGTTTGGCTGTCCGCCCCAGGGGGAAGGGGGAGGGTGAGCCGGCTCGAGTTCGTCAAGGAGCAGGAAGGAGCAGGAATGGCTCGTTACCTGGAGGACTTGTGCTTTGGGAGGACTTGTGAATTGAGAAAAATAGAGGGTATAATTTCCAAACAAATTGGGAGAAAAACTTTAGAAACTATAAATAAAAATTAGAAACTATAAATAAAAAAATTAAAAAGCTTTGTTATAAATGTGATCACATGTTATTATTTTCATTCCAAACATCATGCATGAGGAAGGAGGAAATGAGGTACTCAGCGATGAGGACAAGGTGTATCACAGACTGAATGGACAAGGTGACCGGTTCCTGTCTCCCTAATGCAGGACAGAATAGAGAATGTTTGTAAGATTTGCAATAAAAGTATTCAACTGTAACTTCAGATTCCAAAATTAATTTTTTATTGAACTTCATTGTGCTGTTTACTTGGGGAATGGATGTGTTTAAAGTTGTAGTGACATGTGGTTGTTCTTTACCTGCTTAAGTTGAATGCACCTTCTGTATTCAAAGTCGCTTTGGATAAAAGTGTCGGCTAAATGACTGTAATGTAAGGCAATGCAATGCATAGAAACACTTTCAGTTCAAAATAGAAGAGTTCATTCCCATGTACATATGTATGAGGTTGGCATTTAGCATAAGCTTTAGGGAATCCAACAGAATACAAAACCCTCATTTATAAAATCCCTCCTAGTTTTAACCTGTTGTTCCCAGCTAGTGTACGCAAGGAGGGCATTCAGTCACGTTGGCGGGATTCAATTAAAATGTGTCCTTAAGTTTGACTCACAATTTCATGCAAGGGGGGCTATTTTCTTCACAACGCAGTTCAGCTTTCACCAAAACAAACTCGCCAAACTGTGTGTGCGGAGCAAAAACAGGCAATTAAGCTGTGAGTCAAAGTTCAGGACGACTGTTAATTGATTCCATCATCCCCCCGATCTGTTTGTTAATTATTAGTTTTATCCTTTAAGCCTGGTGGGCCTTTAACCCTTAGCACCAGGTCTTCGGCGAGAACGTTTAGGGAATGCAGACATTGGGTGCTTTATATTTTGTGGCTTGTCTCTGTTTTTTGGGTCCTATTTCCAGAGAGCTGTGTTAAATTCCCACAGCAGCACAGCTCAATGCATCTCATTAAGCGGGCTTGCCGGGGCCTGATTGGTAAATGCACGCTGCACTTGTCAGCCAATTAGAAAGCCATTTAAACAGTCAAGTCTGTTTTACTGGAGAAGCTGAAATGACAGACAGCCCGAAGGGCCCTCCCCTCTCTGCAGTTGAGGGTTTGTGGGTTCGAGGGTTCGTGGGGTCGAAGGTTTATGGATGAGAGGATTGATTCTTGTGTTCGAGGGTATGTGGTTTTCTGTGTTCGAGGGTTTGAGGGTGTGATAGCTTGGAGAGATTTCTGACTCTATTGTCATATTAGCCAGGCCCCATCCCTCTCTGACTTACTTCATCCTGCCAGGATTCCTGCACTGGAGGCCGTCAAGGAGATTGATTTGCGTTGTCTCTGTCAATGTTTTCAATCTCACCCCAGATGCAAATGTGAAGAGAGTTACTCCATTGGACTGTGAGCACAGCACATTCCTTGTGTGATATCAAAACCAAAAAGTCCCAAAAAACCAAACCAAAGTTGACATTTCGAGAATGCAATTTTTGAATAAAACACCTCCACAATATTATAACACTTCAATTCCATGATTGATTTTCCTTCTCCTGACCATGTCCTAGTGCAGGCATACGTGAGAGCACACGGCCATGCTGCATATGCATATGCGAGTCATTAAATATGACAGATTCAGAAGGTTATGCTGAGGGGGGAGGGTGTATTGATTTTATATTTGGCAACGGGGTGCTCTTAGCACTGCAGTCCTGACCGTTAGCGCTCGGTCTGAGACGCTCAGCTCAGTCCTCCATGTTAGAGACACGGCCATCTATCACCACGGCTCCCTCTCTCAGTAAATCATAAGAGATGAGGCGGAACAAGTGCCAGACAGAGTCTTTTTATTGAATATGTATTAAGGGACGTGCATTAATTCCTTACCGCGGATATCACTGCATCCAATTTTGATGTTACAGCAGCGAGGAGATTGGAAATCTCCTGACCTAGCCTCCTGATTAATTCCTCAAAGGGAAACAGTTGTTTGCGATGGTGTATCATTATTTTCTGCTGTTTTCATCTTGCTGACATGGTGCATGGACACGCTTGTTAATGCGTACGGCCATGGCGTACATACAGCATGGCTATTTCTTTTGTTCGTTCATTTTCGTCAAGTAGATTCAAAGGAGGAAAAAGCAACGGGTCCACTGTTTATGTTTACGATTAAATAATTTCCCCTGCTCTCACCCCTTAACTGAAATGTGAACCTGCAGTCTCACAATTTATTGAAGTTGACTGAAGACTGAATAAAAAAATATTCAATTAATGCACAAAATAAACAAAGTGTAAACCCACTGTCTGAGCTGGTGTATGGGCAGGGGTTGGATTTGAGTTCTGGAGAAAGGGAGATACTGGAGTCACACATGTAGAGGCCTTGTTATCATGCCTTGCACTCATCTCCATTCTTACTGAAATACACTGAACATATCTAGGCTAAAACTACACTGGTGCTACGCTAGGATGACACTACACTGGTGCTACGCTAGGATGACACTACACTGGTGCCATGCTAGGGTAACACTACACTGGTGCTATGCTAGGCTAACACTACACTGGTGCTACGCTAGGATTACACTATGCTGGTGCCATGCTATGCTAACACTACACTGGTGCTATGCTAGGCTAACACTACACTGAGTAATGATTTTATGAGTATTTTTTCTTACAAATCAGTTTTTTGAGACTATATAACTATAATCCTGCACAAGGAACAAGAGAACGAACTGTGTGGTGTTTATATTGTGTATCCGATTTTGCATTGTTCCCCTCTAAAAAGTGTGTGCTGTAGATACAGAAGGTACAGTCTGAAACCAATTCACCACTCCTACAGAGATCAGCCCTGTTCTGTTACAGTCAATTCTACTGTCACTTCATACAACTTCAGAACAAAACAGACACAGAGCTAAGACAAGGGTAAAGGGTGGTACATATTGTTTTAGCCCTAACAACAAAACAAGGACCTATTTGGGGGCAGTGACAGGGGGTGGGGGGGACTTTACTGCCTTCGATAAAATAAAATCCCCCTGACAAGGTAATCTGTGTCAGTCTGAGAACACAGCACTTGTGAGCAGGCAAACCAGGACAGGCAGTATTCTACAAGGGGACAATATTGCCTTTTTCTGGAAAACAAATTAAGTGTGAGCAATTATATGTAGCAGTCTGTTTGAGGTGGTACATTTACTTGGAGGGAAATAAAACTTCTCTTGCAAGAAGTGCAGGGCACCTGGGTACTAAACTCCATTAATCTGGATGTCTGTTCATTAGAGCTATAAGGCCAGTGGGCAGACAGACTGGCCCTGACTTACATCCTTTCAGTTAGACAGATTCCGGCGCTGCAGTTTGCAAGCCCCTCCAGACCTCTGTTAAATCAGAATTTTCTAAAGTCTTTCCCACGTCCAAAGTATTTTATTTATCTATTCAAATGCTCTCTCTGAACAATGGGGCCTCCTCCAGTCGCCCCAGTGGCATATTTAATTTGATTATGTTTTTATTTCCTTTATGTCCCTTTTCCTGGGCTGAACAGATTTGACACACGTTGCTCCTTAGTGAAATGAGACCACAGGTTTCTAAGTTGTTAGTTACCAATCGCACTGTGCAGAGGTTTTTGTTACTGTTTTTCACAACGTGTTTTCATAGTGTGCTTTCACAGAGTCAAAGCTCTACCCCCATGGCAGTTTTATTTCAGTTTAGCCACTAGTGCTATGCTAGGCTAACACTACACTGGTGCTATGCTAGGCTAACACTACACTGGTGCCATGCATGGAGGCATATTGGCACTGGACTCGAGGGCATAGCATAGATATATACAAGGAAAAAATACAAATCTTGAACCTTTCTCTCCCTTTGTATTATAGGTCAACAATAGCAATGTATGGACCTTAGCTTTACTGATCTATAGCTCTAACAATGATTCTCCCGCCAAATGTAATGCACTTTTGTAAGTAGCTTTAGTTAAAAGCATCTGGCTAAATGCCTAAATTATAATTGTTAATTGTACAACAGGGACATATCCAACACAGTTCCCCATTTTTAAGATACAGTAGTGTCTGTTGGTGAATCTGACACATGGGTACATTTCCTCCTTCCATGACCCTCAAACAGTGAGTTACCAAAAGTCATAATTGATGTTTATCATAGTCACTCTTCAAAATACTTTTTGATCTCAAAATGTTGCATGAACCATGAATCCAATGTGTCTGTACAGTAGTCTAAGCTGTAACGACTACAAAAAAATAATGACGGCAAAACATACACATTACTGAATCTGAATAAATTAGATATGAACCATCTACCAGCAAAATCATGTTATGTGCTGTGTTCATAAAGGGCTGTGATGTGCTCATAAGGGGCTGTGATGTGTTCATAAGGGGCTGTGATGTGTGCTGTGTTCATAAGGGTCTGTGTTATGTGATGTGTTCATAAGGATCTGCGTTAGGTGTTGTGTTCATAAGGGGCTGTGATGTGCGCTGTGTTCATAAGGGTCTGTGTTATGTGATGTGTTCATAAGGATCTGTGTTATTTGTTGTGTTCATAAGGGTCTGTGTTGTGTTTATAAGGGGCTGTGATGTGCTATGTTCATAAGGGCTTTGATGTGTTCATAAGGGTGTGTGTTATGTCTTGTGTTCATAAGGGTCTGTGTTTTGTGGGTCTGGTTTGTTTGTTCTGAGGGGACACCCCATGGGGGCTTTACTGGTGGCTTCCTCAAGTGTAGGGGTTTTAGAAGCACTGACTGTGTGGTAGAGATGGGTGATCTTATGACACTGAGCAGGATAGGCCTCCTGACTGGGGGCTGTAACCCCTGTAACCCTGGTAACCTCGGTAACCTTAGCCATAGGCAGAGATTCAGTCCATTATTACCATGGCAACACAGGATGCACAGAGCTTTTGTGGTTTGAAATGTAGGCATGTTATTCAGCTCCTGGCACAGTCTTACTGTTCCCTTTCATATCTGCATACTGTCTGCAGAGCCAATAATGAATATGTCAAGTCTAATAGCCAGCCAGTTTATCCAATGTTTAGCTAAGCTATTGTCACTGAGACAGTCAATTTGAGTCCCCACTGTTTGTGTTCTGTTTACTGTTTTCTCTCCTGAAAGTGATATTTCACGTGCAGGTCAACTGCATACATTCCAACATCTGGTGAATGATGGTTATAAACTGTTTGAATAAAATAAACCTATTTTTTCCAATTTAAGTTTAATTTTAAGTGTGTGTGTTTGTGGGTGTGTGTGTGTGTGTGAGTATCTGCGTGTGTGTGGTGTGTGTGTGTGTGTGTGTGTGTGTGTTTGTCTGCGTATGCATATACAAAATCGCACTTTCTGTGCATTGAATGAGTATGTGAACACCAGTACTGCACAGCAGACACGCTCCTCCCTGAGGTGCAGTTTGATTGCACTCCTCCCCAGCTCTCAGGAACGTGTCACAGCGTGCGTACGGCGTGTACATACAGCCCGTTCTAACACAGTCCACCTGTACTTGGGCTTTCCAGAGCCTGTTACAGAGTAGTTAAGCCCTCAGTTCAGTAGATGCTATTCCGAGAATTACCTGCCTACTTTTGCATCGGTGTCACGTAAAGGGTATGCTTTATGCAAAATATTTTCCTGTATTCATTTTCAGAAATATATCGTTGACAGCTAATTTTTTTCCGCTCAACACAAAAGACTCGCTGTGGCAAATGACGTGTTCTAAAATTCTTGTCCCCATTTCAGATATCCATGGCAGTGGCAGCGGAGGACTCCCTGTGTCTGCAGTAAGGCCCAGATACGGGGACACAACCCAGATGAGTTTCATTGGCGGTACATTACGCCAGCTCCCCCAAAAAGAAAATGATTGCAGTATATTGAGCCGGGGCTGGCAGCCCGGAACCTAATTATAGAACAGAAAAGATTCAGAGCGCTTTCCCCTTTTGTGAAATGAAAAAGCTTGTGTATTAGCTCTGGACAGTGTGGGCTAAATGAGAGAGCGTTCTATAATGTGTGCCGAGGAGGATCGTGCGTGTCTGCAGTGGCACACACACGCTGTGCGATCGCGCTAGGACAGCACGCAGGTGACAGGGAGAGTGTTCCTCTCGCCCGGAGCACAATGGGGATGTCGGGCATGTTGTCTCTCGCTGCACGTCCAAGCGCTGTTGTTCTTTTTGGGGCTCTTTTTTCATTCGTTTCTCCAGCAGAAGGTGTTACTACAGTGGCTGGCGTAGCCAGTTAACACTGGTCTGTGGGCGGGGCTCTAATGCAGTTCTCCCTCTCTCTCCGGGTTGGCTCATAATGAGGAGATGTCAGCTGTCTTTCCGCTACCCGCGGCACAGCGACCATTTATATCATGGGACACAATGAGTCCCAGGTGTTGTCAGTCAGGTGGCATTAACGCCGCAGCGCTGAACCTGGGAGCCATGGCAACACAGGTCAGGTGCATAGACACAGACGGGGAACGGCCTGGAGGATGGGGGGGGAAGAGGCACACACAGAGGGCAGAGAAGAAGGGCAGAAACGAGACGCGGGACAGCACCATCATCAAACTAATTTACCAGAGCTCCCCACTCCATACCAACAACACTATCACTAAACTAAATTACCCAGAACCCCCCAACTCCATATCAACAGCACCATCACAATACGCCATGAAAGTACAGCGCCATCAATGTAGTAACACACAGCAGTGACACAATCCAGAGAAACACAATCCAAATACAATGACGTTTCTCGTTAGTTTATACTACGTCTCATCACTTTTTAAGGATGTGCCTACACCCCCCACTATACCACCAGCACCATCACTAAACTCAATTACCCAGAACCCCCTACTCCATACCAACAACACCATCACAAAACTCAATTACTCAGGACCCCCTATTCCATACCGATAGCATCATCACTGAACTCAATTACCCAGAACTCCCTACTCCATACCAACAACACCATCACTAAACTCAATTACCTATAGGAGTACGAGAGAAACCCACCCACTCTATACCAATTATTATGTGTTAATCTTGCACAGCACGTTTGATGTCTATCCTACCGACAAGTGTCTCATCACAAATTCTTGGGCTTACAATAAATAGACTGAACAATAAAAAAAAACATAAAATAAGCACAGGAAGTACACACATATCTGGATAGCATCCAGTGAGCAGGAAGCACAGCAGGGTGTCAGAGCCAGGACACACTAACCAGCCGCAGGCTAGCAGTCAGAGCCAGGACAGGCTAACCAGCCGCAAGCTAGCACTCAGAGCCAGGACATGCTAACCAGCTGCAGGCTAGCACTAGGAGCCAAAGGAGACCTTTCATTAAGTACCCAGGTCAGAATTTGCGAGTAAAACGTCAAAGATGACAAGGCTTGAGGAGAGTCATGCACTTTGATAAAGATGTCTCACAATTACTCTGGGGAAAAGGGCAATCAGAATCATATTTCTGAGCCGTGGTCAGAGTTTTCAGGGCCTCTCAGTTTGAGGCTGGGCTTGCAGGGCCCTACCTGTGGTGAAATCATTTAAAAACGTCTGTAGGAAATGTAGGTTAGTGTCATGGGGTTGTATGGGGTCTTGAGGGAACCCAGGCCTAAAAAAAGCATTGACACGTGCAGATAAGCAGCTATCTGCAAAACGTTATGGCCAGCAATGAAGATCTGGAAGACAAAGCCTGGATTTAAAATACATTTATTTATTGTGCCAGCCCAAGGGGCTGCACAAGGAAATGGCTGCCTGGCCTACAACACATGGGAGCCAGGAAACACTACATTTCCCAGCAGGCCACAGTCACACCTGAGCCAAGTCAAGCAATGGGGACTAACGACCAGCTGAAGGCCATTTCAAGGCCTATTTAAAGGGCTGATCCTGTGACACACGTTGAGAGGAGTAGGAACATGTTTGGGAAGGAGTTGCTGAGTGTGTTTGGAGAGTGAGTACTGTGAAGTCTATTGACCAGCCAGTATTTGAGGAGAGAGTGTTTTTTTGGTTTGTTGTGTATGAAATTAAATTGTGTGAGGACCCCCTTTTGGATATCGACTACGGACTGGATTGCGGAACAGAACTGGATTTTGTGGATTGGATTTTGGACATTGACAACGAGCTAAGGATTGCAGACTGTGTGTTTGTATTCCCCTGAAGACCCCACCCTTTGTTTTGGTTTAAGTATTAGTTTAATAAATCATTGTTTTGGTTTTGAATGCTGCCTCCTCCTTGTTCTTTAACTTGACTACGCCCTCTGCAAGGTCCGTGCGTGCCCCCAACCCCTGGGGACACCACATTATATTTTATAGTATTGTAGTGAGCGTGCGCGAGGTGATGCATCAAGAAAGAGACAGTAGAGTCCAGTAGTAATGCAAAAATGACCACGCGAGTAGCCACTTTATTAAAAGAAACGATAATTATCCATGCTCCATACACCGCACAGCTATGGATAATATCGGTGGCAAACATTCGTGTTCCATATACCGCATACACTACGGATGATGCCCAAAACCCTTGCTGATACAAACGCGTCCTTAGAAGGACATGTTTGACCATTAAACGCCTTCCGTAGATGTCGCAACAATCAGGAAGTAACAGTCCAATTAACACTTGGTTGGATGAACACAGTTGCCCTGGAACACGAGGGACTGCACTATTTACACTGGGCGTACTGGTCGCGGTGGTTCCAGACACCAACTCACCGCAAGCAGCTAGCTAGCACAACAACAGGGTTATTTAACACACACATAAAGGATTAGCAGAACACTTTGATAATTTACCCGGGGGAGACAAAGGAACAATCGCGTTCTCCCACAATGCCCCGCGCACACATTTTAGGGGGCGACCCTCCCAGGATCGCTACAGTATTATAGTTTTTCTTTACAAACATAGTTTGGCAAGGTCATTTTGGTAATTGCTGAATTTGCCAAACTATGTTTGGGAAGAAGAAAATGATTTGTGTATTATTTGTTATGTAAAGACAAATGCTGATGGAATCCAGGCCAAAGCTCTCTTTCATTCTCCAGTTTCACTACGTGACTTTGAACAGGAAGTAGGTGTGTGTTTGGTAGCTGTAGTGTGTAGGTGTGTGTTTGGTAGCTGTAGTGTGTAGGTGTGTGTTTGTGGTGTAGCTGTAGTGTGTGGGTGTGTGTTTGGTAGCTGTAGTGTGTGGGTGTGTGTTTGGTAGCTGCCTCCTCCTTGTTCTTTAACTTGACTACGCCCTTTGGTAGCTTTCTCTCTTTCTCCCTCCCCCTCCCCTCTGTCCCTAAACCATCCTCACCTGCTCCCACTGTCCTTGTCCGTCGCAACGTCCGCTCTCTCTCACCCGCTGCCCTGTCAGCTACTGTCCTATCTTCCCTTCCCCCTGCTGATGCCTTCTCTCAGCTACCTGCTGAAGTAGCATCATCCACCCTACTTTCCTCTCTCTCCTCCTCCTTTGACTTACTCTGTCCCCTGTCCACTAAACCCACTCGTCTCCGCCCCCCGGCCCCCTGGCTAACCGATTCCATTCGGGCTAACCGTCTGAAGCTGCGTGCGGCAGAAAGGAAATGGAGAAAATCCAAATCCCCTGCAGCTCTGTCTGTCTTCCACACACTCCTGGCTTCCTTCTCCGCTAACCTCTCCTCTGCTAAGTCTGCATTCTTCCTTTCTAAGATTCAATCCTCTGTTTCCAACCCACGTAAACTCTATGCTACATTTTCCTCTCTCCTCACCCCTCCTCCTCCCCCACCCCCTCCTCTATAACCGCAGATGACTTCTCATCCTTCTTTCACGAGAAGGTTGAGGTCATTCGCAACTCCTTCCCCCTACCCCTCCCTCTCCCATCCCGCTACCTAAACCTCCCACCTCTCTGTCCTCCTTCTCACCCCTCCCCTGACTCGGACATCCTTCAACTTGTTCTCTCCCACCGTCCCACCACCTGCCCTCTTGATCCCATTCCTTCCCCCTCTTCCAGTCCATTGCTATGGACATCCTTCCGTTGTCTCTAATGCCATTAACTCCTCTCTTTCCTCTGGCTCTGTCCCCTCCTCCCTCAAATGCGCTCAGGTTGTCCCCCTCCTCAAAAAAAAACCTCTCTGAATCCTGCTGTCATCTCTAACTACCGACCTGTCTCTCTCCTCCCTTTCCTCTCAAAAACGTTAGAGCGGGCTGTCTATAATCAACTGTCTGCTCATCTCTTATAGAACGACCTGCTTGATCCCAACCAATCTGGGTTTAGAGCAGGCCACTCCACAGAGACTGCTCTCCTTGCGGTCACTGAGGCTCTTCACGTCGCTAAGTCCCGATCCCTTAGCTCCGTCCTCCTCCTCCTTGACCTGTCGGCGGCGTTCGACACCGTGGACCACCGGATCCTGCTCTCATCTCTCGTCGAGATGGGAATCTCTGGATCTGTGCTGACATGGTTTGAGTCCTACCTGGCTGACCGGTCCTACCAGGTGGCCTGGAGAGGATCCTCTCCTCTCCCCGCACCCTCTCTACCGGTGTCCCGCAGGGCTCGGTGCTAGGCCCTGTCCTATTTTCTCTGTACACCAAGTCACTTGGCTCTGTTATTTCTGCTCATGGTTTTTCCTATCACTGTTATGCTGATGACACTCAACTGTTTCTCTCCTTCCCTCCATCTGATACCCAGATCCCGGCACGGATCTCTGCATGCCTGGCTGACATCTCCGCATGGATGTCCACCCACCACCTGAAGCTGAACCTGGGGAAGACAGAGCTGCTCTTCCTCCCAGCGAAGGACTCCCGATGATTGATGCGTCAATTACCGTGGAAGGCTCCATAGTGTCTCCGTCCCAGTCTGCCAGGAGTCTTGGGGTAACCCTGGACAACCAGCTGTGCTTCTCGAGCCATATTGCAGCGATCTCTCGGACCTGCCGTTTCTCCCTCCACAACATCCGGAGGATCAGACCGTTCCTCACCCAAGAGGCCACTCAACTCCTGGTCCAGGCCCTGGTGATCTCACGTCTGGACTACTGCAATTCCTTGCTGGCAGGCCTTCCGGCCTGTGCCATCAAGCCACTGCAACTAGTCCAGAACGCTGCTGCTCGCCTGGTGTTCAACCAGCCAAAGTTCACCCACGTCACCCCTCTACTCTCCTCTCTGCATTGGCTCCCCATCGCAGCACGCATCAGATTCAAGTCACTGGTGCTGGCTTTCAAGCGGCCAGAGGTACTGCTCCCCCGTACCTCAGTCACTCATCACGCCCTACACCCCGTCCAGACCCCTCCGCTCCGCCTCCGCTGGCAGACTGACTGCCCCATCCCTCCGGGCGCCTGGCAGCCGCGCTCGCGGTCTCGCCTCTTCTCTGTCCTGGTCCCTCGTTGGTGGAACGACCTCCAATCGGTCAGGACTGCGGAATCACTTCCAATCTTCCGCAAGAGACTCAAACCCACCTCTTCAGACTCCACTACCACTGAACACTGTCCATCTAGTCAATCTGTCGTCACCACTGTTTGTTAAAAAAAAAAAAAAAAAAACACCCACTAACCTTTTCTTTCCCAATGTTACAGGTATGATACGCAGACGCCTGCAATGATGTCTTTTGCCGTTTTACTGCACTGATCTTGTACGCTAACTTTGATTGTTCTCACCTTGTATTAATGCACATCTTGTAAGTCGCTCTGGATAAGAGCGTCTGCTAAATGCTTAAAATGTAAATGTAAAAATGTAGTGTGTAGGTGTGTGTTTGGGCGTAGCTGTAGTGTGTAGCTGTAGTGTGTAGGTGTGTGTTTGGTAGCTGTAGTGTGTAGGTGTGTGTTTGGTAGCTGTAGTGTGTGGGTGTGTGTTTGGTAGCTGTAGTGTGTGGGTGTGTGTTTGGTAGCTGTAGTGTGTGGGTGTGTGTTTGGTAGCTGTAGTGTGTAGGTGTGTGTTTGGTAGCTGTAGTGTGTAGGTGTGTGTTTGGGGCGTAGCTGTAGTGTGTAGCTGTAGTGTGTAGGTGTGTGTTTGGTAGCTGTAGTGTGTAGGTGTGTATTTGGGGTGTAGCTGTAGTGTGTAGCTGTGTGTTTGGTAGCTGTAGTGTGTAGCTGTGTGTTTGGTAGCTGTAGTGTGTAGGTGTGTGTTTGGTAGCTGTAGTGTGTAGCTGTGTGTTTGGTAGCTGTAGTGTGTAGGTGTGTGTTTGGTAGCTGTAGTGTGTAGGTTTGTGTTTGGTAGCTGTAGTGTGTAGGTGTGTGTTTGGTAGATGTAGTGTGTAGGTGTGTGTTTGGTAGCTGTAGTGTGTAGGTGTGTGTTTGGTAGCTGTAGTGTGTAGGTGTGTGTTTGGTAGATGTAGTGTGTAGGTGTGTGTTTGGTAGCTGTAGTGTGTGGGTGTGTGTTTGGTAGCTGTAGTGTGTAGGTGTGTGTTTGGTAGATGTAGTGTGTAGGTGTGTGTTTGGTAGCTGTAGTGTGTGGGTGTGTGTTTGGTAGCTGTAGTGTGTAGGTGTGTGTTTGGTAGATGTAGTGTGTAGGTGTGTGTTTGGTAGCTGTAGTGTGTAGGTGTGTGTTTGGTAGATGTAGTGTGTAGGTGTGTGTTTGGTAGCTGTAGTGTGTAGGTGTGTGTTTGGTAGATGTAGTGTGTAGGTGTGTGTTTGGTAGCTGTAGTGTGTGTGTGTGTTTGGTAGCTGTAGTGTGTAGGTGTGTGTTTGGTAGATGTAGTGTGTAGGTGTGTGTTTGGTAGCTGTAGTGTGTGGGTGTGTGTTTGGTAGCTGTAGTGTGTGGGTGTGTGTTTGGTAGCTGTAGTGTGTGGGTGTGTGTTTGGTAGCTGTAGTGTGTAGGTGTGTGTTTGGTAGATGTAGTGTGTAGGTGTGTGTTTGGTAGCTGTAGTGTGTAGGTTTGTGTTCGGTAGCTGTAGTGTGTGTGTTTGGTAGCTGTAGTGTGTAGGTGTGTGTTTGGTAGCTGTAGTGTGTAGGTGTGTGCTTGGGGTGCAGCTGTGTAGTTGTTAGCGTGCGCATCCTTTGACATTTCCCTGTGAGGGTTGCTCCAGACACTGGTGTTTGGGCAGCATGTGAGTGTGAGGTTTCAGGCCTGGCCAGCTGCCCCTCCACTCCCCTGAAACTAGACCTGCCAAGACCTCCCAGGGCCCTAACTGTGTCTAACCTTTCCAGCAAATTGCCTCAATTTAAGGAGGCGCAATCGGCATACTAAACGGATAATCAAACATTACCAGAGAGAACAGAGTTCACGGACTGCGAGAAACAGAACAAACCCCATTTACATTTGTAATGCGTGTTCTAATCTGTATGCCTTCCGATCGCTCCAGGGGCTGATTCTGCCCCAGCTTCATTCTCATTTATATTACATACGCTGACGTGCTGGCAAATACGCCTATTGTGTTCATAGAACACACTGTCTTACCTAAAAAAGTAATCTTATAGCACTGATGTGGAAAATCAATACAATTAAATACTATAAAACTGATGTAGTATATCTACAAACAAATTGATCTCTCTTTCTCTATATATATATATATATATATATAATATATTGTAACACCCTACTGGGTATGAATGTGGGAGTTACGTGGAGTAGTGCAAACCAGGAAACAGATCAATAGTGAAATTTACCAAAAAATGTATTTAATTAAAGGGGAAATGCATTCAAAACACAAAAAATGGGGAAGGTAAACTCAAACAGCTTTAACATTTAAATAAACAATCCAATACAACTCAAAATCTTTAAACTAAACAAAAAGCTTCTTCTGCTCTGGGGAGCTAATCCCTTACCCTGAGCTTCTCCAAATCCTTGCTGGTCAACAGGCTTCACAGGCTTATTTTCCACATTGCAAACACTTCAAAAACTTTTCTCCTCTTGTCTCTCTTTCTCTCTCCTTCATGCGGGAAAGCCTGGCCTCTTTTATCCCCTATTGATTGGTGGTTAATTGGTTAATTGGTCGCAGGTGGCAGTCGTTTGGTCCTGTGAGGTAGGAGTGTGACCAGTAGATGGCACCATATTAACCACTCCCCCTGGCTCTGCCTGCCAGGTTGCCACAATATATGTATATATATATATATATATATATATATATATATATATATATATATATATATATATATATATATATATAAACATGTAATATCTGTTTATTGTACTAATAAACATTCTTAGTCATGTCTACCTCCAGTTCCACAAAAATAAGCTGCACAGATGTATCTATAATCATCTGGTCAAGCCATAATGCCTCTACACTGCTCTCAAACTGTAGGGTACTGTAAACACAGTTATCCCTTTGAACATCATGTGCTCCAGTTATCCCTTTGAGCATCGTGAGGTCTAGTTATCCCTTTGAGCATCATGAGGTCCAGTTATCCCTTTGAACATCATGAGGTCTAGTTATCCCTTTGAACGTTGTGAGATCTAGTTATCCCTTTGAACGTTGTGAGGTCTAGTTATCCCTTTGAGCATCATGTGCTCTAGTTATCCATTTGAACATTGTGTTCTCTAGTTACCCCTTTGAACATTGTGTGCTCTAGTTATCCCTTTGAACATCATGAGGTCTAGTTATCCCTTTGAACATCATGAGGTCTAGTTATCCCTTTGAACGTTGTGAGGTCTAGTTATCCCTTTGAACCTCATGTGCTCTAGTTATCCCTTTGAACGTTGTGAGGTCTAGTTATCCCTTTGAACGTTGTGAGGTCTAGTTATCCCTTTGAACATTGTGTGCTCTAGTTATCCCTTTGAACAGTTTTTCAGGTAAAAGCAAAATTGGCCTGAAATTCAGGAAAAGTGTGAAGAAACATAAAAAGTGTGACTTAAGAGGAAACGTTTGAACAGCATTACCATCACGGTGTGAGGTACGGGATAAGGACCCAGACGCAGATCAGGATTAGGCAAATAATAGTTTAATGGATGCAGAGGTCAACACCAGAAGTCAGGGTAGCGAAAGTACAAAATCCAAATCCAAAGAGAAGTCACAAACAATCCAAAAGTCAAAACCGGTAAAACAGAGAAGGCAAACAAACAAAATCGGCAGGCAAACTCGAAGTGAAAACAGAAGGGGTGTCTCGGGAAAATGCTACAGACTCTGGCTTACTGGTAATCGGCACAGGGAATGAAGATCAACGTTCTGACGGGGAATGAACATAAACACGGAACTTAAATACAAGCAGGGAAGGGAAACACAATAGGAATCAGGTGTGACTGGGAGGAGAGAGGGGTAGGAACACAGGTGAAAACAATGGGATTCGTTAATACAATAACGAGGGGAAACGAAAGACACAGACTGGGAATAACACAGACACATAGACAATAAACGACCTGGAAGAGCAGGCAAACACGTGCATAGTTCGAAGGGGAGGAACGCATATAGAAATCTGTGTGCAAATGAAGTGAAACGTGAGAAGCGTACAGGGATAGGACAACGAGAGAGAGAATGATAGCGATAGTTAGAAGCGTAAGATAATTAGTGATTAGTAATGTTAGTAACTTAATCTAAATCCCTAATGTTAGTAGTTTAGTAGGTTAGTACTATATACATCTAACTAATATATACAAAGTGTAATAGAAAGAAAGAAAGAAAGAAGTAAAATGAGATTAGAAACTAAGACGGAAAAACCGAAACATACAATTTCCCGAAGTGCATGACAAAAGACAAGGAGTGGATCTCGAGACAAACAGGAACAATGACAACAGGGGAACAGAACGTGAATCGAACGAGAATGATGAATGATAAATAAACAAAGAACAAAAACAACCGAACAGACATAGCAGAACATAACACACGGTGTCTGGTCCAGGTAAGAGTTTCAACGACATCAATGATTTATGGAAGTAGGAGGGAGCGGTTCCCCTAACCGCCTGATCATTACAGTTTTTTTCAATCGCTTCATTGCAGTTTTTACCACAGACGCAGTGGAATCATTGAACAAATCTGAAATGTATTGATGAATACAAACTGTAAATGACAACATAGGTTCCTGTCACGTCTCGTGTTCGTGTTTCCCCTAACTAAGCGTTTGTAGTTTGTTCCATGTTTCCTTGGTGTCTGGTCCGTGTTTTTACTTTCGCTTACCTGTTCCAGTCTCGTCAGTGTATTATCTGTTTCACCTGTTTCTCGTTATGTCTGATGTGGTTAACTGTTCATTTCCTGATTGTCTCGTTATTGTATTATCGTTTCCAGTTAAATCCTCAGGTGTCTGATTGCAGTCAGCTGCATTCATGTTTATTCCTGATTGTTTCTCGTTATGTCTAAATGTATTTAAGCTGTGTGTTTTCCCATGTTCGTTGCCAGATTGTCTTGTGCTTTGCGTTATGCTCACATTACTCTCCCGCGTTATCTCTGTTTCCCAGCGTTTTGTTGCTTCGTGTTCGTGCTTGTGCTCCAGTGTTCGTCAGTACCCCAGTCTCGTTCCCGCTCCTCCCTGTGTTCCCTGGACTGCCTTCTCGTTTTCGACCTTCGCCTGACCACGCCTTGCCTGCCCCTGATACCCCTGAAGCCCGGGAGAAACGAACTCTGCCTGTCCCCGACCATCCTTTGGATCTCTGCATTTCCCTGATTACTCCTGCCTGACCTTTGCCTGTTCACCTAATAAAAGAAGTTTCTGCATTTCTGGGTCCGCGCCTGGTTTTCTGGTCCCTGCCGTGACAGGTTCCCTTTGAATGAAAGCAAAAATTAGCTAAAAAATAAAGAGTCCTGCAATACAAACTGCAGTGTTCCTCACCTGGCTAAGAAAAAAAAGCAAAACAAAGGATCAATCATTCATCATTCCCATCAATCCTGTCTTGTGGATTTAGCCACAGGTTCTCATCCACATCAACATGGATGTTTTCATTCACCAAACATCTTGGAAAGAACCTTCGGGCATGGAGAATCCAGGCCTGACACTGGTCTGCTGTCATGTCGTTGCATGCGTCATCCATGGCCTGGAGAAGGGTCATTGTTGATGCGGACACCTATCATGCACTTTCCACCTCCATGTGGATAAAAATTCCTCAATCGGGTTTAGGAAAGGAGAGTATGGGGGCAAGTACACTGTGATTAATTGTGGATGGGCCTGAAACCATGCCTGCACCAGTTGAGCATGGTGGAACCTGACATTGTCCCACACAATGACATCACACCAACAGCTCTACAGACTAGAGTTAGCTCATCAAGGAAGGCAACAAGGAGCTCTGCATTGTATGCGCTAATACGAGGTCTGCATCCCACCACACCATCTTCTGATATAGCCGCACACATGCTGATGTTGGCCCCACGTTGTCCGGGTACTTGGATGGTTGCCCGCTGGCCAATTCAATTCTGACCTCTCCTCCTTGTCTTGGCCAGGTTGAAGCCTCCCTCATCCAAAAAAACTAATTTGTGATGGTTTTCGTCAGCATCCAGGGCCATCACCCTCTATGTAAAAAGACATGTTGGAAAGAGAATTATTGATTACAGTACAATGATGGGGAATTTTTCACAAACAGGCATCATGAAACTGAACATACCTGAACATACTCAATCCTCAGTTGCTTCACTCTGTCTGCATTTCTCTCAAAAGGCTCACGGTACAAGTGTTTTAGGGACACCTGGTGCCTTTTCATTTGCAATGGTTGGCAAACTTATGGCTTCCACATTGTTGAAGATGTCTTCATTGTCCAGGATGTGCTGTCTGATTTGTATAAGGTGAATGTCATTTCTGGCCCGGACCAAGTTGACCACAGCCCACTCTTGTTCGTCAGTCAGGAATCTGCCTCTGCCTCCACTATTGGGTCTAGTCTCAATTCTGTAGGGAGAATTACAGGAAGAACATGCCATCACACTGTAGAACAAATTTTCATAGTCACATTACCTACTCTGTGCTACACATTGGCATGCAGTGTACTGTCATTTGACAATTAAGAGTAGCCTACAGTACTGTAATGTTTACTGTAGTGCATGCTGAAGACTTATCGGTTTTCATGGCAGAAAGTTCTGATGATTGAGGCCACGGTTGATCTTCTGAGGTTTGGTTGAATTCTAGCGGCCTCAATCATTGTCATGGCATGATTTATGACATGGTCTACAACCATTACTCTGATCTCATTGGAGACTCTTTGCTGTTGCTGCCGCTGTATTGGTCCGTGGCCTTTTGCTCGACCCCGTTCCTCCACACCTCTCAAACGGGGCCCATGGCCACCTCTCAGAAGGGGTGCTTGTCCCCTGCCATTCCTTTGACCACCTTGACCTCTATGGTGCCCACCTGCCTGCTCCATATTGTATCACTATGTTGCTGTGGATGCCACTTATTTATACCCATACCACAAGGTGAAATCAATCATCAGTAATGAATTGGTGTCAATGGTGGTGCCAATCAATCTCGTTATCCTGAAACTTTTATGATCTGAACATGGGATATTGTTCCTCAGTTTCCATAAGACTATGCTGTAAGAGTAATGCAACAGTTACTTGTCATTTTGAGCAGCTGTATCAATTGATAGTTAGATCATTGTAATGAAATGAATAGACAGTAATCTCAAATGTAATGTGTGAATTGCATTTTGAAATGGTTATACTTTGATGTTAAGTTGTGTCATTTTGAACAGGTGATTTTAGTTCAATGAACAAATGATCTTTGGTTTATGTGTATTGTATCCAAGAAATTGGAAAAAGTGTTAGAGTTTTGAAAAATGTTTTGATCATTGGTTGTGATTTTTGTGTCTAGAGTTTTGAAAAATGACAACAAGGTTCTGAAACTAGTGCCAAAGCGATTTAAAAACTGTAATAACTGGTGAGAGAGTGTTATGTATGTGAGAGTGTGAGTGTGTGTGTGTGTGAGAGAGTGTGAGTGAGAGAGTGTCTGTGTATGTGTGTGTAAGAGAGTGTGTGTATGTGTGTGTGTGTGTGTGCATGTGTGTGTGAGAGAGAGAGAGAGAGAGAGAGAGAGAGAGTGTGTGTGATCATTAATGACTGAATACAAAGCTGGTCAGAGAGTGTGTGTGTGAGAGTGTGTGTGTGTGTGTGTGTGAGAGAATGTGTGTATGTGTGTGTGAGAGAATGTGTGTATGTGTGTGTGAGAGTGTGAGTGTGTGTATGTGTGAGAGCGAGTGTGTGTGTGTGTGTGATCATTAATGACTGAATATAAAGCTGGTGAGAGAGTGTATGTGTGTGTGTGTGTGAGAGAGAGTGAGTGTGTGTGTGTAGGTGTGTGTAGGTGTGTGTGTGTGTGTATGTGTGTGTGTGAGAGAGAGTGTGTGTGTGTGTGTGTGTGTGTTCATTAACGATTGAATATAAAGCTGGTGTTGGAAAGATCGTCTTGTGAGTCTGGAATGGAAATGTCCATTCTGCACAGAGGGTTGGAATTCTTTACACAATTTCTATTTGTGTCCGACAAAGGCTGAAGGACATGAACCTGAGGTGTTGAAGCCTTCTCCTGTGTCCCTGTGTGGATGATATTCCTCAGAGACTGAGGGCACAGCGCAACCCGCCCTCTCTGCAGCGCACAGATATTTTTAACCTCCACTTCAGGCGGCAATCAGACCACAGGCTGACAGACAACAATTATGAGCTGACAGGGCATCAGAGTATTTTAAATCTCAGAGTGCCAGTGCAGTGTTGGCATAAGTTGTGTCAGAGTGGCTAATACAGGGGGTCAGGCAGTGCATTCGACTGATGAACTCCAGAGAGAGTGGATGTGCAGACGGAAGGCCGTGGTCATTCAGTCGATCGGTCATTCGGCCGTTCGCTCATTCGGTCATGTTTTCTGCACCCTCGAGAGGAGCCAGCTCTCTGAGGCAGGGACCTCCATCTCAGAGTATAACTGCTTCACAGCGCAGAAATGGTGTTAAAATTTCACTAATGACTCTGGCAGGTGATGCCTTCACTGAAGAGGTGACATTTCAAAGCCAGTTTTAGCCACTTAATGCTGAAGATGGTTGGAGTGGTAGCATCACCACTTACTGAAGCTTCAGTACCACCTGGGAGAAATATGGTGGCACTATCATAGCCCAAACGCGACACCTATAATTTCATACAAAAATACAAGCAAAACTGGTGGTCACAAAATAAAGCACAATACAAATACAAAATTAACTGCAAGTTCAACACGATCTAAACACATAAACAACTACATTGGTAGCGGCAGACTAACGGCGACGGAACTGGCCAGCTATGTAGGCTATGGTAGATAGTGGACTGACAACCCCCCTTAGTTACTGTTGCTATCTGATCAAGTGGTTGTCATCAAAATGGAGCATCGCATGGGTTCTTGTGATTTCACTGATGCTGGTATTGATGCAATTACGATTACAAATGCGTTTGGGGTTTTTGTAACGGAATAATGAATAACAATTATTTCACCTGTTCACTGTGTACATTCTTACAAACACACAAGTCACCCCTTTTTATGATTTAGCTTAGCTATTGTTTTGACAGTTGTTGCAAGCTAATGTTAGCTGGGTAACTATCATTAGCTAATTTATCTAGCTAGCTAGCTTGTGGTACCATACCACGACCATCGAGAGTATTTAGAGCAACATTACACAATGCCATTTTCTTCCAAAGCATTTATTACCAACAGGTCAACTTGATTGAGAGGTACTTGTTTAGGAAGGATAGAACTAATAAAAGAGGAGGGGGAGTGGCCCTTTATGTGAAAGACTATCTTAATGTGCAGGAAATTCCAGGTATAAACCCATTAGTTTCTTGTGTGGACATCTGGATTCGATTATTGGGAGATCGTGAGAAGGGCCTGAATATAGGAGTATGTTATAGACCTCCAGCTTCAGATAGTAACATAAATAGTACGCTCTTTGATAACATAAAACAAATCTGTGCTGAAGGAGAGACGATAATAATGGGACTTCAATTACCCTCTATCAATTGGGAGATAGTGACAGGTCAGGGCAAATGTGAAGAGGAGTTTATAGATATGGTCAATGACTGCTTTTTGGTACAGTCTGTTACTCAGCCTACAAGAGGGAAATCAATACTGGATCTGGTTTTGTGTAACAATCCTGATAGAATTTGCAGCACAGAGGTAGGAGAACCAATAGGAGCAAGTGACCACAGTGCAGTTATTTTTGATATTTTTGGCAAGTTAAGACAGCCTCCTCTAACTCTCGAATTTTTAATTTTAGACGAGCTGACTTTAATAAAATGAGAGAGAATTTAAGTAATATAGATTGGGTAAAACTTCTAGATTGCAGAACTGTGAATGAAAAATGGACTATATTTAAAAGGGTTATTGTAGATGTACAGTGTAAATTCATCCCCAAAGTAAGGAAAAATAGGATGAAAAAACAGTCTCCGCAGTGGATGACTAAATCTTTACGGGTGATTTTGAGGCAAAAGAAACGACTGTATAGAGTATATAAAAAGGATAACTCAGAGAGAAACAAGTTAGATTATTGTAATATGCGGGCTAAGGCTAAAAAGGAAATAAGATCAGCTAAAAGGCGGTTTGAAATTAAAATTTCCCAAGATGCAAAAAGTAACCCTAAGAAGTTTTTCAATATTGTAGTAGAAAAAGGAAAGTTAAGGATGAGGTTAAGTGCATTAAGAATAAGGAAGGAACTTTGGTTTATAATAATAAGGACATTGCAAACACACTAAACAGTTACTTTGTGGAGAGCTTTACTAGAGAAGAGGTTATAAATATGCCTAAATGTATAGACAAGGTACGGAATGTTTTGGAGGACTTTGAGATAAGGGATGTAGAAGTACTACAAAAACTACAAAACTTAAGACAAATAAGGCAGCAGGCCCGGATGGCATATATCCCAGAGTACTCAAAGAACTTGGGGAAATTATATATAAACCATTGACAGATATTTTCAGTCAATCCATAATCACTGGAGAAATACCAGATGACTGGAAACAGGGTAGTATAATTTCAATATATAAGAAGGGGGACCGTACTGACCCAGGGAACTATAGGCCTGTCAGTTTAACTTGCATCGCATGTAAAATGCTGGAATCTATTATTAGGGATAAGTTGGAATCATTCTTGAAAAATAATAGTATTTTAAGGGAGAGCCAGCATGGATTTCTCAAGGGGAGGTCATGCCTAACAAACCTCCTGGACTTTTTCGAAGAGGCTACAAAGTGTGTTGACCTGAACCAGGCTTATGATGTTATATATTTGGACTTTCAGAAAGCATTTGACAAGGTACCACATGAGAGGCTCATTGCTAAAATGAAATCAGTAGGAATTGTAGGAGTAGTTTCACAGTGGGTTAAAAATTGGCTGCAAGGGCGAATACAAAGAGTAACAGTAGGTGGGGCAGAATCTGACCTCGGTGCTGTGGGCAGTGGTGTCCACGCAGGGATCGGTGCTGGGACCTCTGCTCTTCCTTATTTACATAAATGATCTGGATATGGACATTAGTAGCAAAATAGTTAAATTTGCAGATGATACTAAACTTGGGGGTTTGGCAAACAGTTTGGAATCGACTAAAGTAATCCAAGATGATTTAAACAAAATCCAAAAATGGGCAGATACATGGCAGATGACGTTCAATATTGCTAAATGTAAAGTTATGCATGTGGGAAATAAAAACATTAGACAGGAGTATTTTATGGGAGGAGAAAAGTTAGTAGGTGTTCAATTTGAAAAGGATTTAGGAGTTGTAGTGGATCAAAGCCTATCTGCATCAAAGCAGTGTGCTACAGCAGTGAAAAAAAGCCAACAGGATGCTGGGATACATAGCAAAAAGTATTGAGTACAAATCAAAGGAGGTTATATTAATGTTATATAACGCCTTTGTCAGACCGCACTTAGAATACTGTGTGCAGTTCTGGGCACCGCACTACAAGAAAGATATTGAAGCTCTTGAAAATGTCCAAAGAAGGGCAACTAAACTGATACCTGGTATGAAAGGTAAAAGTTATGATGATAGACTTAAGGCACTCAATCTATTTAAACTTAGCAAACGCAGACTTAGGGGGATTTGATTGAGGTTTTTAAATTCCTAAAAGGGATTAACAAAGTAAAATACCAAAGATTTTTTAAGATAAGTGGTGTCAGCAGAACAAGAGGCCACAGGTGGAAATTAGTTAAAGGCAAATTCCGCACAGATATTAGGAAGTTTTTCTTTACACAGTAGAGTTGTCAATGGCTGGAACAGCTTGCCAGGTCAGGTAGTAGAGGCAGAAACGCTCGGGCTATTCAAGGCCAGGCTAGATGTAGTACTAGATGTTCTTTAGATTAGGACATGATGAGCCAAGATGGGCCGAACGGCCCGTTCTCATCATTATGTATTCTTATGTTCTTATGTTCTTATGTACAAAGTTGCACAAACACAGCACCAGATAGCTTTGGATCGGGCCGGCATCGTTGGTTTGGTCCGGCGTCTTTCACTAAAGCATTAACAACCTCATTACCTTCTGCACATTTTATTGGCCATTAGACGGATATGGATGTTACTGTTGCTGAGGGATGCACAAAAAATAACAGTTGCTACAAAATATGGAAAATTATTATAAACTCCTTAAAGTAAAACACTCACTTAACAGTCAAACTACTGGCTGAAGAAACTGATATAATAAAATATTCATAACATTAATAACACATAACATGTGATCTTTATAAACCAGACATCTCAGGACTCAAACCCCTAAGACTGAGACTATAGAGAGAATCCTTGGGTGGAAACAGAAGGGGCATTATCACCAAGGATAGGGGCAGTATTTATGGTGACGAGACCCTGTCAACTATCCTGCCCCTTGTGCTTGTGAATCTGACCAATCCTGATGCAGAAACAGATACAAAATGAGACAAAAATGAGACATTTAAATTAAATGGATTTTTCATATGCTAGCTATAACACATCTGTAGGAGAACTGTGAGTCGTGTAAGTTTTGTATTGCCCCACCTCTGCACAAATAAATTACATGAATTCATGCCTTTCATTCAATCATTCAGCCGGATCACAATGTGCCTTATTCATTCTACCAAACAGCTGCTCTATGAAAGGCCTCCTGAACGGAGTGTGCATGGATTAAGCAGGAGCAGAACGTGGTAGAAGTGAACATGACCTTGAACAGAATGAACACTGGGGTTATTCATCTCTGCTTTGTGCACTCTCATATGTGAATGTGTTTTCTGTGCTCAGGGTCATAGTGTGTTGTAGTGGTGGCCCGCCCTGGCCCAGGAGGGTCTGCTGTTGCTCAGAACTTAAAACCATCAATTAAAGCAGCTTCTTCATTTCGAAGCTCTTGGATTAGTTGCGGAATTTAGGGTGGAGAAAAATAGAGCAGCAGCAGACCAGAGTTGTGGCTCTCTAGGCTTGGCCACCTTTGCTGCCTTGAGTCAGCCCTTCGGCCACCCGGCTGCCGCTCCTTGCGGTCTCGCCTCTGTCCTGACCCCTTCGGTGGTGGAACGATCTTCCGCACTCGATCAGGACTGCGGAATCACTGGCCATCTTCCGCAAGAGACTCAAAACCCACCTCTTCACACTCCACTACCACTGACTCTGTACATTTAACTAATTGTCACCACCACTGCTTACAATTTTAATACTGCATTTTGTAATATGTATCTATGTTGACTGTGACTATGACTGTCCAAAAATTGTAAAAAATAATAATATATAATCTACTAACTTTTCTCTCCCGGTGTTACAGGTACGGTATGCAGCTGCCAACATTGATGTCTATTACTGTATTACTGCACTGATCTCTTGCACGGACTATGATTGATCTTACCATGTATTAATGCACATCTTGTAAGTCGCTCTAGATAAGAGTGTCTGCTAAATGCCAAAATGAAAATGGAAAATGGAAATGATTCTTTGGAGTCTGATTGGTTGAGGTGGTGAAGCATGACCAATCAGAAAGCCAGTGGAGCAGTGGTATGTGACTTAAGTTGTAAAAAGGGCTCTTTCAAGAAAACAGTGAACAAAAGGTATAATTACAAATGTATATTCATGGGGTGCCAAAGGTGACCTTAATATTACTTTAACATACATGTGTTCCCCTGAATTTTAGCTAAATATAATTCTGCATGCCTATCACCCTGTCATGTAGAGTCGACAAAATGTAATTAGCCCCTGCAGTTTACTTCCCCAACAATAATGGAGTTAAAATAGGAATTTACTGTTGAATAAATAGATGAAAAAATTATTTTTTTGATAAATAATGAAAAAAGAAAAAGGACAGATGTACAGGTAACACTTTGTTAAGGGGGGTGTAGAGCTGGGCCTATCTACCGTACTGTCTGTGGTACCTCCCTATGGACACTTGTGGGACTGCATCAATTTAAAGATCCCTCTTCTACTCAAGTGTTGGCCTTATTTTGGCAGTTACCTCTAACAGCAATGACAAAGGAGTCAGGACTAAACAAAACACAGTGAGGAGGTGACTAATCACCAAGGAAATTCAGTTTATCAAACTTACTAATCACCAAGGAGATCCAGTTCATCAAACTTAGCCGCAGCTATAAAGGTTAGGGGTCAAAATACATGTGGCAACACTGGATAGGACAGTTTGCACTTGTTGATCTCTTATCCTCTTATTAGCCATAGCCACCATTTGAACACATGGGGAGACTGATCTGTAACCCCAAACCCCCACTCAGCGGCATGCAGGCCACCCCCTGCTGGCGGGAGGCCATATCACATCTAAATGTCTGATCGATAGCCTTTTTGATGGATCAGTACATTAGTACATCTCAAGATGAACATAAAAAATCTATGTCTGATCTTCTACATTTTCACATAGCACATGACAGGTGGTGGGGTCTCAGAATCGAGGTTTGATTGGAGCCCCATAATGACTAAACCCACCAAATCATTGTGATGTGAATTATGAACATTAATGCAACCTGGTTCTAACACTGTGTGTTATATTTTCCTTTCTGTGTTGCTGCCTCCAATGCAGGATTCGCAACACAAACACAACACAAAGTAAAGTTCTGCACGTGCTTGTCCCTTTATGCAGGGAGTCTTAATTACAATCCAACGTTAAAAAATGCATTCAATTATTTTTACATTCATGGATGTTATGAGATTTTAAGTAATGCAAAACTAATTGTATAAAGTTTGTATAAATTAAGTAAATTGCATTTTATACTGTGTATGTGCATGCAGGTGATTAACACACGAGTTAGCCTGTTATAAGCTAATGTTACATTTCATGCAGCTTACAATGAAGTCTGAGAGCTTCAACATTATGCAGCATAAAGTGTACACTTTATCAAGCACAAAGTGTACCCTTCATCAACCATTGCCACCAGGGTTGATGTCAAATTTGAAAGTACATTTATCTTGCAGTGGCTTTATTGCAGTTTCTCCAGCTTGAGCCCAACTCATTATGCAGTGCGTCAGGTGAGTAAAACTCATAACGGGTCTATAAACCTCGGCTGTCTCAGTTGAAAGACAGTGTCATAAAAATCTGAAGTATGACAAGTTAAACTTGATTTTATTTGCCATTTTCTTTGTGTTTTTTAAAAGTTAGATTTGAGTCCAAGATAATGCCAAGACATTTGAATTCAGAAACAGTGCTGAATTTTCCTCCCTTAATAATATTTTTTATGGAGAAGTGCATTCTCACAGTTTTGATCACATTTGACATGAAAAATCTAGATATTCTGAAATGTTTGTCATAGCTGCAGTTAATTTCGATGCTTCTGGCATTAAGTACACACCAGCAAGACAATGATCCCAAAGCATACTTACCACAAAATGATTGTTCTGCAATGGCCATCTTAGTCTCCAGACTTGAACTTAATCCAAAATCTGTGGTTTGAATTCAAGAAGGCAGGCCAGAGATCCTCCAATATGTTCACCAATCTCATGAAACCCTTGAAGATGATTCAGTGGTGTTATCCTTGCCAGGGGAGCGTGCTCAATGTGCTGGAAAAAGGTCTGAATAATTGTGACATCTTTTCAGAAAGAAAAAAATGATTACTTGTTTAAAAAAGTATTTTTCTCTGAGCAGTTTTAGTTGTATAAAATAATATCATTTTCCAATTTTTTGAACATACAATATAGCTCATTATCTGTGTTGTTTATTTTATACAGCCTTCTTCTCTCATCTTTATCAAGGGTGTGAATAATATTGGAGTGTACTGTATAAAAAGCATGCACTCCATTTAGCTAATTAACCACACTTCAAGAACTAAATCACTTGCATACAGTATTTGCAATACTTTAACTGCATTATATTTATTTTAATGACTGGAGTAAGTATAAATAGGAAGGAAGCATTTACCTAATGTAACCCCTTTCTTTTTTGTCTTTTTGGTGTGTAAAGTGTAGACAATTCCTCCGATGCAATAACAAACAGCAAGACAGCAAGCAGTGATGAGGCAAAGGCAGTTGTTCACAGAGTAAAATCTATTCTAGCTGTCAACAGCAGAACTCCCCATTAAAAGCAGAGGCTTGTGGAGGTGATCTTTCAGAGGAGTGCCTGGGAGGAGAGGATATTCAGTAGTTGGTGAGGTGGCTGTTTTTGTGCATTGATTAAGTGGCAGTTGACACAGTGTTATTGAAGTCTTGTGGGTGTGTATGTGTGTGTGTGTGTGTGTGTGTGTGTGAGTGTGTGTGAGTGTGTGTGTGTGCATCCATGTGTGTGTTCATGAGCATTTGTGTGTGTGCGCATGTTTTTCTGTAATGCAATTCATTATATTACGTAACAATTCAATTCATTACAAAAAATGCATGTACTTTGAATGTAAAATGAATGTGATATGATCAAATATAACTAGTGTTTGTTTCCCTTCATACAGACCTTCTTAAGAGTCATTAAAGCAGTTCACCTTCCCGGCACTAGATGGTTTTATTTTTATACTCATCAAATGCACCTGTCACATTTTTTGCTTTGATTTCTGAAAATACTGTATGTTTGACACTGTGTGTCAATCCACATTAAAGAAACTAGTAAAAAAACTGTCCCTTGCTGTCTAATATGGATATATTTTGTTGTAGCAAAGACTAATATGTGGGAATATGTTGCACTGTTCTACACTACCACAGGAGGAAACATTCAAAATAAAGATATAAATTCAGTTATTTGTGATTATGTGATTTTTTATAATCTTACAGATTATGTCATACAAATCAAGTAACAAGTCAGGCCCATACTTGAAATCCCATTAGAATGTTTTTTGTTGGTTCCACAAACTCTTATTGAGAGGTGTCACCTAAACTCCGGGGCTGCGGTGCTCAAAGCATAAAGCGAAACAATTCTATTTGCAGCGTGTGCTTTTGTTCTTCGCACACATCCTCCCTGTTCCTCCCACACATGCTGCCTGCGAATGTGTGCGCACAACTTCTGAGGCACCCGGGGAACTTCGATTTTCTCTGCCAGAAAAAAGCCCGACAGAGCTGAGAGCAAATCTATGCCTCCAGATTTCTATGATGACTTGTCTGAAATTTCTGCAGGATTTACATTTAGATTGAGAGGGGAAGTTTTAGAAAAGCAATACTTGGGGAAAGAGAAAAAAGCCGTAATAAAATTCTCTTCAAACTATGAGACGTAACGGAGCTGTTAGAGCTGAAGCCATAGGCAGACCTCTCCTCACAGAGGCTTATCGGACAAATACTACTTTCGGGGAGATTCTGGTGTGAAGCGAAGTTTTTACCCTTGAATGACCTGCACAAGGTCAAACTAATTGCCACACAGGGAATGTTATGTAACAGTTAATCACGGAAATCACCCACATAGTCCAGACACCTTGGAATCAGGCAGAGGCAAACCAGTGCCAGGCTGAATGGGAACATGCAAGTACTGGTTCTGAATTGAAAGGTTTTCACATTTACATTTTTTTTTAATTTAGCAGACGTGCTTATCCAGAGCAACTTACAGTTTTTTTTACATTTCTTTACATACAATCCATTTGTACAGCTGGATATTTACAGAAGCAATTCACGTTAAGTACCTTTCTCAAGGGTACAACGGCAGTGCCCCACATGAGAATTGAACCTGTAACCTCTGAGTTATACACCCAGCTCTCTAACCACTATACTACACTGTCACCAGGAGAGGTGGGGATATGGTCACCTTATTCATGCTTATCAATACAGAGGGTGATCCATCTCCAGTCAGATAGCAAGTTCAGTAAAAAGCACATTAGAAGTTTGAAAATAGTAATCACTAAACTATCCCTGAAGAACACAAAAACAAACACAGGTAGCTCCGTGCAGCATGACTGACATACCACTTCTGTAATATATATGTGCCGTATTTTACACTGATTTAAAAAAGATTTACTAATGACCGTAACATGCTCTAGTGGAGGCTTCTGTTTACTCACAGTTCATAGTTCACTAGACTTTGTTTATTAAACTTAATTTAACTTAATTTACTTAAGTCTGTTTCAAGTTAGTTTATCAATGTTTTTCCTCACTGTCTTCCTTAGCCTCACTAATGATAATGAGATTACAGATCTAATAAACATGAGTAATAATTAGATAGGAAATTTTACATTCTGTAAAAGTGTGACCAGGGTCATATTGTAAATCAAACAGTGTGATGAAACACTTATTGCATCCCGGTGTGTTTGGGGAACAATATCCCCCCTGCTGTATTCATACAGCATAATGACATAAATGTAGGCAGCGGTAACCGAAAGCAACGGGTAGCCCATTCTATACTTGGGCCTGTGGGAACAGCAATGGGAGGTACTAACTGAACAAGGCAATGGGGGGGATGGGGGGACTCTCAATATACACACCTTTCACACTGTACTCACACTTTACTCACACTTTACTCACTGTAAATACTATACACACTTTACTCGCACTACTCACATTACACACTTTACTCACACTACTCACTTTGCACACTTAACTCACTTTACCCACTACTCACTTTACTCACACTGTACTCACACTTTCTAACACTTTACTTACACTTTTCTGAGGCTATTGCCAGAAACTACACTATACCAGGTGCAATGCAATTCCAAAATGGAGGGGAGGAAACAATTCAAAGCTTCTGCGATCCTGGGAAGCAAAGGCTCAGGTGTCAAAATAAGGAACATGTATAAAACATTATTAAAGAAACATGCAAAAAATAAATAAATGTCAGGCATGTAAAGGCAGTTTTGCTTGAATTATATTTTTAGATTTGAACTTGGCAGGGGGCTTTCAAATTCAAAATGAATCCAAATACTCATTTTAGTGTGGGAGGAACAGAATCATGCATGCCAGCAATTTAAAAACAATGGCCAAAGTACACCCTCACAGCCTGCAACTAATTCTGCAAGTAAAACTCAAGTTACAATTAATTTGTGCATAATTACAGTTTTTCTTGATTGCTTACACACTATAACTGGGCCTATTACAGTTTTTTTAAATTGCCAAGACACATTTCTTGAAATGATGCTCCATTTCCCAAAGCTCTAAACACAGATGCATAACTGCACACTCATCTTCACAAACTTCAAACCCAAAACCAAACCCTCCACTCAAAACCATTTAATCTTACATCTAAACCAAACTTTGCCTTCAGACATCACACAAAAGCCATCAAATACACATACACTACAAAATAGCCATTACACACTGGTGAGATCAATTCAAAACACTACCGTAAAAACCTGTTACTGCAATGAATAATGGCGCTTATGGTTTTCTCCCAGAACAACCTCTTTACATGATGAACACAATATAAAGACACAACACATGTATAAATTTGCTATTTTTTTTATTCCTCAATGTACTGTAGTAAAATAAACTGAGATTGAGTGAAAAAGTAAATGTACTGTAAAAATATGCAACTGATACATAAAGAATGTAGAATACAGTCAAATAATTTCCATGTATTTACCAATATAAACCAATTTTTAAAAAAACCCAGTTTGTACATAAAGAAAGAAATCAAATGTATTCTGCTTCAGCATCCCGTCTCTGGTCTGGGTCAGGCCATAGATTCTCATCAACATCACAGGCAATATTAGCCCTAGCCAGGCAGCAGGGGAGGAAAACCCTTGCATGCCTTATCCACCCCTGGCAAGCCTCAACTGTAATATCTAAACAAGCCTACAAAAGTAGGCCATCATATAGCAGTACAGTATATACTGCTGTAATACACAACTGTACTCAAATACTTGATACAGTATGAAAAACCATACTTGCACCATCCTCTTCCTCTACCTTCAGGTCTTTGTAAATCCATTGTTCCAAAACAAGTGAACTGACCCATGGCCCTTTTATCTATCTATCCATCCTGAGGTTCTGATTGGTGTGTGAACAATTTTGACTCTTAGAGTTTCCTCCTGGGGAATCGTGTGTTAATTGGGTTCAAGTTGTGATCACTTGAGTTAATTATATTGAATGCCAATGCTTTCTAAATGAGCACATGATGCAGCCAGTGATATATGAAGGGATTTGTGTGTAGAGTTTTTCACGAAAAGTTCAACAAATCTGAATCATGTGTGAAAACAGGGGAATAGTGTTTATAGTTTTGGGAAATGGGTCTGTCTTTTGTTATAGTGTTAGTAGTTATAGTGTGTAAGCGATTGAGAAAAACTGTAACTAAACATCCCAAACCATGACGCCATCTACCAAAAGACGGACCCATTTCCCCCGTGAAATAAAAATGGAGTAGGACAGTGTCATCAGCGTACATCTGGATGTCCACTCCCTGAGGTCATTAATGTAGAGACTGAATGACAAGAGCCCGCGATGGATCCTTGGGGCACTCCACCTCCTTCAGGATGACAATTCATTGTTAATCTGAACACATTTGATGCAGTCAGATAGATAGGATTCCATCCATATAGCAGCACTTGACAAAGTTGAACCTTGATGGCTTTTTTTACGGTTGATAGCTTTTTGTAGGTCAAGGAAGACCTCCCCTATTATGTTCCATTTGGCCTGAATCACCTCTTAGATATAGCAACATGCTGTCTCAGTTGAGTGGTTTGCCCTGAACCCAAACTGCATGGGATGAAGGGTGATACTACCTATAGTTGCTCACTTCATTCATGGAATGCTCACTATGTACACAGCTAGTCAACAAAGTGGGAATTCAGACCTTTGGGAATGAGATATCTGGGTGATTGGAGTTGTTAAGATGTCTTTGTACTTTTTTCAAAACAATAAGCCCATAAATATCCTCCACTCTAGAATTTAACAGTAAGAGTACAGTTTTTTTTGCACCTTCTCTTCATTAGTAGTTCCTCGAGAAAACGTTGATGTGAGTCATTGCCAAGAGTAACAGTCAGGTCTCTTGAGGTGAACTGTTGGCCCAACACTAGAACGGAAACAATTACATAGATTCCATTTAAGGTGGTGGCAATAATTAAATTACTGTCTTGGAGACTTCTTAGTTCACTAGACTTTGCTTGTCCCTTTCCAGTTAGTTTATCAATGTTTCTCCATATCATATCACTGTCTCCCTTAGCCTCATTAATGGTCATGAGAAATAAACCAGCTTTGGCTTTTCTGAGGCTTGTTGTCACTTTGCTTCTCAGACCTTTGTAGATGTGTCGGTCAACATCTAAACCTGATCTTAGAGATTGCTTCAGAGCAGTATTTCTCTTATTGAGCCAGAGGCTGTCACTGAACCAGGGTAGTTTCAGTTTTTTGTTAGGTTTGTGAGAGACCTGTTTAGTGAATTTGTTAAGGATGTGTTTAGTTGTTGCTTCTGTTAGTTCAGCACAGGCATTGAGAGAGAGGTTGCCTCGCTCTATTTGACTTGCCTTAGTTCACTCTCCAGGGGCCTCATTTATAAAACGTACTTACGCACAAATTTGATCTTAGAACGTGCGTACGCTCAAATCCACGTCAAAGTTCAGATTTATAAAAACGGTCTTTGACGTGGAAAAGTACTTACCTCCACGTCAGGTTTCAACCTGGCGTACGCACTTTTCCTTGTGGCAATGTTTGAGTACTGCAGGTATTCGCGGTCTCGTCTCTTCTCTGTCCTGACCCCTCGCTGGTGAAATTATCTTCCGCAATCGGCCAGGACCGCGGAATCACTTGCGATCTTCCGCGAGAGACTCAAAACCCACCTTTTCAGACTCCACTACCACTGAATTCTGTACATCTAGCTAATTGTCATCACCACTGCCTACTTGCTCAACACTATATACCCCTGCTTACTCCATTAAAAAATAATCATTGACTAACCTTTTCCTTCCCAGTGTTACAGGTATGGTACGCAGCTGCCTGCAATGGTTTATTGCTGTATTACTGCACTGATCTCTTGCGCGTACTATGATTGTTCCTACCATGTATTAATGTACATATTGTAAGTCGCTCTGGATAAGAGCATCTGCTAAATGCTTAAAATGTAAATGTAATGTAAAATGTATTCGAAATCTAACAGCGCGCCAACATGTCGTCTGCTGCCTATTATTATTATTATTAGTAGTAGTAGTAGTAGTAGTAGTAGTAGTAGTAGTATTACCAGATTGAACACATTGCTTAGGCTATACGTAATGGTTTGCACAATACATTTATTAATACATTAAAACAACATAAGCTAAGCTACTTGTGGAAAACAAAACAAAAACACACATTGGTTTTCCAAAACTACCCCAATTGAACAATTGACACATCCTTGAAATGTATTTAATACATATTATGGTTCCACGCGTGTAAAACACTTCGGTCAATCTGTAGGCTATAAAATAGAATGGCTTCGCTTCTCGAAGATATCGCCAACCGCGCAATAAGAAGGGAACGAGTTATTAGAGATTTTGACCTCAGTTTTAAATCAGTTTTAAAATTATTTACGTCCTTCAGGGACCTTTGCTGCCCCGTTCACAGCCTGGGCTACAGACTGCCAGGCCACGTACTTGGTTGTACTGGTAAAGCCATTGAAAGGCTCCCAAACAGCGTCCCTGCACACAGCTGCACCTCCGCCAACAAGACCTCGATTTCCGCCTCGCTAAAATTCTTTTTCTTGCAGCTCGCCATTATCAAGTAGAAAATTTCTGTTTTGATTCGTGCTCCTTTATATGCTAATGATATTAATTAGGGGGCGTTTACAAGGCGGAGATCTAAAACCATTCAGCTACGCACAATTTCAAGATCATTTGCGATTTATAGATTTCACATCTGGGGGACTGGCGTACGCACGTTTTTTTGGGCGTACGTTCAGTTTCTCTGAATCACACTTACGCACATTTCAGAAATGATCTTAGATCAAATATAGGATGGTTTCTACGCAACTTTTTATAAATGAGGCCCCAGGTCTTTCTCTGGGATGCAACAGATGCTATTCTGAGTTCTGCGAATAGACTTGACTTTTGGAATATTTTCTTGCAACCGCTGTGAGATTGTGGTCAGATAAGCCCGTGATCATGTTTGTACACCTCCTGCATGTCTCCTGTGCATTTAATCTCTCTTGCCCTGGTGGCATTGTACATTCCTCTGTTAGATAAATAAATAATACCCTGCCACGTTGTGTATCCTTTTAATTCCAGTCATCTGACTTTGCTTGTGAGATTAATTTATTGCTTTATGGTGATCATCAGTGTCAGAATATACCTTTAAATACTTATGGTATTTAAACGTTATGTGATTAACCCAGTGATGGTGAAGTATCAGTCCCATTCAATGACTTCGATCGTGGAAACATAATAAACACATTGTGCATAATTATGGAGCACTGCTCACTTCCTGCCTGATGTGTCACCTGCACAGAACAGAACCTGAGAGAGCTGTGTGTGTGAGAGAGAGAGTTGTGTGTGTGTGTGTGAGAAAGAGAGCTGTGTGTGTGAGAGAGAGAGAGAGTGTGTGTGTGAGAGTGTGTGTGTGTGTGTGTGAGAGAGAGAGAGCTGTGTGTGTGAAGTTATTCCGGGACAGAGTCCCCAGTGGCACCCGACCTGATCTCGCCTTGTCACTGTTCTTCCCCTGAAAGTCTGAACACCTGCTTGTAAGATCTACGGCTGTGAAGCAATGGATGACAAGGTGAAGAACTCGTGAAATATATGGAAATAGACGGGATGTCAAATTAAAAACTCTGCTCTGAAACACACTGTGGGACATAGCAGGGCTTTGGGATTGAACACATTGGGGAAAGGCAATTAAATACGAAGCACATCAGTTTAATCCCTTTACAAAGGGACACGGCTGTCAATGTAAACATGTTATATGACAGGAAGGTAAAGTTGTATGACACAGAATCATGTCATTTCATCCTTTCTGTTAGCAGAGGAAGATATATATTTTCATGTCTAGACAAGTTGCTATAATTGTACTTCCCCGAAAGCCAATATCACTTGGCACATTAAAATACGCCCCTATGCATCCAATTAAAACACATAAAATATGTTAAAATGATGACAAAATGTATTACACTCTGTTATATTATATTATAAAAATGGACAGAGTATAAAAAGCAAATGAAAACAGTTTAAGAAAAATATGTTATAGAAAGACTCATGAACGTACTGAAGTTCAAGATTGTAAACACAATTTTATAAAAGTGTGTGTTTTTTTTAGAACACTGAAGCAGCTGTTCTGTTCTGCCAGCTGTTCCAGAGTCCAGGAGCTTTGATGGAGAAAGCTCGGTCTCCTCTGGTGTTCAGTCTTGACTCTGGAACAGCCAGCAGTGCCTTATCACAGGATCTATGTGGCAGACTGGTGTGGCAAGCGTTCAGTGATATATTCAGGTGCCACAGCATGCATTGCTTTGTAAGCAACTCTTACAATTTAAAAATCAGCTCAACTGGCAGCCAGGGCAAAGAAGCTCAGATCGGGGGAATGTGAGCGCTCTTGTTTATCTCGTTAGCATTAGCCTAGCTGTATTATTATAGCATTTTCAGGAATAAACATGATTTACATTTTATATTTTAGGCATTTAGAAGATGTAGAAGCAGATCTCAAAATGCTTTTACATTTCAGCACAATATGACATGATATTCATTTGTCTTGATATTGTATTCATTGCCATTATTGTCATCATTGTAGCTATATACATTTGATGTATTTCTTTGTACACATACAGGTATTTGACCATAATGGCGATTGGCTGGCCTAGCTGTCACTGTGCCCCCCCCTCTGCCCTGGGGGGCTGGGGGGATGAGGACCAGAAGGAGGGGCTCACCACATCCAACAGCATTGTGCTTCTCTGGGGGTCTCTGACTCGAAGGCTAACCAAGCCTAACCCCACTTAACTCCAGTTGTTCAGCATGAGAAAGCTACAATGTGATACGGCTGTTGGCAAAAGGATATAATTAGTTTTGGGATTAAGTGCTGAAAGGTGAAGGGAAGGCCTAGCCCACTGATGCGTACCCTGGGATGTGCACACTAGCCGTTAGCATTTGCCATGTATATGTAATTGGAGCTGGACATATATTGTCAGAGGACGTGTTGAGTTGAGCATACCAAACACACAACGGCAATGTTCTGACCACTCAGCTGCGGAGTAGACAGACAGCTAGCAGAGGCATATCATGGATATCATTTTAAATGCATACACACACACACACACACACTTGCACACACACGTACACACATGCATACACAAACACACAGACACACACAATCATGAATACACACATTTTAACAATTTATTTATGTCCACATAAAGAAAAGCATACAAGGACACACATACTGAAGGTGCAGTAAAGTTGCATTCACAAAATCATGGCATAGATCTTCAAGATACAAAAACACATCACTTATGGGTATAAGTAGCAGCGTCTCTGCCATATATGGCGGCTGCCAATGATAGCAGAGACAGCACACACACACACACTCACACACATATGCATAAACACACACACACATGCATATACATATACATACACATACACTCGCACTTGCACATACACACACACACACACACACGTATACACAAACACACAGACACACACACATGCATACATACACTCGCACACACACACACGCACACGCACACATGTATACATGAACACACAGACACACACAATCATGCTTACACACACCCACGCACACACACATATGCATACACACACACTCACACACACGCATACGCACAGATATATGCATACACACACACACACACACACACACACACACACACACACACACACACACACACACACACAAATGCATAAACACATATGCATAAACACACACACATGCACACACACACACACACACATGTATACACACACACACATATGCATACACACACACACACACACACACACATTACATTTTAAGCATTTAGCAGACGCTCTTATCCAGTTGCAGTGGCTTGATGGCACAGACCGGTAGGCCTGCCAGCAAGGAGTTGAAGTAGTCCAGACGTGAGCCCAGTCTTCCCCAGGTTCAGCTTCAGGTGGTGGGTGGACATCCAGACAGAGATGTCTGCCAGGAATGCAGAGATCTGCACCGGGACTTGGGTCTCAGAAGGAGAGAAGGAGAGAAAGAGTTGAGTGTCATCAGCATAACAGTGATAATAAAAAGTATGAGCAGAGATGACAGAACCAAGTGATTTGGTGTACAGGGAGAATAGGAGGGGGCCTAGCACCGAGCCCTGCTGGACTCTGGTGGAGATGGTGTGGGAAGAGGAGAGGGATCCTCCAGGCCACTTGGTAGGACCAGTCAGCCAGGTATGACTTGAACCGTGTCAGTGCAGATCCAGAGGTTCCCATCTCGACGACAGATGAGAGCAGGATCTGGTGGTCCATGGTGTCGAATGCAGAGGACAGGTTGAGGAGGAGGAAGACGGAGCTGAGAGATTGGGACTGTAGAGACTCAGTGACTGTGAGCAAAGCAGTCTCTGTGGAGTGGCCTGCCTTGAACCCAGATTGGTTAGGATCAAGCAGATTATGTGTCGGTTATTAGAAATGACAGCAGGATTCAGAGAGGGTTTTTTGAGGAGGGGGATGACATGGGCGCTTTTGAGGGGAGATTGGACGGAGCCAGAGGAAAGAGATGTTGATAACATTGGAGACAAAGGGGAGGATGTCCATAGTGATGGACTGGAAAAGGGGGAAAGGAATGGGATCGAGAGGGCAGGTGGTAGGATGGTGGGAGTGAACAAGTTGTAAGATGTTCAAGTCAGGGAGGGGTGAGAAGGAAGACAAGGGGGTGAAAGGTTTAGGTAGCAAGATGGGTGAGGGAGGATTAGGTGCAAGAGGGGATGGTGGGAAAGAGTTGCAAATGTCATCAACCTTCTTGCGAAAGAAGGATGCAAAGCCATCCACGATTAGAGAGGAGGAGGGTGGGGGAGGAGGAGGGGTGAGGAGAGAGGAAAACATAGAGTACAGTTTGCGAGGATTAGAAGCAGAAGATTGAATATTGGAAAAGAAAAATGCAGAGAGGAAAAGGTAGCCAGGAGTGTTTGGAAGTCAGTCAGGGCCACGGGGGATTTGGATTTTCTCCATTTCCTTTCTGCCGCTTGTAGTTTGAGTCGGTCGGCTTGAATGGAGCAGGTTTAGTGGAGAGAGGACAGAGTGAATCAAAGGAGGAGGAGAGAGAGGACATTAGGGTGGATGAGGCTTCCTCAGCAGGTAGCTGAGAGAAGGCATCAGTAGGGGAAAGGGATGATAGAACAATAGGTGACAGGGCTGTGGGGCAGAGAGGAGGTTGCAATGGACAGAGACAGTGTGGGCAGGTGAAGTGTGGGAGGGTGTAGGCATAGAGGGGAGGGGGATGGAAAAAGACAGAAAGCAGTGGCCAGACACATGCAGAGGAAATATGCATTTCCACAATGTTGGGTGAGGTGCAGTTCCTAGTGAAAACCAGGTCCAGTTGGTTGCCGACCTTGTGGGTGGATGGGGATTCAGCCATGGTGAAGTTGAAGGATTGAAGCAGGGGGAGAAATGCATTGAAGGGTGTCCAGCAGCAGGTTGAAGTCGCCTAGATGTAGGACGGGGGTGCCATCCTCAGGGAGGGAGCTGAGTAGGGCATCCATCTCATCTAGGAAACTCCCCAGTAAACCAGGTGGGCGATAGAGAACAATCATGTGCAGTTTGCATGGAACAGTGACAGTGACATCATGAGATTCAAAGGAGGAGGGTGAGGAAGAGGAAAGATACCAAATCTCCACAGGGGGGAGATCAGTATACCAGTCCCTCCACCTCTACCTGTGGGTTGAGTAGTGTGGGAGAAGGTATAGGCCAGGGGTGTCCAAACTACGGCCCGCGGGCCAACTGCGGCCCGCGGTCCATTTTTAATTGGCCCGCGGCCGCATTCCAATATAAGGAATATGGCCCGCGCATGAAACTTGCACTTGACTGAGTTGTAATCCTTAGCTTCACCACTAGTGGAGCCACCCGTAAAATCCGAGGGGCGCAAGAATTATTTTCGCGTAGCACCCCCAATAGTGGCCCAGCCTTTCGTATATTTTTCTGTATTTGGCCCTCAGTGGAAAAAGTTTGGACACCCCTGGTATAGGCAGTGGAGAGAGCAGCAGGGGTGGCTGTGTTCTATGGAGTGATCCAGGTCTTGGTGAGTGCCAGAAACTGCAGGGATAGTAGCCCTGAGGCCTGGGCTGAGATGAAATCAGCCTTCCAGACAGCAGACTGGCAGTTCCAAAGGCCACCTGATACAACAACGTTGACACCGGTGGATCTAGGAGGGTGAATGAGATTGGAGGGGTTGCGCCTGTGAGTGGTATCTCTCCTTCTAGGAAATCTAGGAGAGGAGACACGGACTGTAATAGGGAGGTTGCACGAGGTGTTAGATGTGGAGGAAGTGGTGCAGGAAGAGACAGCACTATGATACTTACTGTGCGGCGAGCACTCCCTAGCTGGCCTCCCTCGGTGGACTCCTGTAGGTAGATTCCTTTGTCTTTGTCATAAAATGTAATGTAAAATGTAAAATGATTAAAATGAGGAAATAAATATCTAGTTTTAAAGTAGATCATTATGGAAGAATAACACTGTATAACTTGTTTCTTACCAAAAGTCAACAGGGATGAGAATGAAAACTACATTTCCCTTCAGATTGATCTGTTAAAGACACGATCCAGAGCAGGTGAAAAGGCAGCAATATATACGCACGGACAGACACACCAACAAAGCAGTGCTTTTGATATGTAAATATTATCTGCACATTACTTTGCTACTTTTATTAAAGCATTATTATTATTAATGTTTCAATATTAATTCTGTCTAATCCTGTCTAATAGACTTTCCCAAGACTCAGCACAGCGCTTCAGTAAAGATTTATTCTTGAGATGATAAAAATCTCCTCACACAAAAAGGCCTTTTTGTTACAGTTAATCACCGCCCGTGTATGGAGCTGACTGTATGCTTTGCACACTGATCGCCCAATCATATCCCGGTTTATCGGATGCAGGGGTGCGGTGGCTGAGAACAGCTGAATTCACTCTGATAAGTTCACAGCACACCTCCGGTTGCATTAGCCAAGGGATCCGCGGATTGCAGAAGCACTGACAGGAAAAAGATAAGGTGATATTTCACTCTTTGTTGCTCTGTCTTTGTGCTGCCTTTATCATCTTCTCACACTTTCCTGGAGAATAATGCCAGCTTTCCAAGTGAAAATAAAGTTGCTCCAGTTTACATTCTCCTTCGGCTGAAATGGGTATTACACGATGTACTCCTCCTGTTGCTTTAAGAGGCATTTATCTATTTGCAGAAGGGCAGGTCCTTAAAAAAGCGCTATTGACGTTGTGCAGTTCAAACCTGCTTAGCACAACAGAGTCATGGAGGTTTTGGGTTTCCGTGCAGACAGGATTCTGATGAATGAGGAGAGCATTGATTCAGCCATTGGGAATCTGTCAATGGGTCTTACACAGGCTGGGGTTATTTAGGGTCAGCGCACATTATCCTCAATATTGTTTGAGTGTCAGGCTGTATTGCAGCAGCCCTTATTAATTGTAAGCCATATCTTATTTTTAAGGACAATTGATGATGGAACACAAACCATAGACATAGAACTATCATGTGCACCCGTGGCTGGCTTTAGCAGATCTACCTTGTGTATGTAGTTTGGAGCATAGATATAAAAACATAGATGCCTCATTCACCCTGTTCAGATGTGTCTACGCGGCCGCCATATTGAAAGATCCACATCTAAACAAATGCATGTGTATTTAGAGATGCAGACTTCCCCTGATAAAATCTACTGTAACAAATTTTGTGAAATTTGGCTTGTTAACGTGAGACACTTCTACATAACATGCAGGTACCTGTGTGCTTAAAGCTGCTCTGCTCTCTAAATGTACCTGTGTGCTTAAAGCTGCTCTGCTCTCTGAGTAGATTGAACACAGGTTCCGATTGCCTGGTGAGAGAGAACCATGAGACCACGAGGACAATAAAGTTTGTGTGTGAAAGTGTAGTGTTTTGCCGAAAGGTGCTTTTTCTTTAGTTTGTTATTTTGATTTTTGTTTTCAGCTGGAACTTGTGAGGGGGGCGACTGAAGTTTGTTTTGTATGGTACGCTCTCTCTCTCTCTCTCTCTCTCTCTCTCTCTCTCTCTGTTCCCACCCTGAGAAGGACTGAGCGTGCTCACTGACCCTGAGACGGACTGAGCATGCTCACTGGGCCTGAGACGGACTGAGCATGCTCACTGACCTGAGTCATTAAACACATCAAACACAGCCTCAGCGGACTCTCTGAGGTTTTGGGTTTATCCTCCAATGGGATTGTTCCCGTAAAGCAGGTGATGACTCATATGAGCCCTCCTACTCCCCAGGGCCAGAGCTCTAGAGAGTGAGTCTGTGTCCGTCTGGTGATAATCCAGTGTGTCTGTCCCTCCCCTGTCCGATCAGCGTTGGAGGGGGACTGACCACAGAAAGCCAGACGCTTCATTCCTGACTAAACCACCTGCATAAGTCTCCATGTGTGAGTATTTCTGACCCACAACCGCAGGGCATCGCTCTGCTAGCACAGGGCGGTCTCACACACACTCACACACAGGGGCAGTCTCACACACACTCACACACACAGGGGCAGTCTCACACACACAGGGGTGGTCTCTCACACACACACACACACACACACACACACACAGGGGTGGTCTCACACACACACACACACACACACACACACACAGGGGCGGTCTCACTCACACACAGGGCGGTCTCACACACACACACACACACACACAGGGACGGTCTCAATAACACACACACGCAGGGGCGGTCTCATACACATACACACAGGGCGGTCTCACACACACACACACACACACACACACACAGGGACGGTCTCAATAACACACACACGCAGGGGCGGTCTCATACACATACACACAGGGCGGTCTCACACACACACACACACACACACACAGGGACGGTCTCAATAACACACACACGCAGGGGCGGTCTCATACACATACACACAAGGGTGGTCTCACACACACACACACACACACACACACAGGGGTGGTCTCACACACACACACACACACACACACACACACACACACAGGCTGGTCTCACTCACACACAGGGTGGTCTCACACACACACACACACACACACACAGGGGTGGTCTCACACACACACACACACACACACACACACACACACAGGCTGGTCTCACTCACACACAGGGTGGTCTCACACACACACATACACACACACACAGGGTGGTCTCACACACACACACACACACACACACACACACACACACAGGCTGGTCTCACTCACACACAGGGTGGTCTCACACACACACATACACACACACACACACAGGAGCGGTCTCACACACACACACAGGGTGGTCTCACACACACACACACACACACACACACAGGAGCGGTCTCACACACACACACAGGGGCGGTCTCACACATACACAGTGCGGTCTCACACACACACAGGGGCGGTCTCACACATACACAGGGATGGTCTCACACATACACTCACACACAGGATGGTCTCATTCCCACTTCTCCCCAGCGTCCATAGGTGTGTTTACCTCTGCAGGTATCTCATGGTGGATGATTCAGAAGAGCTAGCAGGGTTAAGGGGATAAGCTTAGGGGATAAGGGTTATTATAATTAATTATTATTTCGATCAATAATCTTCGCAGAAGGGTGTTTAACTAGGACAGAGCTTATGCACATAACCAGGAGTGGCAAGGCCATTTCGTAAATAGATATTAGAAAAATTGAGTGAGTATTTAATTTGCGTTAAGTATGATCTCCACTCCTAGCAAGTTACTGTAGCTCAGCTCCCCTTCATCATTGTTCAACGTGGAACAAAAGCCCTCTCTGTGTCTTTGAATTAGCTTCTCACCGGGCTATGGGCCAGGGACAAAGCAAGCCATCACATCTACCAACATTCATTTTAGCAGACAATATATTCATCTGTTGAAGAAGAAGAGCAAGTAACACAGGTCAACACATTGTTTGTACAGTGCATCCAAATGTATAAATACTCAATTATTCAACCTCTCCCACAAGAGGAAAAAAAACCCTTGTTGTATGAATTATATTTAATTGTTGTGTTAATGGTTAACACAGCCCACCTGGGCCAGTAGGTCAGTGTTCATCCTGTAATGGTGTCATAAGAGCATAAGATCCCTGCAGAAACAAAGCACTGGATGTTATTATTTCATGGATTTTAATTCTCTGTAATAGTTCACCGTTTTGTTGTTGTACAGTACATTTGAATAAAAAACAACAATATGGGGTATAAAAACAATGAGTTAATAAACAGCCACACCTATGTGTTTTGTTCAAACCGAAGTATGTGTGTGTATGTGGGGGAGTGGGATGTATTTGCAAATGCGTGCAAATTTGTTGGAAAAAATGTTTGTTACTTTGAAAATCATGATTGTGTCTAGAGAACATGACGACTCATGCCACCACTCAACTGACTAGCTATTTTTAGATACTGGTAGGTCTAGCTAATTAATGAAGAGACAAACTACCAGCATCCAACTTCAGCTGTCAAACCAGCTGGGACTAGCTTGCTAGCTAGCGTTACCTAGCCAGACAATCATGCCAATGTTGATTATTGTGTGCATACAAATGGACAAGGAAGGGGCTAGGTAGTAAGCTAGAGCTTAGCTAACTATTGTTAGCTAACGCACAAGCTAACTTTTCACCATTCATTTTGAATGGAGCCTCGATTCCAAAAATCTAAATTTGAATACAAACTGTGGCACACAAAACTCTTTGAAAGTGAATGGTACCTTTGAAAGTGTTCTTATTTGGTGAGAAACTGAATAACGCCGTGAAAGGTTTGTAGAAGAGGGAAACAATATTTATCATGAAATGCTAATGATTTTCACTTGTGTTTTCAATAAAAGCTAGCATACACATTTGTATGAAATTGTGAGGATTAGTTTGAATAGTTCTTATTTAAACTAAATTGGTGAAGGAAAGGTGTAAAGTGGAGAGTGATGACTTACATATTTTCAATGTAAACGACATGCTGTTCAGTCTTTAATACATTATACAGAGGTTATATTATCATCAAAACAAATTATCATATAATAAATTTGCAGGATAAGAAATTAATTTTTTTTTTTTTATTGCAAAATGCACTTCTGAATGTTTCAAATGGTGACAAATGATAGGGTATCATTTATTATGATTTATTGTGATTGACTATGATTTTGCCCTCAAAGCCCCATCAGGGAACATTGTTTCTTCCTGTCCACAAGCCTGTCATCCGCTCTGTAAGGCCACCGATCCCTTCTCAACATCCATAAATTACCAAAATCAAGCAGCTACTTGAATTTAAAGGTACCAAGTTCACACATGTCATGCCTCTACTACTCTACTGGTGCTGGCTTATCAAGCTGCTAGAGGAACTGCTCCCCCCTACCTCCAGACACTCATCACAACCTACACCCCAGCCAGACCCCTCGGCTCTGCCTCCTCTTGCAAACTGACTGTCCCATCCCTCCAGGCCCCCGGCAGCCGCTCCTTGCAGTCTCGCCTCTTTTCTGTCCTTGGTCAGGACCATCACTGGCCATCTTCCGCAAGAGATTCAAAACCCACCTCTTCACACTCCACTACCACTGAATTCATGCATGTCTAACCAATTGTCATCGCCACTGCCTCCATGTTTAATATTGCATTTTGTAATCCTTTTTTAAAACTTTCTCCAAAAGTAAAAAAAACAAACACATTTACTAACCTTTTCCTTCCTGGTGTTACAGGGATGGTATGCAGCTGCCAACAACAATGTCTATTACTGTATCACTTCACTGATCTCTTGTGCAAACAATGATTGATCTTACCATGTATTAATGCACATCGTGTCTTCTCTGGATAAGAGTGTCTGCTAAATGCCAAAAATGTAAAATATAAATGTACCTGAAGCAGTGGTGGACACTAACGAGGTACATTTACTTTACTTTACTTATTACTGTACTTCAGTAAAGTTTTCAAGTATCTGTGCTTACTTAAGTATTTCCATTTTTACTTGTACTTGTTACTCCTTTTCAGGGGACAGGGGGCAGGGGGCAGGAGGGGGAGGGAGGAGGCAGGAACCAGGCTCTGTTATAGGAAACCCCATCATGGAGGTGATAATCATTGTCAGACCCTAAGCTCAGGCAGCTAACCATCATTCTGAGGTTAATACTGATGCTATAAGCAGAATCTTTATAGCAACAGAGTTTTGGGGACTTTGTTTCCAAGCGTGCATCGTCTTGGTGTATAATATTCCAAATAAATGAATGATATGCAGACATGCAGATGTGTCATTGAGAATGAATTGAAAAGGGAAATGGATGAATAGATGAATATTCCACAGACTAATGGCTGGAGAAGGGGAGACCTGTTTAATCTCTCCTTAGATTTCGGTGATGGACAGAAATGAATCCCTGATATCTCACGCATAGCCTCAGTTAGGAGAGCAGACACAGAGACGTTATTGACTGACTTACAGGTCACCCGGAGAGACGGGCGCCCTTCATTAGCTTCATTGGAGGGTCTGTGTGTGTGGGGTAAACGAGCTGTGTGTGTGGGGTAAACGAGCTGTGTGTGTGGGGTAAACGAGCTGTTTGTGTGGGGTATACAAGCTGCGTGTGGGGCAGTAAACCAGCTGTGAGTGTGGGGCAGTAAACGAGCTGTGTGTGGGGTAAACGAGCTGTGTGTGGGGGCAAATGAGCTGTGTGTGGGGGCAAATGAGCTGTGTGTGTGGGGTAAACAAGCTGTGTGTGTGGGGTAAATGAGCTGTTTGTGGGGTAAACGAGCTGTGTGTGGGGCAGTAAACGAGCTCTGTGTTTGTGGGGTAAACGAGCTGTGTGTGTGGGGTAAACTAGCTGTTTGTGTGGGGTATACAAGCTGTGTGTGGGGTAAACGAGCTGTGTGTGGGGGGAGTAAAAGAGCTGTGTGTGGGGCAGTAAACGAGCGGTGTGTGGAGGGTAAACGAGTTGCTGGTCCTAAGGTGGCGGCCGACGCACACACTCACACACACACACACTCACACACACACACACACACACACACACACACACACACTCACACTCACTCACACACTACTCTGTACATGCTCACTATCTCTGTCTCCAGCACTAGATCACCTGCAACCTGCACATGTTTCTGCCAGTGCTGCTTATTCACAGTGCTGGGCTTTTAGAAATGTAATTACCTGACAGTGTGAAAACGCTGTCTCACGGCGGGCGTTTAGCTGCTCTGTTTGTGTAGCGCCTTTGTTGTCTCATGATTAATCACACTCATCACATTAGAGTAAGTCCTCCGCACTCTGTCCTGTTTAAGGGTATATATTGAGTTACGCAGCAGCACTGTCAATGCAGATTAATGACAGGAGACAGTGTGTGTGTGTGTGTGTGAGTGGCACAGTGAGTTTGGTGCACACAGGCGCGTGTGTGTGTGTGTGAGTGACACAGTGTGTATCGGTGCGCACAGGCGTGTGTGTGTGTGTGTGTGAGTAACACAGTGTGTGTTGCTGCGCATAGGCGTGTGTGTGTGGCACCCCAATGTGCCACCTGCCCATCTGTGTCCAGATGGCTCTGTCGTACTGTGACTCCTGTAGCTCCTCTCTCTCTCTCTCTCTCTCTCTCTCTCTCTCTCTCTCTCTCTCTCTCTCTCTCTCTCTCTCTCTGTCATACTGTGACTCTTGCAGCTCCTCTCTCTCTCTCTCTCTCTCTCTCTCTCTCTCTCTCTCTCTCGCTCTCTCTCTCTCTCTCTCTCTCCCTGTCATACTGTGACTCCTGTAGCTCCTCTCTCTCTCTCTCTCTCCCTGTCACACTGTGACTCTTGTAGCTCCTCTGTCTCTCTCTCTCTCTTTCTGTTGTACTGTGACTCTTGACTCTCTCTCTCTCTCTGTGTGTTATACTGTGACTCTTGTAGCTCCTCTGTCTCTCTGTGGCTCTCACACTTCTCTGGGTCGGCACGGTGCATTGGTTCTGGCTCCACACTAATCACACAGCAGACAGGTCCATAGGCTCCAATTCCACTTCAAAGCCACATTTCTCCCCGTCTGAAGGGTTTGTGAGTGGAGTGGGAGTCGGGCAGATAAAGCGCGTCAGTGCGAAAGGTGTACGGGAACGTTTCTGTACTTCAAGGAAAAAGAAAAAAACTTTAGGCTTTTTTTTCTGCAGTTCCCTGAAGTGAAAGTTCTGCTGTCCTCATGTTCGCCGCCTCGGCACCAATTAAGTTGCATCCTGCACGCTATTGTTAGGATAATGGGAAAAGCTATCTTCAAAGCTGTGGTGGAGAGCTGCAGGGCCCGAGTGAATCCGGCACTGCCGGCTTTTTGCCGGGCTAATCCGTGAAATTACACCTGCCACAGTCACTGCGCTTTATTAGAACCGCCGTCTGATCCTTGTAAAACTATTAAAATTAACAAAAGTTTGAGATAGCGGGTTAATTAACACTCTGGCCTCTCCTGTAGCGCCGCACGTGCAAGGTAGCTTTCATATTTGTGAAACCGTGCACAAATTGGATTCCCGGGAATCGCCAGGGGTTGTGGTTTTGATATACCTGCTTGGCGCTCGGCGAGATGAAACAGGAGCAGCGTGATGTCACTGTTCATTACACACTTTCCTCCCTCGTTCCACACACACCTCTGTGCCCTCCCCCTGGTGGGGCTGATGAGAATGGCGCAGGAGGGAGGAGGGGTGCACTGGCCTGTCAGCTTGGCCAGGGTGGTCCCTTCTTCTGCGTTTCGGGGAAAGAGTCTGATATGGAGACTGTCACTATGGCAATGCAGCAGTGGCAACTCTCAAAAAGATATTAATGCAAAAAAGTCTTGTGTGAGGGATTTAACCACAAACACCATGATAGTCACTAACTCGCACACAAACTCACACACACACTCACACAAACTCACACACATACACACACACCCACTATACACACTATACACACCCTGATCACATGCTCCAGGCACTGCCAGTGGTTTTTAAGGGGGACAGTGTGGTGTTAATTCCCTCTCTGGAATGGGACAGCACATTAACGAGACTCGTCACACCAGGGCCTCTGAGATTAGTCTCAAAGTCCTGAGTGCAGATATCAGCCGCGTTTCCACTTTTCCTCTTCACTGATACGGCTGTAATTTAGCCCTGCTGCTGCTCCAGACCAGTGCACATGTTTGTTGGGACATCCTCTACCAAACAAATCTATTCACTGCTGCTTTCTCCAGCAGGCCTCTGCTTCTAACGCAGAGACATTCTCTGCCCCCGCCATGAAACCTGCTCTCACCGGCACCCAGAAACACTCCCCCTCCCACCAGTGTCCCAGCGCACCACGGCCCTCCTTACCTGGCCTTCACACGGTCATCTTCTGTATGGTCATCTCTCTACGGTCATCTCTACACGGTCATCTCTCTATGGTCATCTCTACACGGTCATCTCTCTACGGTCATCTCTACACGGTCATCTCTACACGGTCATCTCTCTACGGTCATCTCTCCATCACCGCATGCCTGTTGGCTTTTCACCACATGCTTTGTTTCTTACATTTCTGTTGTGATGAGTTTTTTGACACGATTATGAAACTGTCAGTGGCAAGGCCATTATAGCAATTGATCAGCTGAATGATTGATTAAACCTGTCAAATTAACCAATGGAATTACACATTATTGATTGAAACAAGATACAACTAATTGATCCCTGCCAATGATTATCATTGATAAAGCCCCCCCACACATATATATATATATATATACACACACATGCGCACAGACACACAATCACACACACACACACACACACACACATACATGCACACAGACAAACAAACACACACACACATGCACACACACACACACACACACTCACACACATACACACATATATATATATATATATATATATATACATATAATTAATTAAGATTTAGATTCGTTTTTTTATTTGACATTATAGTGTTGACCAGTGGCAAGAAATCCCAATTAAATCCATTTTATTCCATGAAGTAAGAAAATAAAATGTGAAAAATGCCAAAGGGGGTGAATGCTTTTTATACGCACCATATATATGCACTATATATGTATGTATATGATGCACAGTGTAAATTCATACCAAAATTAGGAAAATATAATATGAAAAAGCTGTCCAGAGTGGATGAATGAATCTTTCCAGGAGACAAAAGAAGATACTGTACAGAGCTTATAAAAAGGACAATTCTGAGAGAAGCAAGGTCCCTTATTCTAATATGCGGGCTCAGGTTAAAAACGAAATAATGGCACCTAAATGGCATGAATAAAAATTTCCCAAGATCAAAAAGTAATCCTGAGCAGTTTCTTCAATATAGCAGTATAAAAAATAAAGTTAATGAATGAGTTAAATGCATAAAAAATAAGGAAATGAAAAACTACAAAAACTTACAGTAAGGCAAATAGACCCAAGGCATTGGACCCTGATGGCATACCAGAGTACTGAAAGAACTTGGGGAGATTATACAGTCAAGCCGGAAAGTCTGCACACCCCTTTCACCCTCTCCACATTTCATTGTGTTACAGACTTATTCTACAATAGATTAAGTTCATTTTTTGTCTCAAAATTCTACACAAAATAGTTCATAATGACACTCTAAGAGAGCTTCAGAGTTCCTCTGCAGCAATGGGAGAACCTGGTAGAAGGACAAACATCTCTGCAGGCCTGATTGATGGAGTGGTGCAGAGATGGTTGTCCTTCTGCCAGGTTCTCCCATTACTGCAGAGGAACTCTGAAGCTCTCTTAGAGTGGCCATTGGGTTCTTGGTCACCTCCCTGACCAAGGCCCTTCTTGCCCGGTTATTGAGTTTGGCCGGACAGTCAGCTCTAAGAAGAGTTGTGGTGGTTCCAAACTTCTTCCATTTCACAATGATCGAGCCCATTGTTCTCCTGGGTGCTTTCAATGCTTTAGCAATGTTTTTATACCCTTCCCCAGATCTATGCCTCAACACAATTCTATCTCGGAGGTCTATGGAGAGTTCATAGGACTTCAAGGCTTGGTTTTTACTCTGACATGCACTGTCAACTGTGAGACCTTATATAGACAGGTGTGTGCCTTTCCAAATCATGTCTAATCAATTGAATTTACCACAGGTGGACTAGAATCAAGTTGTAGAAACATCTCAAGCAGTATCACTGGAAAAAAATTCACCTCAGCTCACTTTTGGGCGTCATATCAAAGGGTGTGCACACTTGTGTACATATGATATTTTACATTTTGATTTTTTATAAATTAGCACAAATGTCTAAAAACCTGTTTTCACTTTGTCATTATGGGCTATTTTGTGTAGGATTTTGAGACAAAAAATTAACTTAATCTATTGTAGAATAAGTCTGTAACGCAATGAAATATGGAGAGGGTGAAAGGGGTGTGCAGACTTTTCGGCTTGACTGTATATAAACCATTGACAGATACTTTTATGCAATCTCTAAACACTGCAGAAATACCAGATGACTGGAAGCAGGGTAGTATAATTCCAATATATAAGAAGGGGGACCATACTGACCCAGGGAACTACTGTAAAAGCCTGTCAGTTTAACTTGCATCTCATGTAAAATACTGCAATGTATTATTACAGACAAGTTGGAATTATTCCTGAAAAATGATAGTATTTTAAAGGAGAGTCAACAAACCTCCTCCAACAGAATGCTGGGATACATAGCAAAAAGTACTGAGTATAAATCAAAGATATACTAATGTTATATAATGCCTTTGTCAGACCTCACTTAGAGTACTGTGAGCAGTTTTGGGCACCACACTAAAAGAAAGGTATAGAAGCTCTTTAAAAAGTACAAAGGCCAACTAAATTTGTACCTGGAATGAAAAGCAAACATTACGAGGAAAGACTTAAGATGCTTAATCAATTCAAGCTTACAAACGGAGGGAGGATTTGATTTACCTTTTTAAATTCATAAAAGGGATTGACAAAGATTTTTCAAGATGAGTTCAGTTAGCAGAACAAGAGGGCACGGGTGGAAATAAGTTCAAGTTCAAATTCTGCACGGATATCAGGGTTTTTTTACACAAGGAGTTGTCTATGCGTGGAAAAGCTTGTCAGGTCAGGTAATGGAGGCAGGAACACTTTGGCTATTCAAATCCGTCATTATGTATTCTCATGTTCTTATATGCAATCCATTCAATGGAAAATAATAAAACTGGATAATGTGAAACACTGTATAGGATATTTATCTGCCAATCATGCCGATTCTGGGCAGAGACTCTGCAGACGTATAAGATCTGCAGAATCACGAGTGTCGGGGCGGCGGATAGCGTAGTGGTCTAACATACGTATCACCGTCTCGAAGGAATCGGAGTTCACTGCCCTCGGTGAAGACAAGCAGTGGACTCGTGTGGGGAGGTTAAATCTAAATTTCTGAAAAAAAAAAAAAAAAAAAAAAAAAAAAAAAAGAATCACGAGAGTGTCAGATTCAGGCAGTGCTGCGGAACGGGGGGCGCAGTTGGCTGTCTTTAAGACTTCCTGTATAATCAGGCCTTGATTACTGACTGCAGTCTGGGAAAGATAATGTCAAGCCCATTAAAGTGATAATCATGTTTTGCTTTGGCTCTTGACATCTCAGACGATCAGAGATTTAATGACACCTCATTAAGGAAAGAGAGAGGCATCGTGGGAAGTTGTGTCCCCAGGACAGGAAGTGATGGGTCTCCATTTCAGGGCGAGGTGTCACATCAACAAGCCTTCCCCTTCTGTGGGCCTGTCATGACTTTATTTTACTTTGACTCTCACTGTATCCAGCATGCAACAGCATCACTTTTGGGAACTGACAGCCAGTGAAAAACAGGTTTCAGGTTTCTCCTATGTGTCACAAGGTAACATTGTGCTGCTAGCTAGCCATCACACTGTCAAGACATTTAATCTGTATTCATAAAAATATCATGTCTTCTCATTTTGAGCACAGTTTAGATTTTAAGGATCCAATCAGCCGTACCAGAATGTACCTTTCTCCTACCGAATGGCTGAAGCTAAGCGGGGCTGGTCTTGGTTAGTTCTGAAGCTAAGTAGGCTTGGTTTCCACCTAGTTTCTGCTGGAAGCTTTCTGTAAAGCACTTTGAGATCACAAGTTAAAATTTGCAATATAAATTATATCCACACACATTATAACAGACACACACGCGCACACACATTATAACACACACACACACACACACACACACACACACACAGAGAGATCATAAAACACACACACACACACACACACACACACATAAAGGCATTATAACACACACACACACACACACACACACACACACAGTTCCTGCTAAAACAGGCCATACTCAAAGCTCCAAATTCAGAATTAAAACCAATCTCTATACAGAGAGCGCAGTTTTCCACAATAAAAACCTTGGTGGCTCACCAACAGTGTGACCACGGGCCTAGTCCTGTCAGGGCCCACGTTTCATTCCTGCTCGGATGGCTCTCGTATCAGAAAGGTATTTAATCTCCAGATCAATGAGTCTATGTGGGTGGCACTGAGAGCAGGCCTGTCATAATTAACACAGGCAAGCGCAAAGGATTCTGGGCCATCTGGCTACTTTGCCTGCCACTCATCAAGACTAAATCCTCAATTGCTGATTCTAATCCCTTTGGATAAAAAGCATGTTGTCTTCCCTGACTCTGGGGAGATCAAAAGGTAGATGATTTATCAAGTAAATAAAATATGAATTCATGAATGAATTATGTACAGATTTTACATGTTGAAATATTGGCCCGCTCTCCACATGATGAAAGGGAGACGTGGGTTGCCATATGCCACCAACCCATCGCCATGGTGGATTCATCCTGAAGACAGAGAGAATGTGTCCCACAATGCACTTCTGATCCATCTCCATGGAGATGGCGAGAATGTGCCCCACAATGCACTTCTGATCCATTGCCATGGAGACGGCGAGAATGTGCCCCTTAATGCACTTCTGATCCTTCACCATGGAGGACTCATTCTGGAGACGGCGAGAATGTGCCCCACAATGCACTGCCCTCTCTGCTTCTATTGGAAGGTAAATGAGAGACTCTATCCCCTCAAATCACGAATCTACAGTCAGATCCAGAATTATTGGCACCTTCAATGAAAATGAGCAAAAAAGACTGTAGAAAACAAATAATACCATGACTGAGACATCGTAATTTACAACATGCGGAAAATATTTTACTTTATTACAAAATAACACTTTTTAAATGATACATTTCTTACCAAAAAAAAAGGTTTCACAATGATTGGCATCCCTGTCTATACTACTTGGTGCAGCCTCCCCTGATAAGGATAACGACACTGAGCCTGTTTCTATAATGTTTAATAAGTTTGGAGAACACATTTGGAGGGATCTTGGACCATTCATCCATGCAGAAACTTTTAATACGGAATTCGCCCACCCACGTTCTGGAGACTCCCTTATGTGCTTCACGGCGGACCCAAGCCGGCTTACCTTCCCCCTCCCCCTGGGGCAGACACCCAAACACCGCCCCTGATCGGGACTCCCTACCAGGGCCGGTCTGGTAAAGACGGGTTTCAAACCGCGTCCCTGACAGGCAGCACACACTGTATCGGACCTGGCCAAAATACGATGCGTTAGACCGCTACATTATCCGCCGCCCCCTATACTGTGTGTGTTTACAGCACACACAGAAAGCGATTGAGTGGAAACCTGGGCCAGGCCTCCGTGGCACTCCTGTCTATTGATCCAAAAGGTTGTGGTGATTTAGTCATCTGCATACTCTCCAGCCATCCACACCACAGAGAGGTTAATGTGTCTTTACACTGGATGCTCATGGATAAAGGAGCAGTCTTTCAGCAGTCTGCATCTACACAGTGTGACAGTGGGTCTAGCTTTGTTCACAAGATGAACTCTCTCGTTTCTCTTTGCGCTCAAATCGCTCTCTGGTAATGGCCCAGAACATTCACGCGGACACGTTTGAGTAAAAATGAATTGAATATGGCGTGCGCGCAGGGTCCATGTTAGAGACAGGGATGTTTCCTGCAACAGGTCTAGAGAAGGAGTGCTCTCCCGTTACCTTAAGGAGAACATTAGGGTTTTAGGCCTTACATGCTGTAGGCACACGTATGTTGTGCGATAGTGATCCAGGTTTTACATGCAACTTTAAGTGGGAAGTCCATGTGTAGATACACATGCTAGTGGTATGGCTCGCTATGCTGATTTAGTTCTGCATGTTTACTTAAGCGAGTCACAAACCAGCCGAACATTTATAATACAAACAGTACGATATAAATAATGTCCACAGCCCGTACTGACAGTACTGTCTGTAGCTACACAGGAAGCACAGATTTTTAATTTTACCACTTCATGTAAAATTAGATTTTTTGTTTAATTTGAAGTACAGTATATTCAAACAGCCTGGTCTTCTAGTTTAAGCATGGACACAGTTAGCACATGTCACAGAAATGCATCAAGATAGCAGACCCAGCACTGCTGAAGAAATTACAATGAGTAAATATATAAGAGTTTAGCACATGACCAGAGAGCTTCAACGCAACAAGGTGATTCACTGCATGGCTGATGACACTTCATCTTATTAATCTTACTGTAGTTTATGCAGTGGTGTGATTGTGAAGTGGGTTAAATTAAGAAAGAGAGGAACACACACTCAAATTTACGATGTGTAGACAGGGAAAAGAAATGCAACATGAATCCTACTTTTTGTGTTCTGCCTTTATCAGGTTTTCTGTGAGCAGATGTCTACAGTTCAAATCGAGGGAATCAATGGCAGCCACTTTCTCCGATGAGCAACAGGTGCTGAAATTGGCAACAGTTGCGGAAATTAATGTTATTCATTTACTTAAGCAGATAAACAGTATCCCTTTGGTTAAAAGGTGGTCCATCGACTAAAACATCACAAATCCATTCCATCTGCTTACACTTTATTCAATCATTCACATTCAATGTTTATGTAAAAGAGGGGTTTGTCTATCTGAGATACAACATTGAACAACAAACAGTGAAAGAACAGGTTTCTTACAGGAGATATTGCATTAGATGGTATTGCTATTGTATAACTGTGTTTTTCATAATTGCCGTATATATATCATGTTATTTAAGAACTTGAAGTACTTAGAATGTGCTGAGTTGAAATGGTGTTAAAAGGAGAAATGGCAACAATTATGTAGCATGTAATTATATAATTATGTAATTACCATTTAGCTTATTATTCATTAGCAGGTTGAAAGTGTTGATTGCTATCTTATTATCATTGCTACTGCAGATAGACATAGCCAATGTCTTTTAGTGTCTCTCCCTGTGCTGTTGCTGATATTATTATTGTATGTCATAGGTTGTATGTGTGCTGTGTTCGCAATCTGTGGAGATCAATAAAGCCTGATTTATTCTATTTTGGTGCGTTTATCATGGCTCAGACACTCCTCCCATCCCACCGTTTCCCAGGAGGTGAGAGGATGTGTTCTAAACCGTGTCCTGTTCTGCCTGCCACCCCCAGCAACACGGCTCTCTGATTGGAGCAGACACCCAGGCGGGAGGTTTGTTGAGCGGTGATCAGAGTAGAGCAGGGTGAAGGAGAGGATGGAGGGAGAGGGCGTGCTGCAGGATACACAGAGACGACACAATCGAATGCAGCCACATGTGTGGAGTCTGAAGGTTTGATTGTTCAGTTAATCTGTGACCATGTTGATTTTACCCCTAACGTCCCAGGAGCTGCAGCCAGTGTGTGCCTGGGTCACGAGTGGTCAGGACCCAATCAGCAGCGTGGAAACTGCCTGGTGTGAGCCAATCAGCAGCGTGCTAGTATTCAGACGACACGAGCCAATCAAGAGCCTTCTATCAGACAGTTGTTACTCTTCCTGCTTCAGCCGCCTTGGAACGCGACTGTACTGACTTTCTGTCAAAATAAATATCTCTGCTGCCTTTTGGAGAATTCATTGATTCTCTTTTGGCTACCAGTGGTGCAGCACTGAAGTGATGATGGTCCATGGCTGTGCTTGCTTAGCTTATGTTATTGACTAGATTTTATATTATATTATATTACATTATGTTATATTACAGGCATTTAGCAGTCTTATCCAGAGCGACTTACATTTCTTTACATACAATCCATTTATACAGCTGGATATTTACTGAAGCAATCCAGGTTAAGTACCTTGCTCAAGGGTACAACGGCAGTGCCCCACCTGGGATTGAACCTGCAACCTTTTGTTACAAGCCCAGTTCCTTAACCATTATGCTAACACTGCCGCCCAATATAAGTGCATTCAGCTTATGTCATTCTCTGCAAATGTTACAAAATATGTACAATAGGTAGCCTACTGCTAGCTAGCTAGCTGGGTATTTAGGTGACCTGAGTTCGATTTACAATCATTTCTAATTCTATCTAACAGTTAATAGTATGTGCAGAATAATTGTTAATTTGCCATCTGATCGAGAAACCATTGAAATAAAATGATCACCCTTAGTGTACAATCTTACCTGAGATTAATTTATAAACTAATGAACATAATACTATGTATTATCTTATGCAATATTCCATACATCCTTTTCACACTGTAACAAATCAGAAAAATTGTTATTGCAAATGTGATTATCATATTTCCAAACCCGGTGTTGTTTTTCATTTAAGAAACATTTGGAAAAAACAAATGAAGCACAAATGAATAAAAGTTTATATCAGAAAAATATGCATACTGTGCTGCAAATCCATTCCTACACTTCTTGTGTCTCCTCATGCTTTAGGCCAATAAACTATCAACTTTACATAAGAAAAGGTTAATAATGTTTATTCTATCAAATAGATAAAATAACAATGTGTGTAGCTAACTAGCATCTCTAAAATGTGTGCTTGAGTCATATCAGCAATGTTATAAAACATTAATAATGTTTAAGAGAGCCCAGGCTTCCAGGGTGACAGGTCACTGTTCAGAAAGTTTCATCTTCCATGTCACTACTCAGATACACATCATAGGAAAAAGATCGAATCACATCTTTTCCACAGGGCTGTTTGTTGTTTGTTTGTAGGCTGGTGAGTCAGACAAGCGGAAAGGCCTCGGTATTAGAAGGAAAACACGACCGCGATCGCGAGGCCTGTACCGCACAGCTTCGGCACGGACCTGACCCACCACGAGGCACGAGCCGGCGCTCTCCAGGAGGCAGGAAACCCGCTGGTCAGATCGTCACTTGCAAACGTGCTGGCGTCTCCGCTCCATCCCCACCCTCTTAAACAGGTCGTTTGCATACTCGAGCCTCTTCAGCAGATGGGCTCCTGTTCACCTCCCAATCAGGGCCACCTCTGGGGCCAGGGCCCTTCACCGCTCCACTCCGACGTGTTTATCCAATTTGCCGGCTCACGGGTGCACTGGAGGATCTGCGGCTGGCAGCTGGACCCATCAGCTCTAAGTGTGATGGATGGAGGCAGCGCTGTCGGCAAACAACGCTCTTCACAATCTGTCAGCTGCACTTCAGCGCGTCGTTTGTCTTGCGTTTACCCAGCCTAGACGCCGCGGCTCGCCGCTGCATCCTTTGATGATTTGGTCAAGGAGCGCTGCTTAATGACTTATCTTTCTTTCCCGGCACGCCTATGCAAAGCGACTCCCGAATTTCTCTTTCTGTGTGTAGCCTTACTCTCTCTTTCCCTCTTTCCCTCCCTCTCTCCTTCGGATCAAACAAATCAATTGAGGAAGCCTGACGGGTGCCCGGATTTTTTGTTTCAAAAATAGCAGTGAGACGAAACAAAGTTTGGAGATAACCTCCTTCCCCTGAGGAGAAGCGGGGCGCGTCGGGGATTTAGGGAAGCACCTAATATCACATTGGTCTTTGAGAGGACAATCAGCATATTCTTCAAAGAATAAATCATCATGCCACTTTCAGGGATAATTGACAGTTCGATTATTATTCAGTCATCTGTGCCGTGCCCCGAATGTCTTGATACTTGGAGATACTTGATACTTCCCTTTTGCAAATAACAAGTGTTATGTGTGCTTCTTTGGAATGAATATATACTTTCATCTTTTAATTTTAATGACTGCACATACTGGCATGTAGCACTGCATTAACTTCAAAGGGATGCTCTTTCCCTCAGCAAACTTCATAATTGTATAACCATTTCCATAATGACAAACAACACCTCGTTCAAATTGTGAATCTTTTAATGGGTGACAATATTAGTTCAAGTCAAATTCAACTGGAAAAATAAAATAAAATAAAACTAATGCCAGCTTTATAATTATTTGAATCCTTGCATAGACAGCGCCTAACCAGAGCTCAGCAAAAGGCTCAATGACATGCTTCTCATTATTTTTCACTCAAATTAATTGCTTTGAAAATGAAAATGGTCGCCTCTTTCTGGGGGAATACACCATCAGGCCAGTGAGCCATTGTGACATTAAACTATGTTTATGAGTTCTTCACCTGATCCCGGGGAGGGTCTCTAAAGAAGATATTTTAGGATAATTATATAGGGGCTCAGAGGAGCCTATATCCACAAGTACACTTACAGGTACGCGATATTACAGGTCATCATTAGTATAGTAGTAGTAGACATTGCTGTCCTTTTGTGAGCCGAGCGCTGTACAGTTCTCCCTTAAAAAGGTATGATATTAACTGGAACGTTATCACAGTTACTGCTCTCATAAGGAACATTATCACATTCACTCATAAGGAACGTTATCACAGTCACTCATAAGGAACCTTATCACAGTCACTCATAAGGAACGTTATCACAGTCACTCATAAGGAAGGTTATCACAATCACTCATAAGGAACATTATCACATTCACTCATAAGGAACGTTATCACAGTCACTCATAAGGAACCTTATCACAGTCACTCATAAGGAACGTTATCACAGTTACTCATAAGGAAGGTTATCACAGTCACTCATAAAGAACGTTATCACAGTCACTCATAAGGAACTTTATCACATTCACTCATAAGTGTCGTGGAAATTAAAACTCAGTAGGATCAGAGAGAATTTCTTTAAACAGTGTTAAAGCTTTAATTACGAACAGCTGCAACGAGACCCGTGTCAAATGGTTATTTATATCCAACACAACGGAAGGGGAGGGAACAGTCACAAGGGGGAAGTAACAGGGCGTTAACTTACAGGTAAATGGAGCTAATGGCCAACATGAAGATATAACAGGTTGTTAGAACAGCCCTCCAAGGGTCTTAAACCAATGGGAAGGAGGTTTCCTGCCATGGGGGGAAACGTCACAAAAGAACAGATGTTCCTTTGAAGTTGTGGCACGAAAAGCCTTTGTCTCTGACCTGCAGCGTCCCACTGAGTTAGTGTCTGCGTGTCCCGTGGATGTTCTAGGCTTCCAACTTAATACAAAAAATGTTTCCTCCACAATCCCCCCTTTTGTGCTATTTTTTACAATCTGCACAATCTTTACCTTACATTTGTACAGTATACACTTCATTGGTGTCTAGATCTTTTGACCCTCATGTAAAATTCTTCCAACTTGTGTAGACACTCCGTTGGTGCCTAGAGCTTTTGACCCTCATCTATGGGGGATATGGTTTCGTATATAGAGCTGGAAATAGCTAATAGCATTTGTGGGAGAGCTCTTTTTTGCTATCCACCTATTTGAGGGAGACACAACTCAGTGTGAGGTTAGCCGCTATCATGGGAGATTGCTACACCTCTCACATGGGGCTGAATTATTTCGCTGTTCAGAACAGCCAGGCCCTCACAGGTCTACCCATTTTTGCCAATTGTATGTTTGCCTAACAAACATACCCAACAACCTGATCCATTTACAGCCTGTTTTACCTTCATGGCTAACATTAACATTTTGTAAACAACATACATATGTGACAATGTGTTATGGTGTGTGTTTTCTTTGTTACTTTTCTTGCGATCTTTACTGGAACCCCTCGGTCCAGATTCAGCGGCTTCGTACTGGTTTTCCTGGGAGGTGAGAGGTTTGGCTAGCACGTGACCTCCCTCAGTACTCAACTTCCCTTTTGTCTGGGAAGGGGATGGGCCACGCAGGCCAAGAAACAGGAACAAAAATGTGCTGCATCTGGAGGGGCTTCCCTTCATCGTGTAGTGGTTCCAGGTGGGGTAGCTTTTGCACTTTACGGCTGGGCCCCAGTCGCCTGGCTTCGGGGAGTGCCGGGTGAAGTCATCCTGGCCGTCTGGGTCTCCTCCATCTGTTACTGTATAACCCTTATGCATTTTGTTAGCATCACACAATACTTTATCCTTGCATCATCCATCAGATGCATGCTGATGTCTCTGACCAGATAAAGGTGGTGATGCGTGCTGGTGCCTTGGGTGCAGAGTGGAATTCTGGTGGTGGAACCTGGTTAGGCTGCAGTTCATAATAAAATCTTTGAGTTTATTTATACCTTAAGGGGGGAGGATATGAGGCCTGTTTTGCTGGTGCTGGGTTTTCCACATCGAATTGTTGACATGTGATACAATTTTCCCACGTCTGCTGTGCTAGCACGGTACATTTTCCCAGTCCCAGTCTTTGTTACAGGCTGCCATCATTCCCCCTTTGCTCACATGCGTCACACTGTGATACATGTGAGCGTGGTACAGCAATAGGCTGATTGGCGCAACCGGATGGCCAGTCCATCAAGCCATCTAAGTGAAGGTAGCAATCATTGCCGGCCCATTTCCAATCGTCGATTGCGTCTAATATATATATTTTTTTTTTTGGGCTTGCTACGTCTACTTGTGAGATGAGCATTGGCAATGATGGAAACCTTCGGAATGAAACCAAAAACATACAAATCAGTATGAACACATGGTACAACATATTGCGTGGAATAGCACAACATAAAACACTCTTCGTCAGTCATCCCTTCTCCGTAAACGGTACACCGTTACGGAATGCTCTACCATCTGGAAAACAACAGGGTCAACAGGGGTTATTGCAAAAGTGAGTTAGTGGCTTAACAGAGTCAGATGTGCAATCATTAATCATCAAGATCTCCCCATCTAACTGGACGGACACGCACATGTACACACACATATACATATATAGACATACAAATGCGCACACTCACTCAGTCCAATTTACACTGGTATGCATACCCTAATTTCTAGGGCTGTCCTGACTAAAACGAATTTCGGTCGACCAACAGTCGTCCGTTTTTTCCGATTGGTTGAAACTTTTTTCCCTTATATTATTTTATTTTTTTCTGCGGGACCAAAACAAATCTCGGTCGACCAACAGCCCATCGATCAAACAATTGACCAGTCGACTAAATGGGGTCAGTCCTACTAATTTCCAAGATTTATTTAATCTTGGAGTCACTTGTTTACATATATATATATATATACATATATATTATTATTATTATTACAGTTTTCCCAGGGGTTTCTGACACAATACCTATACCCAATTCTAATGGGATATAGCCTCCTTTATGAATATATTATTTACCCAAATTTTCTGTTGCAGTTTAAACATTTTTGTATATATTTTTATATTAAACGCCTGTTTTCTATCTTTTATCAACAATGACATCGGGTACATAATATATACTCAATCCAGGATGCTACTACGTAATCCGTCAATTATACCTTCCATCTTAAATCAGCTTCGCAGTTACTATAATGATGCTTCAAAATATTACTGCTAGCTGAATTTAACCATTATTAAACACAGCATGCTTTGTAGATTGAAGCTGATACTCAAGTTCTGCTTTACCATAGTGTATGCATTAAAACCGCACTTCCGTCATCATCCATTGTACGCATGTTAAATTACGATGGATGTTACTATGAGAGTTCACTCGGAGCACAGAGTTAAATCTACTTACGGAAATATGTTTTACCTCAGCGAATATTAGGTTAGCTAGCTACAGGTTAGCGAGAATGATCAATATTGTTTATATCTTTACTGATCAGTAGCACAATATTTAACTTTGAATAGGACTACACTTCCGCCATTCGGGTTCACAGCGCGCATGCACGGCTTTCAGGACTGCTCCAGGCCGACATTTACCTGAGCTGTTCGTGACCCCTCTTCGCTTAGTTCCTCTTTTTCCATTCAAATACTTCTAAAAGTGACATTGCCACGGCATTGCCACAAAAGTTATTCCAACCCCATAAATGGAGAGGTAATTGTGCTACTGATTTATTGTGACCGTAGCCACATATAAATGTATTGATACAAAAAAATACAGCTCAGACTAGCTTCCCATTTAAATCACCGTTAGCCCGATAACCTTTGCTATAGAGGTACATTTAGCGTGCAAAATCTTAATGTCCCCACCCAAAACTGGATTGTGCCCACTTTCCACTCCCCCCCTTTTCTCCCCAGCAACCCCCTCCCCCCCCTCCCAACGTGTTCTGTCCTAGTAGGCTACCTTTGGGAGACAATAAAGCCTCCAGGGGGGGTCTTACGGCTCTGCTTACAGAAAGACAGGGGTGCTGGAATCCCTTTTGTCGGAGTTTCCTTTGAAGCTCTGCCAAAAGCCATATAATGGAAATCTTCCCGATCGCCAATACAACGCTAATAATCTGATATTTTACACAAATCCTTGTTTTGAATAAAATACAGATGCTCACTCCATTAGATGATAAAAAAGTCCTACATTTAATCCCATTTGCCTTTGAAATGTAGTAGTGTAAGCAAAAATAACATTCCGTCCAATTGAACACCACGTGTTCACCCCACAGCATGTGTTAAATCTATCCTGGGAATTGACTATTTTCTCCTATTTCTATTTACTAGTTATATTCATTATTACTTTAGGCCTATACCTTATAATAGGCAGATTACTAGCTAACAGAACCGTGAATTATCTATAAACTCCAATTCTGCCACTACAATACGCGAATTGTTTGCAAACGGCTTCTCACTCCTCTCGTCCTATTGTTATAGATAAAGTTATTCCAGAGACTGCAAATATCCAGCGTACAATATTTCCTGAGTTTAAGAAATTGCAACACGGCCAAATAACTGGAATTACTTTCGGGCCGAGTGGAGAACCACTTCGCTCGAAACAAATCACTTTGGTTTGTTTATTTTTGTTTATTAACAGCTGGACAAGCGCTCACACCACGTGTCCACCTCACAGCGTTCTGTGTTTCGTATTCAATTCTACTGCAGTTTCTATAGGTTTATCTTATTAACTAGCATATGCGAGTCAAGACAAACAAACAAGACAAACTATAACGAACAACATTCCCGGGTGCACACAAGCTTTTCTTCTTGCCACACGTAATTATACAGTCTACTCTTTGGTCCTTTTCTGCGTATTACCAGCTAGATATTTGAAATATCTAATCCAATAATTGACCCACCGCGCCGACAATAGTCCATTGCCCTAGCCAATAACTTGGTGGCCCTATACATGCGTAACTAAGGCATAGCTAAAGCTACTGGAGTCACAGTATACGCAAAGTCTATGAACATATCTCTCTCTGTGGAGTTCCAACTAGGCCTAGTTTTCCATGTTGTACAACAAGTAAAATATTCTATTTTTACAATGCGCAAGGCCAATGGAATATTTTACTTTCCCAGATATAACAGACGCCAACAACGACCTCTTTTCGACATAACCTACCCGTTAGTTTCGCCTACCGCATCACCAGATTTACGCGATCATTCGTATCCGAAGCTAAATATTTTAAATACCTAATCCCCAAATTGATCCACCGGTCCTACTATTCCCATAGCTTTTCCCTTAAACCGTCCTGTTCCCTCATATCCACGCTTACCAAGTCCTGATAAATACGTTTATCAGCTAAGCATTCTCAATACCTAATCCAATAAATGATCCGCCTTTTCCGACTATAGCCATAGCTAAACTTTCGTCGAAGCTGCTCTGTTATCGGTTAACCTCCTCAAACATGTTGGCTACTGTTTAAACAAACTCTCTCCGCAATTACAGGGACCCAATTACAGGGTCCCTGTAATTGCGGACCACGAGTCTCTCTGTTGCGTTACTCACCTTCCACTCGACGGGAACAGTCAAATGCCACTATAATGGGTTTTGAATAAGGCCCCAACCTTTCTATCTATTGCGCAGTGGTGTATATCTGGTCCCCGTCAGTGGAAGCGAGGCCGTTCTGTCGAGTGTCTGCAGTCCCGGGTTTCGGAACCAAAATTGTTGTGGAAATTAAAACTCAGAGAGAATTTCTTTAAACAGTATTAAAGCTTTAATTACGAACAGCTGCACGGAGACCCGTGTCACGCAGGACAGCGAATCTCCCGCCTTCAAATTCAAATGGTTATTTATATCCAACACAACGGAAGGGGAGGGAACAGTCACAAGGGGGAAGTAACAGGGCGTTAACTTACAGGTAAATGGAGCTAATGACCAACATTAAGATATAACAGGTTGTTAGAACAGCCCTCCAAGGGTCTTAAACCAATCGGAAGGAGGTTTCCTGCCGTGGGGGAAACGTCACAAAAGAACAGATGTTCCTTTGAACCTTTGAAGTTGTGGCGTGAAAAGCCTTTGTCTCTGACCAGATCACTCCAAACTGCTTAATACCACCGGATCCTGCTCTCATCTCTCGTCGAGATGGGAATCTCTGGATCTGCGTTGACATGGTTTGAGTCCTACCTGGCTGACCGGTCCTACCAGGTGGCCTGGAGAGGATCTTCTCCTCTCTCCACAACCTCTCTACCGGAGTCCCGCAGGGCTCGGTGCTAGGCCCCGTCCTATTTTCTCTGTACACCAAGTCACTTGGCTCTGTTATTTCTGCTCATGGCTTTTCCTATCACTGTTATGCTGATGACACCCAACTGTTTCTCTCCTTCCCTCCATCTGATAACCAGGTCCCGGCACGGATCTCTGCATGCCTGGCTGACATCTCCGCATGGATGTCCACCCACCACCTGAAGCTGAACCTGGGGAAGACAGAGCTGCTCTTCCTCCCAGCGAAGGGCTCCCCGATGATTGATGCGTCAATCACCGTGGAAGGCTCCATAGTGTCTCCGTCCCAGTCTGCCAGGAGTGTTGGGGTAACCCTGGACAACCAGCTGTGCTTCTCGAGCCATATTGCAGCGATCACTAGGACCTGCCGTTTCTCCCTCCACAACATCCGGAGGATCCGACCGTTCCTCACCCAAGAGGCCACTCAACTCCTGGTCCAGGCCCTGGTGATCTCACGTCTGGACTACTGCAATTCCTTGCTGGCAGGCCTCCCGGCCTGTGCCATCAAGCCACTGCAACTAGTCCAGAACGCTGCCGCTCGCCTGGTGTTCAACCAGCCGAAGTTCACCCACGTCACCCCTCTACTCTACTCTCTGCACTGGCTCCCCATTGCAGCACGCATCAGATTCAAGTCACTGGTGCTTGCTTTTCAAGCGGCCAGAGGTACTGCTCCCCCATACCTCCAGTCACTCATCACTCCCTACACTCCGCCCAGACCCCTCCGCTCTGCCTCCGCTGGAAAACTGACTGCCCCATCCCTCCGGGCGCCTGGCAGCCGCTCCTCGCGGTCTCGCCTCTTCTCTGTCCTGGTCCCTCGCTGGTGGAACGACCTCCCGCAATCGGTCAGGACTGCGGAATCACTTCCAATCTTCCGCAAGAGACTCAAAACCCACCTCTTCAGACTCCACTACCACTGAACACTGTCCATCTAGTCAATCTGTCGTCACCACTGCAGCGCCGTGCGAGCCGCTCTGAGAGAGAGGGACACTGCATTCGCCTCCGGAGACCAGGCAGTAGTGAAAACAGCCCGCTACGAGCTCCGGAGGACGATCAGAGACGCCAAGCGCAACTACAGGGTGAAGTTGGAGGGCCAGCTTAGCAACAATGACCCACGCAGCCTGTGGCAGGGCCTGCACACCATCACAGACTTTAAAAAGAAACCCAACACAGCTGTCGACGATGCCACCCTCCCGGACAAGCTGAACAACTTCTTCGGCCGCTTCGAGGTGAACGACAGTACGCCGGCGAGAGCACCAACCTCCGCAGACACGAGCTCCGCCCTCGTTCCTCACTGAGGACAAGGTACGGAAGGAATTTATGCACGTCAACCCCCGCAAAGCGGCCGGACCTGACAAGATCCCGGGTCGAGTAATCAAGGTGTGTGCGTCGCAGCTGGCTGGCCCATTCACAGACATATTCAACCTATCCCTCTCCACTGGGATAGTCCCCGCCTGCTTCAAGTCAGCCACCATTGTCCCGGTGCCAAAGAAGACCAAGGTAACAGGCTTAAATGACTGGCGCCCTGTTGCACTCACACCCATCGTGAGCAAATGCTTTGAGAGGCTAGTCAAAAAGCACATCTGTAGCCTGTTACCGCCCACCCTGGACCCCTACCAATTTGCATACAGACAGAACAGATCCACAGATCTCACCGTCCTCACCCACCTGGAGAAGAGGAACACCTATGTGAGAATGCTGTTCGTGGACTACAGCTCAGCGTTCAACACCATAATACCCTCCAGGCTCAACACCAAGCTCTGGGACCTGAGGCTGAACCCCAGCCTCTGCGGCTGGATCCTGAACTTCCTGTCGGACCGGCACCAGGTGGTGAGGATGGGCCCCTTCACCTCCGCCCCTCTGACCCTCAACACCGGGGCCCCCCAGGGTTGCGTCCTGAGCCCTCTCCTCTACTCCCTGTACACCCACGACTGTGTGGCCACGCACAGCTCCACCAGGGTGATCAAGTTCGCCGATGACACGACGGTGATAGGCCTGATCACGGACAACGATGAGACGGCCTACAGGAGAGAGGTCAGCAACCTGGCACAATGGTGTCAGGAGAACAACCTCTCTCTCAACGTTGACAAGACCAAGGAGCTCATCGTGGACTACAGGAAGGAGAGAGAGAGGCAGGAGCCCCTCACCATCGGCGGGTCCACTGTAGAGCGGGTCAGTGACTTCAGGTTCCTCGGTGTCCACATCACTGAGGACCTGTCCTGGTCCGCCCACACTGGCCACGTAGTCAAGAAGGCACAACAACGCCTCTTCTACCTCAGGCGGCTGAAGAAGTTCGGGATGGGGCCCAAGATCCTGCGGGCTTTCTACAGAGGCACTACTGAGAGTATCCTGACTGGCAACATCACTGCGTGGTACGGAAACTGCTCAGGCCTCAACCGCAAGGCACTGCAGAGGGTGGTGCGGTCCGCTCAACACATCAGCGGAGGCACGCCCCTCCCCTCCATCCAGGAACTGTACAACAGCCGGTGTGCCAGCAGAGCCCACAGGATCATCAAAGACCCCAGCCACCCCAACCACAGCATGTTCCTGCTGCTACCGTCAGGCAAACGGTACCGCAGTCTCCAGGCCAGGACCAGTAGGCTCAGAGACAGCTTCTTCCACCAAGCTATCAGGCTACTGAACTCTGGCCACTAGCCTAGCTAGCCCAACTGCCAATTTTGCACTACCAGGTGGACTGAGCACAGACACACCTGCACAGACCCAGCACGCGCAGGCGACACTCGCACGCGCGCACACACACACACCACTCACTCCTGTACTGTGCCTCGTGCCCCTAGTACCACTGCTGCTACTTGATCTGCTGCACTATCCTGCTATTTTGTGCTGTTACCATATTACATTGTTACATATATACATTGTTACCTATATTTTATATATTTATTCATGTATGCTCATTTGCACTGTCATTACTTACTTATCTCGCCTCTTCTCTGTCCTGACCCCCTCGGTGGTGGAACAATCTTCCGCACTCGGTCAGGACTGCGGAATCACTGGCCATCTTCCATAAGAGACTCAAAACCCACCACTTCACACTCCACTACCACTGACTCAATATATCTGTCATCACTACTGCTTACATGTTTAATACTGTATTTCGTATTTGTATTCATGTTTGATACTATAAACATTTTACTAACCCTGCAGAGAACAAGGTATGCAGCTGCTAACAATGATGTCTATTGCTGTATTACTACACTGATCTCTTGCATTAACCATGTTTAATCTTACCATGTATAATTGCACTTTTTGAAAGTTGCTCTTTAATGCATAAAATGTAAGAATCCTCTCAGAGTGATCTGCACCCTAAACCGGGACTATCGCCGTGCTGGTTATACTCAAAGAATCTGTCAGAAAGTGAGTAGCGGCTTTTAATCTATTCTCGAAATAGGTAAATGTATCTAGAGCCAATGAGGACTCATATCTAAGACACATTAATGGTTTCTATCAGTCACAAATGTATTTGTGAAGCTCACTTTCCTTGACAGGAAAAAGGTTGTTTTGGAGCAGGGCAAAGACAGGGAGCTAGTGAGACGTGACTGATTTGATGAGCCAGTTATTCTTCTCTTAACACATTTATTTAGGGACATTCTGACATTAGCAAGCAAGGAACAAAGCCAGCTCCACCAAATTAAGCTTCATTGCGCCCTTGTGTCATTTGGCAAAGGGAATCAAGCAGGCAGCACAGAAGTGATGATTTGGGACTTAAGTTGGGATCAAATCCAACACCTGCGTATCTTGGTATCAAATCCTAATGAAATTAAGGTCACCTTCAGGGTTAAAGCCTTCAGGGTTCTGCTTGTTGGGAGCTGGTGGCTTAAGACCTGAGATAAGTTATGACCAAGTTTAAAGACAGCAGTGTTTTAGCAGAAAGGTTCTTTAAACCTCCTTGGGATTTTGAGTTATTTATTGGCTGTGATAACACCTGTGATAAGACTCAAGCTCTTACTTAGCCATGGTAATCACATTCTGTAACCAATGAGATGAGTCAGGGAAGGGTTACTCTCATTCTTTAACCAATGAGATGAGTCAGAGAAGGGTTACTCTCATTCTTTAACCAATGAGATGAGTCAGAGAAGGATCTCCACTGACTAACTCACTGGCTGCTTGCTTCATTAATAAACCCATTTACTCATGTTTTCATTTAATATGCTGGAAACCTGCCCCAATAAACTCACAATCTGCCATGCAATTTAGTTCATTATTTAGCATAAAACCCACAGTGCAGAAAGATCAATACGGAACTATAAGGATTTTATAAAGTGATGTTCCTCACGGACTCTCCAATGTGTTTAATAGTGCAGTATACGTATACACTATGTTCACAGTGGGTATAAAATGTATTCACCCCCTTTGGCCTTTTTCATGTTTTATTTTTTTACTTCATGGAATCAACATGGATTTAATTGGGATTTCTTGCCATTGATCAACATACAATAGTCTAGAACAGGGGTCCCCAACCACCGGGCCGCGGACCGGTACCGGTCCATGAGGCATTTGGTACCGGGCCGCACAGAAATAATAAAAACGTTTTAATTTAAAATTGATTTCCATTTTATTGACTATCGCAGTCTGCAGGGTGTTTTATTTTGAAAAATGACCACTTCCGTCTGTGCCTCTTTTCCGCACTTGTCTCAGTTTTTTTCCATGCACCCCCAGTCCGTGGAAAAAAATGGTCTTGCATGAAACTGGTCCGTGGTGCAAAAAAGGTTGGGGACCACTGGTCTAGAATGTCAAATAAAAAAAACAACTCCAAAGCTTTTTCTTAATTAATTACTAAGTAATGTAAGTGTGTTATTTGTAAAAATTATAAAATCTTTACAAATCAAAAGACAAAAAGTGTTACCCAGGCTGTGTAGAGTCAAATGATTGGAGCTTTGGCTTTACATTGAACAAATACAAACCAATTCATGCAATGTTGCAAATTTAATTTCGTGCCATCTCACTCGATCACCAGTGTGAAATGACTGCGTGCCATTCAATATCTGAACATCTTGTTAATTTGCTGGGCTCCACAGTAGACATACACACATATACACACACACATATAACATACATGTGTATACACACATATAACATACATGTGTATACACACATATAACATACATGTGTATACACACATATAACATACATGTTGATGGAAGATGGGCCTTGCTCTGGTATTGTTAAGGCTCTGTGTATTCTATGCTGCCAGCAGTGAAACCAAGGTGAAGGTTGGGAGGTGATCTCATGAATTGAAAGGGCTCCGAAGACGCACAGAAAAAACACTGTGGAAACATTGCTCTGAAGAGAATGTGCCAACAAACCCATTCCCACGAGCTGCCTCTCATTGGAGCACAGAAATGGATGTATTCTTTGTGAGATTATGCTCGCAACACACTGTTTGAGTTCCAACAGAGCAAACACAAAGCCAGCAGTTGAGATTCGCTTTATTTCTCCTGAAAAGCAGATGCACAGCTCACCTTGAACCCTCAGCACCATGCACATGTTACTGCACTTCACTGTTATTTAAGATGAACCATGTCTGTTCATCACAACAACATTTAAAACCAATTAAAAAAAACATAAAACTATGTTTATTCATATGTTTATCATTATTTATCCAATCAGCCATCAAGCCTGCATCCAGTGCCTTTACAATACTTTACATTCCAGATTGGTATTAATGCAGAATCAAATGCCTGTGAAACTAGTTTGAAAGGAAACGCCTGTGAAGGTAGTGATGAAGTGGTCTCATGGTACACATCATCATTGTTTGACAGTACTGTTGGATGATGGGTAAAAACCGAGACACCAGTATCTTGAGTATTAACTGAGCTTCGCACACACTGCTACCAAACCATACATTAAGAACCAGCAAATAAAATGTGATGCAGTCCAGCGTCTCCCCACAGAAAGAGGTGTGGAGAAACGGCCCGGCTCGAGTCCCTGTCGTTAAAATGCGTTAGAAGAGTTGTTAGGACCCAGAGACGATTGCCTGAAACAGGGGTTGTGCTGGCAGGTGCCCATGTCCGTGCCTGAGCAGAAGTCTCCCAGCGATCTCAGTCTTCCCGAGCCACGCCCGCCACGCTCCCGCTCGTTATCCACCTGTAATTACCTGGATCACAGAGATTAGCGTTGATGTTGCAGCGCTAAAGCGGTGAGGGGAACAGATGGCATGGAATCCAGCAGCCCTCGTCCTCCTCTGACAGCCCTGGAGACTGCCGAGCCGTCAGCACGTTCACTCAGGCTTACGGGAGTGAACACAGAGATACGAATCAGTGCTCTGAAGATTCTCTGTTATTCTCCATCACCCCTCAGCTTAGAACAGTTTGTATATGGGGAACCTTGTGCATAACCTCGGCATACTGTGTATATATATATATAAGTATATATACAGTACCGGTCAAAACTTTGAGTACACCTTCCATTTGGACTACGGCTAATCGGGCACTCCTTCATTCTTCAGCAAGATAACAACCCGAAACACACCTTGAAGTTGTGCAAGAACTACCCGGTGAAGGAGGAATGTGAAGGACAACTCAAACTGATGACCTGGCCTGCCCAGTGTCCAGACCTCAATCCCATAGAAATTGTATGGGACGAACTGGACAGAAGAGTCAAAGCAAAGCAACCCACAAGTTTCTCTGGGAATTGCTGCAGGAGAGCTGGGAAGACATATCGGGTGATTTCCTGCTGAAACTTATTAACCGAATGGCCCGTGTTTGTGAGGCTGTTATCACGGCAAAGGGTGGCTATTTTGAGGAATCCAAGATTTAATTTTCAATATAATTTTCTTGAACATTTCTTTGATGTTCATTTTGTTCATTGTTGCATGTGTTTTTTGTCATTTTAAAGTATTTACAGAAACGTATACGGTGTAAAGCATTGTCAATAGACCCTTCGCTAAACCACGCCCCCCTTAGTTACTGTTGCTAAGTCCGTCAAGCTTTCGGAGCCAGCATGGCACTCCCACTGTCGCTAACTGCACTCCCTGGATAAATATTGTCCAATTTTTGGAAAATAGAAAAAGCGATTTCAGATAGAAGCAGACAGAAGGGTCTACAATATGCATTTGAAGGTTATATTCAAGATATCACACTGACTCAGCAACAAAATGACATTAAAAAAATTAAGATAGAAGCGAAAGCCTACAGATCACAGAGTAAAAGTGAACCAACTGCAACACTGTTCCTGTAAAGCTGGGTAGGTCTCTATTCACTATTACAATCATTAAAAAGCAAAAGCAGTAGGCCTATATAACGCTACATTCAGTAGTAAGTTAGCTAGTATTAGCTAACTAATGTAACATTAGTAGCCTATAGTTTGCTGTAACGACATTACTCTGGTTAGCTCCACAGGTTTCTGCACCCATCTCATCGGACTTATCCATACCCTGGACCTCTGTAAAGCAAAAAATATCAGCAGTGTGTCAGCCCAGTCCTACACACAATTTGGGTACTCGGGACTGGGCTTCCCATTGACAAAGTGCTGAAATAGTAATGAAAAAATAGTATTACATTTTGACATCAAGGTAACGTTACCCATTTGGTTTTCTAGAGCTTGACTGTAACATCTTAACGTTAGCAAGCTGGCTGGATCACGAATAACAAAGCTAACATTTAGTCTAACTTTACCAACGTTGCAACCCGGAGCTGTATATCCAGACCGTAGCCACGTTAGCTTAGCTGGCTAACACTTTTCAGGATTTGATTTTGGTTTCGGAAAGGGAAAAAAACGTATATCTCCTTCCAACCTCTCTGGGTAACGAGTGTCACTGTTACAAGTGCCCCAGGCACAACGTTTAACCATAACTAGCTAAAAATCCACAAAACCAGCTAGAAAATGAAGAAAATCTCAAACTTTTCCGTCAAAGTCAATGGAGCTCCGCCATAAACTGTCGGACCTCTGTCAGAGTCTGTCAAATGCGGCACTGTGATTGGCCAGTCTGCGTTTCGGGGCGTGGTTTAGTGAAAGGTCAATTATGAGATAAACCTAGTTTCCAGCAGGTGTACTCAAACTCTTGACTGGTACTGTATATATTGTAGTGCCACTTGGGGGTGACACTCAAGGACCTTTACAGAGGGTGTAGGCACTTGAAGAATCCAGAGGAGGCAGTATTCCAAACAAAACAATAATTTTATTATACAGAGTTCTTTAGAAAAACACAAAAAAGTATGGGGGTCATCGGGGAAACCAAATCCACAATTCTTCTCTCGTTGTCTTTGTCTGTAACCTAAATTGTTATTCTAAGTCAGGTCCTCGTACAATCCACAGTCAATACACAAACAGGGTTCTCAAAATAATCCAATTCAATCCAAGTAAATAATCCAAAACAATTATCTAATTCTCTAATCATTCACCACACTTTTCCCTTCCAGAACTTTGTGAATTGTTTGGGGAAACAGTGTGTCTTTTATTCCCCCCCAAATTGGCTTTAGCTGCCAGAAGTTCCAATTGTTTTACTTGATTCTGCTGGTAATCAGGTGTGGGACTGCAGACTGCTGGGAGCTGTAGTCCTGATGGCTTTCGAGGCTCACAAGAGATAAAGGGGCAGCCACAATATATATAATCATTCATGTATATACATTATTATATATATACAGTATATACTGTATATATATATACCCAGCTGTATAAATGCATTGTATGTATAAAAATTTAAAAAATAAAAAAATTGATAAGAGCATCTGCTAAAATGCCTAAAATGAAAAAAATGTCACTATGTTGGATCACTAAAAAGAACAATGTGATGTATTTCCTGCTGCTTTTTGTACCAGTGTGGGGGTGTGTTAATAGTGTGTTAGTAGTTAGTTAGTAGTAGAAAACCTCATGCAGATATGTGCCTCATTCTTTTGTGTCAACAGTTTGGATAAAACAATTACATTTTTTGTTTGTGAATGTGAAGGTAACTCAGCTAGGTAGATGGGGGGATGGGGGGTAATGCTGTTGAGTGGGGGGTGACTCTGGTGCAGAAACTTATTTTCAGTGTAATAGCTATATTTCCCCAGAGGCACATTTACAAAATGCTGGTCATTTGGTAACGCTAAGAAATCTAATTTATATTAAAATGCATGAGACACTACAGATGTGTGAAATGGGTGATTTGTGTGAAACTCCAGCTCAATGCATTGAGCTTGCAGCCCTGTGATGGCAATAGAGAGGTCTAGATGCACAAACGTTCCCCCACTATTACCTGGCAAACCAACTACAGGGCATAACGGATCCATCCAAACATCAAAATTCATGTAAAGAAATCTCAAAAAATTATTTACTATTCCTTAGCAAGACTGTCAAACACTACAACTGGTTTAAAAACACCTTCATCTCAACCCGGACAGCTTGGTGGGAATTCAAGTTCACCTTGTGGATACTCCCCAGATCTGGTCCAGCCCAAAACACAATGCATCTTCAGTACATGGAAACAGAAAGGAACCACACAAGAATCTCCATCATATTTTTGAAAATACTCTCATCCCCAAGAACTGTAATCAAATTGGTTGATTGGTACTTAGCTGCTTTCAATCGCTTTTATTGTATCAGGCGTAGCGCCCGTGTTTGTAGTTGAGCATTCCCTGAGTAGTGGGAGGAACCTGTGAGTTGTTAATTAGTCTCTATTGTTGTCAGGTGGCATTCACCACTTAGTGCCTAGCACCACTCAGCTATATAAGTACCCATAGTTGTGGAAAGCGGCAGCCTCCCTGTCCTAGCCTCCCCGTACGAAGACTCAGCGGACAAAGACAAAGGAGTCTACCTATAGGAGTCCACCGAGGGAGGCCAGCTAGGGAGTGCTCGCCGCACAGAAAGTATCATAGTTTTGTCTCTTCCTGTTCTTCCTCTGCATCTAACACCACATGCAACCTCCCTATCCCAGTCCATGTCTCCTCTTCTAGATTTCCTAGGAGAGATTCTACTCACACCCAAAACCTCTCCAATCTCATCCACCCTCTACCGGTGTCGACGTGGTGGTAGCAGACGGACTATGGAACTGCCAGTCCGCTGTCCGGAAGGCCGATTTCATCTCGGCCCAGGCTTCCCTACTCTCCCTGCAGTTCCTGGCGCTCACGGAGACGTGGATCACTCTGCAGAACACGGCCACCCCTGCTGCTTTCTCCACTGCCTACACCTTCTCCCACACTCCACGACCCACAGGTAGAGGTGGAGGGACAGTGGGGAATACACTGATCTCCCCCCTGTGGATATTTGGTATTGTTTCTCTCACTCACTTCTCACCCTCCTCCTTTGATTTTCATGCTCTTACAGTCACTGTTCCATGTAAACTGCACATCATTGTTCTTTATCGCCCACCAGGTCCACTGGGGAGTTTCCTACATGAGATGGATGCCCTACTCAGCTCCTTCCCTGAGGATGGCACTCCCGTTGTAACTCCACAGTGACTTCAACCTGCTGCTGGACACCCCTCAGTCCTTTGCATTTCTCCCCCTGCTTCAGTCCTTTGACTTCACCGTGGCTGAATCCCCTTTCACCCACAAGGCTGGTAACCAACTGGACCTGGTCTTCACTAGGAACTGCACCTCACCCAACATTACGGTATCTCCTCTACATGTGTCTGACCACTGCTTTCTGTATTTTTTCCTCCCCCTCCCCTCTGTGCCTAAACCATCTTCACCTGCCCCCACTGTCCTTGTCCGTCGCAACCTCCACTCTCTCTCTCCCTCTGCCCTGTCAGCTACTGTTCTATCTTCCTTTCCCCCTACCGATGCCTTCTCTCAGCTACCTGCTGAGGAAGCATCATCCACCCTACTTTCCTCTCTCTCCTCCTCCTTTGATTCACACTGTCCTCTATCCACTAAACCTGCTCGTCTTCAACCCCCCACCCCCTGGCTATCTGACTCCATTCGGGCTGACTGACTGAAACTGCGAGCAGCAGAAAGGAAATGGAGAAAATTCAAATCCCCTGTGGCTCTGACTGACTTCCACACACTCCTGGCTATCTTCTCCTCTAACCTCTCCTCTGCTAAGTCTGCATTTTTCCTTTCCAAGATTCAATCTTCTGTTTCTAACCCTCAAAAACTCTACTCTACGTTTTCCTCCTCTCTAACAACGGATGACTTCGCATCCTTCTTTCGCGAGAAGGTAGATGACATTCGCAACTCCTTCCCCCCATCCTCTTGTCCAACTAATTCTCCTTCACCCATCTCGCTACCTAAACCTCTCACCCCTCTGTCCTCATTCTCGCCCCTCCCTGACTCAGACATCCTTCAACTTGTTCACTCCCACCGTCCCACCACCTGCCCTCTCGATCCCATTCCTTCCCCCCTCTTCCAGTCCGTTGCTATGGACATCCTCCCCTTTGTCTCCAATGTTATTAATTCCTCTCTTTCCTCTGGCTCTGTCCCCTCTTCCCTCAAATGCGCTCATGTTGTCCCCCTCCTCAAAAAACCCTCTCTGAATCCTGAGGTCATTTCAAACTACCGACCTGTCTCTCTCCTCCCATTCTTCTCCAAAACATTAGAGCGGGCTGTCTATAACCAACTGTCTGCTCATCTCCTACAGAATGACCTGCTTGATCCTAATCAATCTGGGTTCAAGGCAGGCCACTCCACAGAGACTGCTCTCCTTGCAGTCACTGAGGCTCTTCACGTGGCTAAGTCCCAGTCCCTTAGCTCCGTCCTTCTCCTCCTCAACCTGTCAGATGCATTTGACACCGTGGACCACCAGATCCTGCTCTCATCTCTCGTCGAGATGGGAATCTCTGGATCTGCATTGACATGGTTCAAGTCCTACCTGGCTGACCGGTCCTACCAGGTGGCCTGGAGAGGATCCCTCTCCTCTCCCCACACCCTCTATACCGGAATCCCGCAGGGCTTGGTGCTAGACCCCGTCCTATTCTCCCTGTTCACCAAATCACTTGGTTCTGTTATTTCTGCTCATGATTTTTCCTATCACTGTTATGCCGATGACACTCAACTCTTTCTCTCCTTCTCTCCATCTGAGACCCAGGTCCCAGCACGGATCTCTGTATGCCTGGCTGACATCTCCGCATGGGTGTCCACCCACCACCTGAAGCTGAACCTGGGGAAGACAGAGCTGCTCTTCATCCAGCGAAGGGCTCCCCGATGATTGATGCATCAATCACAGTGGAAGGCTCCATAGTGTCTCCGTCCCAGTCTGCCAGGAGTCTTGGAGTGACCCTGGACAACCAGCTGTGCTTCTCGAGCCACATTGCAGCGATCACTCGGACCTGCCGATTCTCCCTCCACAACATCCGGAGGATCCGACCGTTCCTCACCCTAGAGGCCACTCAACTCCTGGTCCAGGCCCTGGTGATCTCATGTCTGGACTACTGCAATTCCTTGCTGGCAGGCCTACCGGCCTGTGCCATCAAGCCACTGCAACTAGTCCAGAATTCTGCCGCTCGTCTGGTGTTCAACCAGCCGAAGTTCACACACATCACCCCTCTACTCTCCTCTCTGCACTGGCTCCCCATTGCAGCACGCATCAAATTCAAATCACTGGTGCTTGCTTTTAAAGTGGCTAGAGGTACTGCTCCCCCATACCTCCAGTCACTCATCACTCCCTACACCCCAGCCAGACCCCTCCGCTCCACCTCCTCTGGCAAACTGACTGCCCCATCCCTGGCAGCCGCTCCTCACGGTCTTGTCTCTTCTCTGTCCTGACCCCTCACTGGTGGAACGACCTTCCGCAATCGGTCAGGACCGCAAAATCACTTGCAATCTTCTGCAAGAGACTCAAAACCCACCTTGTCAGACTCTACAGACACTACCACTGAATTCTGTACATCTAGCTAATTGTCATCACCACTGCCTACTTGTTCAACAGTATATACCCCTGATTACTCCATTTAATAAAATTCAAATTAAAAAATAAAAATTACTAACCTTTTCCTTCCCAGTGTTACAGATATGGTAAGCTAAATGCTTAAAAATGTAAACGTACGAACCTTTAACAGATCCAGCAATCAAGGAATGGTATAAAGCACTGACACTGGTGCCGAACTCCACAGTTCTGGCAGGAAGTTATCAATACAACATTTTTTTTCTGAATTGCAGCTTGCTACTCTCCCCATCAATATGTCTCCTAGGAAACCTCTCAGTACTCATCCTCTCCAATCAAAACACAAATATCATACTAATTTCTCTATCACTAAGACAACCATACTTCTAAACCAGAAAAGCAACTCTGCACCTCACAACTCCAACATCACACACGTCACACACACACACACACACACACACAAAACAATCGAACCCAAGTGCAGAAAATGAAGATAGAGGCAGGAATCCAAAATTAACTGATAGTTTAATAAATACAAAGAACAAAAATCAAACACAGGAACTAAATTAAAACACTGGACAAAAAATGAAACACGAGACTCAATAAAACAGTGAGAAGAAATAAAATACGAAGGACAAAAGTCAGAGGTCAAAACTCAAAGAGCGCAGGGGAAAAAACTCAACAAACATTCAAGCCCAAGCACAGAACAAAGAAAACAGGCAACTTAAATAGACCATGAAACGAGACACAGGAGGAATCAATCAAAAACAACCAGGGAACACAAAACCAATTAAGCCATAGACAGAGACAATGAGGGAACACTAAAAGTCCAATGCTGCCCTCTGGCGGCGAGCAGGAATCGTTATACACACACACACACACACACCTCTAAGATCACATATCACACTGACACAGTAGTCTAAGCACTCCACATACACTGACACACTGACAGACCACACAAACATCCACTTCCATCCAGATTGTTTTATTTCCCTCTTTGCTCTCTATTATCAATGAATCCTTTTATTATTACATTTTTAATTTAATTTATGTTTTTATATGACCTTTTCTTCTTTCTTCCATTAAGCACATTACATCTATATTATGTCTAAACATAAACAAAAGCATATGAATCATTTCTAATCCTCTTGAGATCTGTCCATCTGTATGTGTCTGTCTGTGTGTCTGCCTCCCTGACTGTCTTTCCAGACTTTCTTTATCAGACTGTCTGTCTGATAATTGGGAAATATACTGTTCCACGTGGTAAAATGGAATTGCAAAATACACACTGGATAAAGTAGTCTTCTATTATATTTTGACATGCTCAGCTTTTCTTTTTTTAACGAATTTGGATTTCTCCAAAAATTCTGCATATGATGGTCATTGTTGGAAAATAGGAAAGTTGCACCAGATGGGTTCAAATCAGAACCCCAAGGGGATGCTGCTGATTAAGATGTTACCAAATTTCTCCACTAAATGCATACAGTAGTAAAAACGCTAAGCTACAGTGTGTAATTTACTATAATCAAATAAGAGCATGTCTGCCAAGCAAACCACTGTTTGACTTGATCTATCCTCAAACTGGAAATCTGTGCTTTGGCAATGTTGCAATATGTGGCGATTTAAAATGCTCTGTGCAACACCACCACAGAAAGAGAAGTCCTTAAAACTTATCAGTGGTGGGAAATTCAAACAAACTGTCACGGCATGCTTTCTGATCCTGCACAATGATTTGTGACTTTCAGTGTTATGTTATCTTGCAATGTATAAGAATGAAAAGAATATATATAAGAACATAAGAATACATAATTGCCCAACTAGGCTCGTCATTTCTTAGTCGAGACAATATCCAGTACTGCATCAAGCCTGGACTTGAATACTTCAAGTGTCTCTGTGTCCACTACATGACCTGGCAAATTGTTTCTATATATATACACACACACTCACTTCAGTTTGTTGCGGCATCTCTCCAGCTCAGCCATTACGGCCCTAATAGGGCCCACACTGATATTTCCCATTGATCTCAGTCAATACATTATTATTATTACTACAGACATTTGGCACATACTCTTATCCAGAGTGACTTACACAGTTTACATTTATTTACATACATACATTACATTTATAAAGCTAGATATTTACTGAAGCAATTCAGGTTAAGTACCTTGCTCAAGGGCACAATGGCAGTGTCCCCACCTGGGAATCAAACCTGCAACCTCTGAGTTACAAGCCCAGCTCCCTAACCATTATACTACACTGCCACCCAATGTTGGCCCCTAATAGGGGCCACACACATCTGTCCCATTGATACATTTCCCCACCCACTGGAGTGTGATGGGCCCATTACAGCAGTCTGGCTCATTAATACAATCTGAAACCGTTTCACACACGGCTTGTGCTTTGGCATACGAAAGGTATCCACCTTTAAACAAAGTGCGAAAGTGGATCAGGCACAAGTGGCACAATGTCAATGTCATTTTCCACATTAACGTGAGGACCTGTCTGATGTAATAGACAACATCAAAATGCTGGGCCAACCACAGGCAATTTCCTTGAGATGTCAAACACTGGAATCTGCTTATCAATAACGGGCGTTTTATTACAGTACGTGAAATTGTGTAAGATTGTTTGATGCATTTTTAGGGGTGAGTCAGTATTGGCGTTTGGATATATTAGGTGCTGCAGGATAAATCTATATTGATGATTTCGAGGTTCCTTTGGGAGGGACAGGGTGAGAAGCAATCCTGTTGTATATTGAGCTCTGGAATTGCTTTTGTAATATTGTTTGGCTAGATGGCAGTAGAAAATATGTGTATCTTTTCTGCTGTTTTATAGTTTGCAGTTACTTTTAGATGGGGCAAGCAACAAAGTTTAATTGGCAAGAATTTTTTCATTTTTGTGTATTACCAAAGAAAATGTCAACAACCTGTTTGGTGGAACTTGCCAGCAGTTATAAATAATTTAAAACATTAAACCTTTTATTCTGTTTCCTAACTGTACTTTCAAAACTTTAAATGCGTGAGGATGAAGTTATGTGTCTATGGAAATTGATTATGGTCAATGGAGTTGAAAAATAAATCATAATATATAATAATAATAATATTTGTAAAAATACATTATTATCAATTCTAATATCAGTAATATTAAAGTAAAGGATGCCTCTGTGCTATTTTATTCAATACTTAAACACGTCCAAACCGTGCAGCAAGACCCATACACAGTGTGTTCATATCTCACCCATATGCAGTCTGTTCATATCTCACCCATATGCAGTGTTCATAGAATGCTCATATTCTGCATTAATCATTAAATTCTACATGTGTCTCCACATGTGCACCTTCATTACACACTGCCTTTATATTCCTGAAATCATCTGAAATGTGTGTCTGTCTTTTTAATAGTCATCTTTGGAGCGCTGTGTTGGGGAGGTAATGGCACTGGGCCGTCTCTGCCCACTAATTAAGGCTCTGTTAACATATGCATTGGCCTTTCTTCCCTCCTGGAAATGACAGTTATTTAAACCCTCTCATTCAACTGAATGGCACAAAAACACTATTTCAATTAACTTCCTCCCCTCTCCCTGCAGAGCTGAATTAAACGAGGGCTAGAGCTGAAACCATCCTGAATTAGTGACGTAATTTCCCCGTTCAATGTTTCCCCGTGGAGGAGATGTTTGCATTTGTTTTCATTGTGCTCTTGAGCTTTTGAGAATAAGAGAAGAGGGTCTCATAATATCAGCTGGCTGAACAGACAGGGGATACCTGAATTGCTATGGCGTGCAATGGAGTGACAGTATTTTTCACGTGCTTTTGATACAACTTTAATTTAATCGGTCTCCTCACAACTTTGAAATGGCTGTTATATCCAGCCTTACCAAGGGGGTGTTCTAGCTCAGCTACTGTTAGCTGGCTGCTGCTTGGTAATATTAGCAGTTTGCTATGCAGCAGTGGTGGCTGGTGATCAAAATCTTTGGTGAAGCAACCACCCCCTTTTAAAACAGCACTCACTGTCTTTATATGTGTATAAACAACATATCATTTAGCAGATAAACCCAGCATATTATGTCCATGAGCTTTTATTCAAAAGACATATAACTGACATAACAACCTCTTCTTATCAAATTACTTGTCAAATTATTTTATTGGGGGAGTGAAGTTGAGTTGATAGATGGCAAGCAAACAATAACGTTAACGTTAGTGGCATTTTGGTATTTATTAAAAAATCTGGAAATTAATTGAATCAGCTCTCCAAGTAATGTTAGCCTATTATCTAATGTAAACTATCTTGCAGTGTAATGTAATAACTTTAGCTACAACACAGCATGATTTCTAACTTATATGTTGTGTAGCATGGTACTGTTAATCGTTGTTAGGACATGCACTCCTTTAAATATAATAGTCGTATTTGTTTGTATGGGTTTCAGCAAGACTTTTTTTTCACAGCTAATTTTTTTCTCCTCTTGTTTTTCTGTGTACTCTACTTACCTAGCTAGCTGCCTAGTGTTGGGTCTGCAGCTAAAAAATACAACCACACATTCTTTAGTATTGCTCAGGGCTGCTATATTGCACTATGGTTTCTCCACATTTGTATAGGTCAAAAACAGCACTGCAATCCCCAAAAAGCAGTAATTTGTGATTTACCGAGTCTACTCTGCATCAGCTTTATAGGAGTTGAATGGTGAATGGTTTAGATAAGTGTCAATCATCTTCATGTCGCGAATGCGCAAAGGTCGTGCATCATTCGAAAGACTAGGTGAAGCAGTGCTTCACTGGGTGGGCTTTAAAATGCATCATAAGCCATAATTGTCCAATCAACGACATATAAAGTACTATATTGCATTACATTGAGTTGTATTAGGTTATAGTACCTTTAAATAACCTGAGGGTGGTGCTGTTTTGCACTGTTTTTTTAAACATACTTTTTTGGCTTGATTCACAGAGGACATAGTCAGTGTGATGATACTTAGGCATTTATGTTTTTTTTGTCTGTTTGTTTTTATAGAAATTTGTCTTATAGAAACCTCCACTGCTATGCAGTGAGTTTCCACGATCATCGTTTTAGAGATTGAGGAGGGGTTGTCTACCGTCTGTACTGTAATGCTTCACTTACAATGTATCCACATGCCTAATGGAAAGGCTATCCAATCAGATTACTTTAAAACAAATTTGTTTGAATTTGGAATAGTAGTCAGGAAGGAACTTAGTTAGATAGGAGAAAAGAGCATTCAGACATGTTTTAACAGACTCATCACAATAGCAACCCACTGACTGACAGGTGATCATGGCTGTTCCCTCGGGTGCCACATGCTGAAACTCTAGCGGATTAACACAAAAAATAAAAACCCTTACTGCTTAAAGTGTGGGAGTGGAAATGAGGAATAAGCTTCCAGATGAAACTAAATGTATATTTTAAGACATCATTGCAGGCAAGTCAGGCAAGTTCAGGGGCACATCTGACCATCGTGAAGAGACATTCAAATGAATTTGGTTTGGTGACCACAGACCACAGGCCAAACCATAATCTGCTGCTTCTCTTGGATTGTGTTACCAATCATACCTGCGCTATGAGAGAGGGTACACATGAAACACTGTGACTCACCTGGCTATGAGTGGTAGGTACATGTGACACATGGTGAAAATAATGTGGGAACACAGTGCATACCTCGGTGTCACTAGGACTACACTGCTGCTCCTAGTTATGAATGGACATGACACCTTATGAAAGGTGTTATGTCATAGTAATAACACTGTCATTTTCATATTGTGGCAGCCCAAGGGGCTGCACAAAGAAATGGCTGTCTGGCCTACAACACATGGGAGCCAGGAAACACTACATTTCCCAGCAGGCCACAGTCACACCTAAGTCAAGTCAATTGATGGGACTAACGACCAGCTGAAAGCCATTTTGAGGCCTATTTAAAGGGCTGATTCCCATCACACTGGGAGAGGAGTAGGAACGTGTTTTGGAAGGAGTTGCTGTGTTTGTTTGGAGAGTGTATACCTGTGTAGCAGCATATATACTCAGATAAACGTGTAGTCAGATATATACTCAGCTAAACGTAGGAGCATATATATACTCAGATAAACGTAGCCACATATATACCATCTAAACATGTAGCAGCATATATACTCAACTAAACGTGTAGTCAGATATATACTCACCTAAACGTGTAGGAGCATATATACTCAGCTAACTGTAGCCACATATATACTCAGATAAACGCGAACCCATCACACTTTGGAAGGTGTTGCTGTGTTTGTTTGGAGAGTGTATACCTGTGAAGTCGTTTGATCGGGCCATGATTTGGAGAGAGTGTTGGAGTGTGTGTGTTTGTGTGTGTGTGGAATTGGATTGCTTTGGATTTTGACTACGGACTGGATTGCGGAACTGACTTGGATAACAGAATTGGATTGGACATTGACAACGATAAGGATTGCGGACTTTGTGTGTTTGTATTCCCCTGAAGACCCCACCCTTTGTTTTGTGTTTGTCAGTATTAGTTTAATAAATTATCATTTTGTTTTTGAATACTGCCTCCTCCTTGTTCTTGAACTTGCCTACGCCCTCTGCAAGGTCCGTGAGTGTCGCCCAACCCCTGGGGACACCACAATATCATAAAGGACCCTGTCAAATAAAGTGCTAGCATATATACTCATCTAAACATGTAGCAGCATATATACTCAACTAAATGTGTAGTCAGATATATACTCACCTAAACGTGTAGGAGCATATATACTCAGCTAAACGTGTAGCCACATATATACTCAGATAAACGTGTAGCCACATATATACTCAGATAAACGTTTAGTTGCTCCTTCATGTTTGCTGAGGTGAATCTTCCGTTTGTTAGGCCAGACAGCGTGTCTCAGGTCTGCTTACCTCCCACGTTTCCTGTCTCTTTCAGGATGTGCACCTTTCCTCACTTTATTTCTCTTCCGCACTGAATCTGGCTATTTATGTGGTCTTCCAAAAAAAAAAACGGTGGTGAAATTTTGCCTGTCAACTCACAGCTTTGCAAATGACCTCGTAAATTGCACTCCCGTCTGATCTGGGATCTGTGTGTGGCAGATTTATGAGCAGTATGGTAATGCCTTTCTCTGGGCTTACAGGTTATGATGGGCACTCTTTCAAAGCTAGTGTCTGCTCCTTAGTTCTCTTTCTAAATGAGAAACACTTCCAGTCCACCCACTCCCGTCTGGCGTTTTCTGGTTCTGGTACAGTGGGTTTAAAAAGGCCTGTCATCAGTGTTATTTGCGGCAGTAATGTCCGTTTATGTCCACAGAAACCCTGCATTACGTGCATCGATTTCTTTTTACGCGCTTTGCGGTTTTCCATTACACTCTGTTTATAGACTGTGTTCCCCTGACTGTAGGCCAGCCAGGCCGGCGTTAAACTGGACGTCTGGAACCCGCAGCGCCTTCTACGCATGAGAGAGAACTGAAAACATTCAGCCTGAAATGGATCTCCCAAACCACGTTCTGTTCCACTCAGCAAAAAAGGTTCACTGGACATATTTATTTTCATCACCCTTATGAGAAATACATCTGTATTTATATTACAGAAATTAATCTCTTTGATAACGCCAAATTTTCTCATATGTTAAAAGCCTATTCAGAAAATCCCTGGCATACATAATTATATGCATTTAATTTACTATGAAATGTGATTTTATAATGTGTACTAAATAGCATGGGGACAATGACGTTCGTGAAAGCGGTAATACCTTACATATATTTCCTGTGAAACATATGGCCATATCCCTGCAGTGTTTTTGATGCTGCATATAAAATGTAATGATGTATGCTGTTGATTGTGAGTGTGTGGTGGCGTTTGTGTGTCCGTGACGACCGCAGGTGTTTTACGATGCTGTCTGTTACTCCGTGAGTAACAGCTGTGCTCCCTCAAACTCCAGGCCTCAGCGGTAACTTTATCGCTATTGTTTTTAGATCCTGGTTGTTGTGCAAAGTTATCTCACGAGTCAGCAGAACCAGCGGCAGGCCGTGGCCTTGGACGGTGCGGCCGCCGCTCGGATTCATGGGAAACCAATGAGTGCCTCACACACCGGATTAGAGGGCCTTGGCTTTCCAAAGCCGCGGCTTACCATTTTTTACAAATTATGAGTCAATAAATCGTCCGGGAGGTTTCGGCTCCTGGAACTCAGAGCCCTCCCCCCCCCGACTCCTCGGGAAGATTCTCTTGCGAATCCCGCATCGATTTTTCCATAAACGTGAAGATTTCATTTTTTTCCTGGTCTCCTCCTCCCACTGCTCCCAAGCGTGGCCGGCTCGGTGAAATACAGCGCTTTCCCCTCACAACTCATTACGATGACTTACGACGCCCGAGGGGCCCAGCCTCCCTCGTTCTCTTCACCTTTAAAAGTGGGGCTGGCCTTGGTGTTACGACGTGCTCCAGCCCTTTCATTTCCAGCACACTGCCCCTGACCCTGTGTCTCCTGGGCCAGACCTGACAGCCGCCGGGCGAACAGCACTTAACCCACACAATATTCTGCAACTGATTTGGGAAAGTCCTTGTGACAAATGTGATCTTAATCATTCTTGGTTACAGCCCTGATACCTGTACAGTTCATTCTACTGTCCCTGCCAGCAGTGCTTCCCATGTGTGTCGATGTGCGTGCACACTAATGCACAGACCATAATACACAGGAGTGTATTCATGGATATGTGTTGGAGTATACATCACAGTGGCACTATTCAGAAAGCACTCTGTCACTATCTGTATAAGGAGCAGATATAGAATGATTATAGCCTGTTATGGAATACTCCAAAGCCAATGCTTGTACCGCCCTTTACCAAAATGGCTTTCACTACCACCACCGCTCTGTACTGCCCTTTACCAGCATTCACTACCACCAGCGTCCTGTACTGCCCTTTACCAACATGGCTTTCACTACCAGCCCTGGGACCCTGGTACTGTGCCCTGTCTATTCATATTTGAGCAGCAGTGTAGTATAATGATTAGGGGACTGGGCTTGTAACCCAGAGGTTGCAGGTTCGATTGCCAGGTGGGGCACTGCCGTTGTACCCTTGAGCAAGATACTTAATCTTAATTGCTTAAGAAAAATATCCAGCTGTATAAATAGATATGTAAAGAAATGTAAACTGTGCAAGTCGCTTTGGATAAGTGCATGTTCTAAAATGTTAAAAAATATATCTAAATGTTTTAGTTTTAGTTTAAAATGGTTTTAGGCTCAGGTGTGTTGATTTTGGACTGTGTGAAAGAGGGCCACTGTCCTGCACTAGGGCTCCCAGCTCCGTTAGTAAACAGACAAATCTTTTCTTCAAAACTGGCCCACTTTTCCCTGTGCTGGCTCAACATCCACACTAAAGGGGCTGGCTCATGAAAATGAACAACTGTCAGTTGTTATGCTCAATCAATAGATTCTGGAAAACAGAAGAGAAATGATCCTTTCCTCATGAATTTCACTAAAGAGGAAATACTCTTTTCACCTCAAAAGCCTCACTGAGAAAAATGGTTTTAAAAATCCAAATCTCTTCTGGTATTTAGTCATTAAAACCAGAAATGTAATATGCATCTGTGATTTGTCCTGTGCTGCAGACTCATTACCCTAACAGATCTTGCGATGCCTGGGAAATGTGCTATAAATTATTGCAATAACACCAAGTCTTTGCAGTGCTTACAGTGTATATTATGCATGTTAATTATACGTAATATTTTGGTTGTACTGTAAATCATTTTTTCTTCATTCAAGAACACTACACTTTGTAAATTGGTCCCTGGTGAGCTGTATATGGCCTTTTTGCATTATTATTTTTTATTATTATTGGGTTTTTTTTATTTTCTATTTTTGCTGTTTATTCCCATTCTTTCTCCCAATTTAGCATCCAATTATACCATCTCTTTTTCATGTCAATTATCCTCTCCCTCGTAGGAGAACTCGCCGCCATAGTCCCGGTAGTGAGTGCTGCACCGTCTCCTCTGAGCCAGTACCCACCTAAGCGAAGCCTGTCACCATAACACACAGGACCACTGATATACTCATCGAGCTCGTATCTGCTTTTATCCCTCCCCTCTCCCTGGGGCGGACAGCCAAGTGCCGCCCCCTAATGGTACTCCTGGCCAGAGCCAAAACTGGCGCGACCCAGTGGAATCGAGTCACAGTGGGCAGCATCGGACATTCTACCGCTACACCACCCAGGAGGCCTCCCCATATTGCATCATTATACAGTATTTCAAAAAGAATCGAGCTAAACGATCATTTCATGTCAATGAAACCAGTTGCTAATTTTCTAAAACATTTAGTACACCATGTCAGTGCCTGGTAAATCTCAATGTTTGTGTTCGTTGTTCGGATTCACGTTTCTGTTATGTTTATGCCAACTTGCATGCTTCTGTAACACATGACTGAATTCTGCTGAAGGTGACCCCTCCACTATTAATCAACAACATATGAAGTATGAGTCAGGCCCTCCTGCAGAAGGCTTGTAAGGTGAAGAATATTCTGGAGGGGATTGCACCCCAACAGTCTGATCCCTGAAAGGCCCTGTACCCCAAACGCACCACCCAGTTCAGCTTTTAACATTCACCGACCTGCCCTTTACGTCATATGACACACTCATGACTTTAACCATCAGGGTTCAACGTACCGAAAATATGAACATGTATTACACGTACCAATATTTCAATCTCGTTTCCAATCTCGTCTTGTCAGCAGTGGAGGCCAATTTACAGTACATCCAAAAAATATGACATTATTGCATATTATTAATATCACTGATAATGTGGACATCCTGATCACCGTAAGGGTCTACCGATCAAAGGTATAGTGTGAACCTGCTTTGTCACAAAAGCAAGACAAATCGGGACATTGTCGAGAAGGATCCAATGTTTGCTTTGTGCTTCATATCGCAAACAACAGCAGAGATGATTCATTGGGCATTCATGTGGCCATCACAGTTCTTGAGCTATAAACTGCTATATTTGAGTGTGTCTAAATAGGCGGGAGTTAAGAAACGAGGGGTGAAATTGAAGGGGTTAAGGGCTCTTTAAATGCCGTGTTGCGAGCTCCAGAGAGCAATCAGGCCGCATTGATTTTCCCATTCCTCTCCTCCGAGGACCGACTATTCATTTGAGGGTACAGTGCCACCATTCGCCGTTTTCACACAGAACCATGTTTTCATTTTCCCCTGAAACATATAAGAGAACAATAAGTGATTGTTTTCACTATGAAAGCAGACAACAGGAAGACTGGAGGCAGGAATTAAGTGATGGACGTGGTGGGGCTTCATCCGGATTCCCCAGCATTTGCAATTGGCGGGGGCAAATGAACAAGTTTTAATTTCGCGGTGACACCCCATTTAAACGTTTAAACAAAAAGCCTCAGATTGAAAATAAGGAGAGGCTTATTGAACTTCCAGTGTTTCGTTCACTCAAAATGTAGCCCGCAAATATTTTGTGTCAGGTACAGCATTTCATTAGTTAACCTTTGACCTTCCCTCCCTTGCTGTTAATGGAGTTCGACGAACTGTCCAATGGTGGTGGAGCTCCTCTAAAGATGCACAAATGCAATATATTATCTACATGCCAGCATTAACACAAAAGAAGAGAGAGAAATGTGTACATCTGCAAGAATTGAACACATTCTATTAAAAAAACAGATATCCATGTTCAATAGATGCCAGTGGAAGTGTTTACTGTGTACATAAACTTCCCTAGTCTCCAAAATGAATTCTTTATTGTATTCTTTTTACCACTATACATATTTGTGTAGGTGTGTGTAGTGGAGTTTCTGCAGACTATATGCATCTGTGTAGGTGTGTGTAGTGGGCTATATGTAGACTATATGTGTTTGTGTAGGTGTGTGCAGTGGAGTTTCTGCAGAGTCTATATGTGTTTGTGTAGGTGTGGGTACTGGGTTTTCTGCAGACTATATGTATTTGTGTAGGTGTGTGTAGTGGGTTTCTGTAGACTCTATGTGTATTTGTGTAGGTGTGTGTAGTGGAGTTTCTGCAGACTCTATATGCATTTGTGTAGGTGTGTGTAGTGGGTTTTTTATATGTATTTGTGTAGGTGTGTGTAGTGGGCTATATGTAGACTATATGTGTTTGTGTAGGTGTGGGTAGTGGGTTTCTGCAAACTATGTGTATTTGTGTAGGTGTGTGTAGTGGGTTTCTGCAGACTCTGTAGTTGTACTTCCTGCTTGTTTCTGTTCTTTTTATCACGGAGGTGTACCAGCTTCTACAGTGTACCACTCCAGCCGCATGTCCAGCCTCTCCACCCATCGTTTTTTGTGGGGTAATTCCTCACCTCAGTTTGCATAGACACCTTGTTTGGGGATATTTTTACCGTGCCGCTCTGGGCTGTCTTTGTTATTGTCATTCGTTATAAATCAACGCTCCTGTGGATGTGCTTTGGCTCTGTGATTTGGGTCACAGACGGGCGCTGAGCTCCACTCTTTGATCCACACGTTGAGGTGACGCACAATGTTTTCTTCTTTACGTTTTTCATCTCACTGTGGCAGGCGCTTTTATTCACAGTTTTTACGTTGGGGGGGGCACTATCTGGGGCTCCTTCATTTCACAATCTTTACAATCAATCTGGGACCCTCCTCATGCACTTTGCAAGACATTGAAGGCATCTTAATCAATATTAAATGTTTATATTATTATTATTATTATTATTATTTGCATTATCCCCAAGGAAATGCATTTAGTAGACTCACAGGTAAATTCTTCAATTCTTTAGAAAATTCTTTAGTTTATTTAGTTCATCAATGAAAACCTCTGTTGACATTAGTCACAAGAATATGAGATGTTCAGAAACACAACGCCTCTGGGACCACCGTTTTGCTTGTGTAAATGTGACATCTTGTAAGTCGCTCTGGATAAGAGCGTCTGCTAAATGCCAAAAATGTAAAAAAGGTCAATGTGACTTCTGAAGTTGTCTCTTTAGTCTGTAAGACGGTTAAATCACTCCAAACAAGTAAAGTAAACAAGTAAACAGCAGCAATAAAATGCATCTGACTCTCGTTAGATTGTTTGCATGCATCTGTTCACCAAGAACATACATGTTCCTCTTCGAACCATTTACCCTGAATTATTACAAAGCTCACACATTACCTTTATTTTGGTTTCTTCCTTGTTTTAAGAAGTAGCACTGGAAGTACAAGTCCAAATATACACATTTAGATGTGTTCAGTAAGTTTTGTGTTAAGATAAAATAAACACTATATTATTTTTTAGCTTTAACCTAAACTTTTTTTTTGTACCGCTCACCTTTGTACCATTTCAGGTTATTCACTGGACTCTAACTGGTTAAATTTCTGTAAAAACTGGAAATATGGGGGTGTTCTAAAACTTTTGACCGGTAGTGTATATATACAGTACATACATATATATAAACACATACAGTGCATGTGGTTTATTTATTCAGTGCACAATTAATACATCTAGAATCTAGAACATCGAATATGTCCATCAATACATTATTATAGCAGTACTATATAGAATTTCAGAATTCCAATCACATCACGATTGAGACCTGAAAAAGATCCAAAGTGCTCCCATTCACCGTGGCAGCTGAGGAAAATACTAAAACACTACTCACTTCTGCAATGTCTGTAAACTCTGGGGAAAGTGAGACCTGTAGACCAGCTCATTTAAAGTCATTCAAGTTCGGAAGATAAAAGGGGAACTCTGAAAGACTTTAATCTCCAGCCCTCTGACGTTGCTTTTGAGATTCCTGTGTCGTTATCTCTTGGCTCTGTCGACCCGCCTCTGCATCCAAAGAAACGCAGCACATCGAGCTATTCATCTGTAACCACAGAAACACTGCGCATTGAGCTATTCATTATCAAAATTGATTTAGTCCCGTCCCGATGGGATAGTTCTCGTCGCTGGGTCCTTTGTATAGATCCATGGCTGAGATGGCAAATACATAAATATTGAACGGAATCTTAATGCTTTCATTATACTTAGATTCCTGAACAGGCCTTAAGAAACAAGGCCTGTCCCTTTGACTTTCTGATCCGATACCTCCCCATCCCATCAGGGAGGAGCTTCTGAATTCACCAGCAGGACGGAGGGGAGGGGATCAGATCGAGACATGCATGCCAAAAATGGCTAATTACAATATCTGTCTGAGGGATCAGAATTTTAATCACAGATAGAAGACAGAAGGTCCCTTGTTAACGAACAGGGAGAGGCCGTGTTACTGTAACCCGATGTTAAATTTGAGAGTGTGTTGGTTTGGAAACTCACTTGGTGGTGTAATTCCCCTATTAAAGGGTTGGCTGTGTTTGTGTGGCCCCTGCCTCCCGCTTTGGGGACCCCTAACTGCAGTGCGGTGGCTGCAGGCTGCAGGGTGCCCTGCCCAGGACAAGCTGCAGGCTGCAGGCTGCAGGCTGCAGGCTGCATGGTGCATGGTGCTCCGCCCAGGACAAGCCGAAGCTGCAGGCTACATGGTGCCCCGCCCAGTACAAACCGAAGCCCCTGCTGTCTGATAAAGGATGCTATAAATCAGGCAAAGGCAGAAAACATGCAGGCATTTTTTATGTAACACAGCTGCGCTTCATTGCACATGAAACCAAAACAAACACACTCAGGCAGCCTTATTCGCGCACACACAGCCTTAAGTGAGTTTTAGTATCATTAGCTGTGAGACTACTAGACCTTAAATTGGTGAAGCTCCCTGCTGCTGCAGCTGATGGGAATCTTATATCAGAATTATTTTTGATCAACTCTATCAGTCATTGCGGTTCAGAGCATTTCCATTCTGCACACCAGTACATTACAACATCAGGACAATCTGTAGCATAGAAATATTTTCTTTCCACAATTATACTTGTGCTTTTGTTAATGTTGTTTAATATTATTTTGAATAATTTGGTCATATTTGAACACATGTAAACACATATACTGTATACAGTAAAAGTGGCATATGATTGCATACATTTGTTCCTCCAGTGTTCGATTGGGAATAATAGCCAAGTGGATTGTTCACCAATTCAATTCAATCTGTACAGAAGGCTGGTCTTTGTGCACGTTCCAGGAGCTGGTCATGAGAACAAATATACAATATTTATGTTGGGGAGGCATGAAAACAGATATTAACTACAAAATATATCATACAAAATAAATATCATACATTTGGTTTACACTCATTTTTATGTTATTCTTAGAAAATATATTTAAGCGCTAAAGCACAAGAGGCCGTGCTATATGATGAATAATCATCAATCGTGTCGTCAATCCCTTAGCCGTGACTTTATCCAGGATACAGCACGGCCTCGAGTGTCTTGTTGCTTTTATAAAACGGTTACTACATATTTAAAACAATTACATTTTTACATTTACATTTTAAGCATTTAGCAGACGCTCTTATCCAGAGCGACTTACAAGATGTGCATTAATACAAGGTGAGAACAATCAAAGTTAGCGTACAAGATCAGTGCAGTAAAACGTCAAAGGACATCATTGCAGGCGTCTGCGTATCATACCTGTAACATTGGGAAAGAAAAGGTTAGTGGGTGTTTTTTTTTTTTTTTTTTTTTTTTTTTTTTTTGAACAAGTAAACAGTGGTGACGACAGATTGACTAGATGGACAGTGTTCAGTGGTAGTGGAGTCTGAAGAGGTGGGTTTTGAGTCTCTTGCGGAAGATTGGAAGTGATTCCGCAGTCCTGACCGATTGCGGGAGGTCGTTCCACCAACGAGGGACCAGGACAGAGAAGAGGCGAGACCGCGAGGAGCGGCTGCCAGGCGCCCGGAGGGATGGGGCAGTCAGTCTGCCAGCGGAGGCGGAGCGGAGGGGGGTCTGGACGGGGTGTGTAGGGCGTGATGAGTGACTGGAGGTACGGGGGAGCAGTACCTCTGGCCGCTTGAAAAGCCAGCACCAGTGACTTGAATCTGATGCGTGCTGCGATGGGGAGCCAATGCAGAGAGGAGAGTAGAGGGGTGACGTGGGTGAACTTTGGCTGGTTGAACACCAGGCGAGCAGCAGCGTTCTGGACTAGTTGCAGTGGCTTGATGGCACAGGCCGGAAGGCCTGCCAGCAAGGAATTGCAGTAGTCCAGACGTGAGATCACCAGGGCCTGGACCAGGAGTTGAGTGGCCTCTTGGGTGAGGAACGGTCTGATCCTCCGGATGTTGTGTGAAGTGACGTAGAAGTGACGAAATCTACAGTAGATTAACGTCGCTAAATCGCTGGCTGACTGAGTGGTGTACATCAAATAGCATAGGGTTTATTAATAATTGGCCTACGTTTTGGGGAGAGCCTGGTTTACTGAAGAGAGACGGACTCCACCCGAGCTGGAGGGGTGCTCTTCTGTTATCTAATAACATAGGCCATAGTCTGAATCGGCGAAATTGACAGTCAAGAGCTACAGCCAGGCAGCAGACAGACGGTCTTAAACAACTGTCTGCAAGTTTCCCTGAACTCGTGACTAGTTTCCACCCCAGTTCCCACATAATTGAGACTGTGTCTGTTCCACGTAGAGAAAACCGTAGTCTATTGAAACTCAAACCTCCCCGTGGGATTTTTTCTAATAATCTGATAAGGATCAACACGAACCATCGTAATGCAAATGCTAAACCTAATTTCGATAGAACTCTCCTTAAAATTGGGTTGCTAAATATAAGATCACTAGCTCCTAAAGCTGCCCTTGTGAACGAACTGATCACTGATTATAAACTTGACATTTTAAGTTTGACGGAGACTTGGCTTAGACCTGATGAGTACATAGCATTAAATGCATCTACCCCAGTTGGATACTCTAGTTGTCACAACCCTCGACAGTCAGGCAGAGGTGGCGGTGTGGCTGTTATTTTTGACACTAGACTACGCCTTACTAAGAAATCTTTAAACACATTCCCTTCATTTGAAGTGCTTTCCCTGGGCTCCATACAGACTAATGTAGATAATAGATCTGCATTTACTTCATCTTTTATACTAGCTACTATCTACAGACCCCCTGGACCCTATGCTGTTTTCCTCTCAGAGTTTTCTGACTTTTTATCAAACCTAGCAGTTATGGCAGATAAAGTTGTGATTATAGGCGACTTTAATATTCATGTTGATAATGGAAATGATTCTCTAGTGAAGGCTTTTGCTTCTATTCTTGACTCCGTTGGTTTTGTCCAAAATGTGTCTGGGCCGACTCATTGTCATCAACATACACTGGACTTAGCTTTATCCTACGGTATTAGCATTAGCAATCTAGTTGTCTCTCCTCATAATCCTGTGCTCTCTGACCATTTCCTTATTACGTTTGAAATTCATGCTACCACTGCTATTAGATCAAAACCAGTGTTCTACTTTAGTCGCTCCCTAAATTCCTCTACCATACCTAACTTTGTCAGCCTGTTCCAAGAATCATTTACTGTTAATCAGGATCCCACTAGTCTACAATCTATTGATCAGCTGACTGACAATCTAAATTACACCCTGCGCAACACACTTGATGCTGTTGCGCCTCTCAAAAGAAAAAAACTAGCCAAAAGAAGCTTGCACCATGGTATACTGACCACACACGTGCTCTTAAACAAGCTTCTCGCAAGTTGGAACGTAAGTGGCGATCCCAAATTAGAAGTATTTTATTCTGCCTGGAAAGACAGTCTGGTACAGTACAAATATGCTCTCTCCTCCGCAAGGTCAACCTATTTGTCTGATCTGATTGAGCGTAATAAGAATAATCCAAAATTTCTTTTGATACAGTGGCCAAACTGACAAAGAACCAGACTGAAACCAATGCTAAGCCTCCGGCAGCCCATAATAGTAATGATTTCATGAACTTTTTCTCTGAGAAGACTGAGAAAATTAGAGATGAAATTTCTAAAATGGCACCTTCTGCTGTAGCGGACACTGATCAGAAAGCACAGGCTTATCAGGACAGGGGTCCTATGGCTACTCTTGAGTTTTTAGTGCTCTGGAGTGGACTGAATTTTCTAAATTGGTTATGTCCTCCAAACCATCTACTTGTCAATTAGACCCAATCCCAACAAAACTTGTTAAAGAACTTCTTCCTGTTATGGGGCAATCCATGCTAGACATTATTAATCTGTCTCTTTCATCAGGCTATATGCCAAATTCTCAAAAAGTGGCAGTAATTAAGCCACTTTTAAAGAAACCAAACCTTGACCCAGAAAATCTCAGTAACTACAGGCCAATTTCTAATCTTTCCTTTCTCTCAAAAATTCTAGAGAAAGCTGTAGCTCAGAGACTGACTTCGTTCCTGACATCAAATGACATCTATGAAACCTTTCAGTCAGGATTTAGGCAACACCATAGCACTGAGACTGCTCTTATTAAAGTTGTCAATGACTTACTGATATCAGCTGACTGTGGATGTGTCTCTATTCTTGTGCTTTTGGACTTAAGTGCTGCGTTTGACACAATAGACCACCAAACTCTTCTGAGCAGACTTGAAAACCTAGTTGGACTGCGTGGACAGGCACTCTCCTGGTTTAAATCCTACCTATCAGATAGATATCAATTTGTGCAGTTAAATGACGAGCCCTCTGCTCTCATCAAGGTGGAATATGGCATCCCTCAAGGTTCTGTTTTGGGGCCATTATTGTTCTCCTTTACATGTTGCCACTTGGTGATGTCATTCGTAAACATGGCGTACATTTTCACTGCTACGCAGATGACACACAATTATACTTATCAATGAAACCTGGCGAAGGACAATTCGAACAGTTGGAGGCCTGTTTTAAAGACATAAAAGACTGGATGTCAGATAATTTTCTATTGCTGAATACTGATAAAACAGAGATGTTGGTCTTGGGGCCCAAAACCTCAGAAGAGGGTTATCTGATTTATCTCTTAATCTGGATGGTTGCTCTGTTGCTGCAAGTTTGGCGGTAAAAGACCTTGGTGTTACTATAGATCCTGGTCTCTCATTTGATAGTCACATCAAAAACATTTCCAGAGTAGCCTTTTTTCACCTGAGGAATATTGCCAAAATTAGGGCTTCCTGTCATTAATAGATGCAGAAAAATTGGTACATGCCTTTGTTACATCTAGATTAGATTATTGCAATGCATTACTGTCTGGCTGTTCCAATGCCTCACTCAGGAGCCTACAACTCGTATACAGAATGCTGCTGCAAGGATCCTGACTAGAACAAAGAAATATGAGCACATTAGTCCTGTGTTAGCGCTCACTTCACTGGCTTCCTATACACTATCGTGTAGACTATAAGGTACTCCTCTTAACTTATAAGGTGTTGCATGGACTTGCACCCTCTTACTTGACGGATCTACTTCATCCGTACAATCCCCCACGTTCACTTCGCTCACAAGATGCAGGCAACTTGGTAGTCCCTAGAATATCAAAAATACAGCAGGTGGCAGAGCTTTCTCCTATAGAGCTCCTTTACTGTGGAACAGTCTACCCATCTCTGTGAAGGAGTCAGACACGGTCTCAATTTTCAAGTCTAGGTTAAAAACGCATCTCTTTAGTCTCTCTTATAGTCATTAGGTGCAGATGTGGAGGGGGCGTAGCAATAGAGCCTTCTGGTGCAATGAGCTATCCTTACTGTCACCAATCATAAGTGATGATCCGCCCCTATCAGGACTGCTGATGATGTGGTGGATGGTCTCTGAGTGCCCTCATGGCTGCGTGCTCCCTGTGCCACTCACCTAATTAGTTATGCTGCCCTAGATTACTTCTGCTGGTGCAAAAGTGTTATCACTACTCTTCCCCCTGATCCGGCGTGATATTTATCATAGTCATAATTGCACCTTTCCTCTTTTCTCCCCGGCTCGTTGGCACCTGCCCGGAGCTCACCTGCCCCAGAGTCAACACCCCACCCCTGCCATGTGTTAGCCGGATGCCGCTGGCCCAGACCCTAGCTGCTGGTTCCATCCCCCACCCTGCCCTGGTATCTGGAGGGATGAGGTCCACCCCACTCCTACACTTAGAATGCCCTTCCAGTGGTCTGTTAAGCCACATGAGCCTCAAGGACTATTTGTGTTGTTTTTCTCTGTATCCCACAATTTTCCAGGAGTTCATCTCGACCGCCTTTTAAGGGGTCAGGGAATAATTTTCCAGTTTCCTACATTGGCTCCAATGGTTTTCTGGTTTTTTGATTCCCTCTGGAAAATGCCAATTGTGAAGCGCTGTGTGACAACCTGTTTGTAAATGGCGCTATACAAAAATAAAGATTGATTGATTGATTGATTGATTGTGGAGGGAGAAACGGCAGGTCCGAGAGATCGCTGCAATATGGCTCGAGAAGCACAGCTGGTTGTCCAGGGTTACCCCAAGACTCCTGGCAGACTGGGACGGAGACACTATGGAGCCTTCCACGGTAATTGACGCATCAATCATCGGGAGTCCTTCGCTGGGAGGAAGAGCAGCTCTGTCTTCCCCAGGTTCAGCTTCAGGTGGTGGGTGGACATCCATGCGGAGATGTCAGCCAGGCATGCAGAGATCCGTGCCGGGATCTGGGTATCAGATGGAGGGAAGGAGAGAAACAGTTGAGTGTCATCAGCATAACAGTGATAGGAAAACCATGAGCAGAAATAACAGAGCCAAGTGACTTGGTGTACAGAGAAAATAGGACAGGGCCTAGCACCGAGCCCTGCGGGACACCGGTAGAGAGGGTGCGGGGAGAGGAGAGGGATCCTCTCCAGGCCACCTGGTAGGACCGGTCAGCCAGGTAGGACTCAAACCATGTCAGCACAGATCCAGAGATTCCCATCTCGACGAAAATTACAAGGACTGTTTAATTAAAAATATTATTTTAATAAGTAAATTAATTAGATTCCATCCTTCTGCCAGAATATGTAGTACCTCAGCAGGGCAAACAAGAAATGGTTGCTATGCAACAAAAATAAAGCGTCATACTGACAGTTGAATGTGGAACTAGCTAATGTTTGCTATTATCAGCCAGTGCTTGGCTAGTAGTAGGCTGACCTAGCTAGCTACATTACTTACTACAACACTGTAACACTTTGAGAGCAGCAGATGGTTAATAACCAGGTTATGGTCATTGATATTTATTTGGAATATGTCGTCTGACCGTATTATTAGTCACTGTTAACGTGTTTTAGTTGGACAAGTGTGTGTCGTCAGTGAGAATGTCACTCCATCATTTCCTTTCATCCAAAATTGGTCTCCAGTGAAAATAACTAATTACTCCATTGAAATAGAGCCTAATATGTTAATATATCCATAAGTTGCATCTAAAACCAAGCTGTTTGGCGATCTATACAATCTTTATTGCAGAAATTGCTAAAAAGCTAGCACGATTACTAGCTAATGTCAGGTAGCTTCACTTTCATACACCTTAATCTGTCTGTTAAATTACCATTAACTGTACAGTTCTGAAAGTAACTGTTAAGTTTTGATATACCTATCACACCACCGCCATTGTATTTTGTGAGTCAGCTCTAAACACTGTGTGATATCGCTAGCTGGGTAGATAACTAGCTGTGTGAAGTTAAATGCGCTTCGGGGAATATAGCGTGGCTTTGAACGCCTCTCAGCCTCTCATCACTAGTCTTAGTCCGATCTATCCGTTTTATAATAGGATACATACAATTTCAAATAGAGGACATAGAATACAATGATTTGTTATCAAATGCTACATTATCAGCTAATTAATTCCCTATTATTTCCCAGCAAACACAAGGACATGCGGTGGAGTAGCTCATTTAAAGGGATTATGGAAAGCGTTCTGATTGGACAGAATCAACCCTCTTCTGATTGGGCAGTGCAAACCTTCACCCTCTTGCGCCTTGCTCATGAATTTTTATAAATCTTTATAAATATGTCTTAAAAGACAGGATCACTCTAGGACTCGCCAGTTTTATGCAAAAACTTTTTTTTGTCCTGTTAATGACTTGATCCTGTATGCACTCGTGGCCTGATTTTTGTGATTGTAATTCAGCATCTGGTCCCTGGAGAAGCACAGAAAGCAGAGTTCCAGTTTAGATTTAAGCTTTAGCTTCATCCACTTCTTCACTCGGCGGTCATCTTTCTAGGAGAGCTATTTTGCCACTTCTTCACTCCTTAAGTGCCAATCAATAAGTGGTCAATCCACCGAAGTCTGTATGACAATTTGTCGGAATGGATAAGTTTTACAGCCGCAAGTAATCCTGTATTTTTTTCATGGCGGTGTGACCTAATACATTTTGGAGTGGATATTTTACAGCCATAACTGTAAAGTGCCCTGAGTTATTCCTGTTACACAAAGAGAGGAAGAGGGGATTTATGTGGCCATTCCAGGAGAGATTGAGCGGAGGGATGAATCACGGGCGTGCCTCAGAGATTTACGGGCCTGCGCGGAGTGGTATCGAGCAGATTTCTAGTGACAACATAAAACGCCGTTGGTCACACTTTACATTAACTCATGCAGCTGTACTGTGTTCTTCTCACACAATGTGCGCTTTTATAAAAGGTTAGCTTTGGCATTTGGCTCATGGAAGAGTTCAAATGTATAAATACAGCATCTCTTTCCTTGCCTCCTCTTCTCTGCCTAGCATGGCCACAAGCTTGACTCCATGGATGATACAAATATGATCATTTTTGCACTTTTTTCTACAATTGAGTCAGATTTTTCTGCAACTTAATTGATTTTGTAGCCTGGCACTGTTCTTCTAGCATTGTTAGATGCACGTAGTTTAAGCCACTCTGGATAAAAGCATCAGATAAATGGTTACATGTAAGTGTAAGTCTTAGAAAGAAACAGGCAAATACCAAACCTAACAAAGTTGGGTGAAGTGCTTTGTCATACTATGGCGTACACACAATGACAGCACATTGAACATGGGCTACAGATCAGATCCTAATGAGATGGCAGTTACTGCTTTCAGCTTGGACCTACCACATTGGGAGAAATGGGGTATGCAAGAAACATTTTCTTTTTGTGCAGAGATGATTTTTACTACTCCCCCTCCATAAAATGGGCTGGTCTAAGTCCTCCTTAACGCTGACTATAGGACTGATGTTTAACTCCGACACACACTTGTATTGATATAAATGGATAGTTTTGCCAGAAAGCTGGTGGGGGCATGTGAATGGGTATGCCCCATTGTGTGAACCCCCCCTGGACTGGATACCTCTTTCAATTTGTCCCTGAATATTGTACTAAGTGAGCCCCATTAAATCCTGTGTGTGTGCTAACAGTTCTGTGTATATTCAGTGCAAACCCTGTGTACTTGCTAATAATCCCGTGTATGTTCTTATAATCCAGTTTGTGCTAATAATCCAGTGTGTGTTCAGTGTAAACCTTGTGTTTGTGCTAATAATCTTGTGTATATCCAGTGTAAGCCCTGTGTACGTGTTAACAGTCCTGGCTAATGTAAACGTATTTACGCTTGCACTCAGAATCCATTGACCCTGACCTGCAGGTGACATTTCTCTTCCTGCAGTCCGCTATTAACAACTCTCTCTCTTTCTCTCCCTCATCAGCTGAGGAAAACAAACAGGAGTCCGTGGGGAAGAGCCAGGCAGCGTTGGCTTTTCCCCTTAAGTGGCAACCGACATCTTTCCGCTGTTATCGCCCAGCCAACGACAACACAGGAACCTACTCATCTGCAGGGCAACAGATCTTCATTTGCCGCATATGTTAATGGAAGAGTTTGGCATGAACAGAAGCCATCAGAGGCCAGACTCAAATGAAATGTGTCACTTTTCTCTGATGGATTGCTGGAGTGGTTAACAGTGATGCATTTTCCCCACTTTAATCCCGTCAGCAGTTAGCAGTGGAGTCTCCTGGCGGTAAACGCAGGACCCTGGGGCATTAACACCGAAGACAGATCACTGAGACACACTAAAGCAGTTTCATTCTTGCATAAGTGACTGTAATTTGGGAAAGGTGAGCCGTGTTTCCTGTTTCAGGAGTCTATTCTAGACAACTGCTAAAACCAATGCAGGAATCTGGCAGTCCGGAATAGTTTGGGGGAAAATCCTGGGAATACAGTTAATAGATGACCCATAAACCCTAGAGCAGAGCAAACCCTGGTCCTGGAGGGCCACAGTGCCTGTAGGTCCACTCTACCCTGGTCCTGCAGGGTCACAGTGTCTGCAGGGTCACTCAACCCTGGTCCTGGAGGGCCACAGTGCCTGCAGGGCCACTCAGCCCTGGTCCTGGAAGGCGTGCAGGTTTTCATTATGACTCAGCACTTAATTGATCAATTAAAGAAGGTGATTACACAGGTAACTCACCTCACCTGCTGTCTTGGGTCTGAACCAGATTATGATTCAACCCCTTAGAGGGCAAGGTAAACACCAATAAATACAAAGCCATTCTGAGTGATCACCTTCATCCTGTGGTGAAGCATTTATTATTATTTTTTAAATTTGTTTTAATTTGTATTGATTTTTCACAATTTTTCTCCCAATTTAGTAACCAATTGTACCGTCTTTTCACGTCAACTATCCCCCCTTGCTGCCGTAGCCCTGTGACTGGCAGTGACAAAGGTGATGGACAGAACTCACCAAGCCATCGACCCTAACTCCAGAACTTGGACAGCCAATCGCCACCCAGAACGGGAAGAGAGGGAGGTGCATATGGATGTACGTGAGTCTGCATGAGGTTTAGCCGTATGCATATGCTTTCTGAGACAGAAGGAAATGCATAATCGATCCCCATTGGACACACACTCTTACACTGGACAGCATGGCTGCTCTGTGCTGCCATTGTAGAGGTCTGCTGAAGCTGGAGCTAATGTCATCTACAGTTACAATGTTGTGTGAGTATCTAAGTAGGCACATTATGAGTACGTAACACCGCTACGCTACCCAGGGCTCTCTTATGATGATCATTTAACTCAGGTATCGAATCAGAGAGCTTTCACTTCAGCAACATTAAAATACAACCATCATAGTTCTAATAAAGCTTAACTGATAAATATGAACATCAAAAACAACACAAAATATAAAACATTCTCCAGCAGTGCATGCTGGGTTCTGTGCAAGCTACAGTCAGCCTCATCTCTAGTTACATGAATTAAGCTAACTTACCTAAAAACCATAATTACTTTCATTTCATACTGGCAAAATGATAACCTTTGCTCTTTTGAGGTAAAAATAGAAAACGATGAAGCGTTTTATTTGCTTGCGTTTGTTCCGTGGGAATGCGTGCTGTTTCTGGCTCACATGTTTGAGCTCATCTCTTTTGCCAGAGACCTCTTACATCTACCCACTTATATCCATTTGGCTTGTGTTTCTTATTTTTACACCACTTCATGTAAAGAAAATTGTGTTCTTAAAATATCAGTTTATAAACTTCACATGCAAGGTTCCATAACATGGAAGAGGTGTATGGAAATATGTTCCTTTATCAGGGTGTATGGAAATATGTTCTTTTAACAGGGTAGATGGGTCTGATATATGCTTGGTATACCCGACCGAAGACTAGATGCCCCTTTTACATTGCATCTGTATAATCTCTCCCAGAAATAGATCCTGTTTTATCCCAGTGAGTTTCTTAACACAAAGTCATAAAGTTGCCAGTTCATATATATATAGCGGTGCAGCCTTTTGATTTTTTTTATTTGTGCCTTTTATTTTACCTGTATGTCAGTGTTCGGTTTCACTTTGTAGAGCCGGCAGAAGCCACCGTTATTACAGAATCCTTCGCCATCTGTCACATGTAGTGCCTCTGACAACATTACTGCGGGAGGAGAAGTATTTTAATTGGCCTGTGGGGACTAGTTTCTCCGCAGTACAATTTAAAACGGAGTTTGAGAGCAGCAGCAGGTGTTCAGGTGAAGAAACATCCTGCTGCTGTATGTTGCATTGTGCCAGAAAGTTACATGTATACTACTTCAATGGAAAGTCTTACTTTCAGGATGGAGACACAATTAAAGCAATGGCAGTGTGATTTTAAAACATCTAGATAATTCTTCTATGGATATGGAGTGGAAAAGAGGCCAAATATTTCCCCTAAACTTTCTGAACGACACTGCCTGCTAATGCTAACTTGCTGCTAACGCTACCTTTCTGTTAAATTCTTGAGCCCCCTGTCCCAGACCGGGCAGGCAGAAGGGGAGAATGTGTGTGCACATAAATCATGAACAGTGAGACTAAATAAATATTTGAATGGTGCCGATTGCCATCCTAACTAAGCCTTGAGAAAGCAGTACGGAAGATAAAAAGTAATAATAATAATAATAATAAATTGGATTTATAGAGCGCTTCTCATCTGCCGAGACAAATCTCGAAGCGCTTTACAGATAAAAATTAAAAATTAAAATATATAAAAATATATTTTTTTAAACTATGGCACAGATAAAAGCCTAAGGCTAGGCCAGTAAAAAGGTTTTAAAAAAAAAACTACGCTAAAATTAAAGAAATGTATAACGAAATAGACTAACAAAGCATAAAAAAAAGAAATAAAAAAGGGGATTAAAACAAGGGTGGGCCGCTAAAAAGGCTCAAGGGAAGGCCTGCCGGAAAAAAAGGGTTTTAAGGCCCGTTTTAAAAACCTCGATGGAAGGGGCAGTTCTGAGGTAGTCCGGAAGGGAGTTCCAGAGGCGTGGGGAAAAAGAGCAGAAGGCTCGGTCTCCCATCGTCCGTAGACGTGTAGGGGGGACGAGGAGCAGAGTGGAATGGCTAGAGCGGAGGGAGCGTGAGGGTTTGTGGGTGGTGATGAGATCACTGAGGTAGCTGGGGCTTTGTCCATTTAAGGCTTTGTAGGTCAGGAGGAGGACTTTGAACTGGATCCTGTAGTGGACTGGGAGCCAGTGGAGTTGGGCGAGTATGGGGGTTATGTGGGCTGACTTTTTTGTACCGGTGAGGACTCTGGCGGCGCTGTTCTGGATGAGTTGTAGACGGTTGATCAATTTAACTGGGAGACCGGAGAGAAGTGCATTGCCATAATCAATTCGGGAGAAGATTAGTGCATTGACCAGTTTTTGGTGTCGTCTTGTGTGAGGGATGGCTTCAGTCTGGCGATATTTTTGAGGTGAAAGAAGGAAATCTTGCAGATGTGGTTGATATGGGCTTGGAATGAGAGTGTGGAGTCAAGCTTAACTCCAAGGTTGGTGACAACAGAGGAGAGGGGAATGAGTTGGCTATCGAGGAGGGGACCAATGCTGCCAGCATTGGCGAGTTGTTTGGCGGTGCCGATCAGAATTGCCTCCGTCTTGCTACTGTTGAGCTGGAGGAAGTTGTTAGACATCCAAGAGCGGATGTCCTCCAGGCAGGTGTTGAGGGTGGAGATTGTGTTGGTGGGGTTGGGTTGTGTTTTGATGTAGACCTTGGTGTCATCAGCATAGCAGTGGAAGTTGATGTTGTGTTGTCTGATGATACGTCCAAGTGGGAGTAAATAGATTAAAAACAGAATGGGCCCCAGCACTGACCCCTGTGGGACACCGCATGTCACTGCAGTGTCATCGGACCTGGAGCCCCCCAGTGACACGTGATAACTCCGGTTGGTGAGGTAGGAGGTGAACCACTTCAGGGCTGTGTCCGTGACCATGGTGTAGGTCTCGAGGCGGTGGAGGAGGATGTTGTGGTCCACGGTGTCAAATGCAGCGCTCAGATCGAGTAGGACCAGGATACTGGGTGACCCGGAGTCGGCTGCCATCAACAGGTCGTTGACGACCTTTATCAAGGCCGTCTCCGTGCTGTGTGCGGGCCGGAAACCGGATTGGAGGACTTCATAAAGATTATTTTCTGAGAGATGGACTGGAGTTGTGAGGCCACGACTTTCTCAAGAACTTTGGCGAGGAACGGGAGGTTGGAGATTGGTCTGTAATTGGACAGGAGTTCTCGGTCCAGATTTGGTTTCTTTAAGAGTGGGGTGACAGCCGCTGTTTTTAAAAGAATGGGCACCTCTCCACTCTGAAGTGATTTGTTGATGAGTGTAGTGAGGAATTGAACCAGGGTTGGTGAGCAGGCTTTCAACAGGGGAGTGGGTATGGGGTCAAGGGAGCAGCTAGTGGGCTTGGATTTGGTTATGATGTCCAGAAGTGCAGATGGTGTAACCTCAGTGAGGCTGCACAGGGTGGAGCCATTGAAGAAGGGAGGGCAGATTGGCGGGGTCGCAGCTGCTATGAAGGGTACAATGTTGGCTCTGATATCTTCGATAAGTATTGCTATTGTTACTTTCAACCAGGACCATCTGCCCTGTGCTGTCCAAGTGCTTCGCATGATCACTGTGTCATGGGTTTATGGGTGGATAGGTAGGTGACTGTGCATTATTGCATAACTCCGCTCTAGGCTGTGGGGTTAATCCAGCTGTGTGTGATTCTCCTGCATCAATACCGTACAGTATATTCACAATAGAGTATTAGTCAGTGCTGTCACTTCAGGGGAAAACTCCTTAAAACATAATCCTGTCATCTCATTCCATAAACTGGATAATTACTGCGGCTCGTAAAGAATAATGTGGCACTGAGTAATCCCGGTTTTTTAATTTTCTGCAAAGAGCTTTGGGATTAAAGGACGATGATCCGGGATGATGGGCAGAATATTAAACACCATCACATCACAGGCTGTCAGGTGAACGAGAGAGGCGCCCTCCAGCAAACACCCTTTTCCCCAACGCCCCTCTCAGCAGGGGCCACAGGAAGGAGGGGGCAGAGGGCAGAAGGGAGGGGGCAGGGGCCACAGGATGGAGGAGGCAGGAAGGAGGGGGCAGGGGGTCAGAGGGAGGGGGCAGGGGGCTGGTTTCCAGGATAACCCCTGTGTTTCTCTCAATTAAATGAATCAGTCGTGAGCCTTTGGGCCAGACACCCATGGAGCCGGCCTGTGGGGTGAGCCGCACTTCCGTCCGATGTGCATAGCGCCCGCAGTGTTTCCCATCTCCCTCTGTTTCTGCACAGCAGGGTTTGTGGCTGTGCCGTTTCTCCTCACACATGCACACAGACGCCCTGGAGGAACAACAGCGAAAACGCAGAAGCCTTCTGAAACACCTGTCCTGTGCTCTCTTCTGCTGTGTGCTGAAACGTCCCTCTGTATCATCGTGTTGTGCTGCAGAAAAGCGAACTCGTTTAAGTACACTGGAATCCCCCCGAATGTGTCCTATCCACTTGTAAACTATTAAACTGAAAAAACAATCACACCCCGTAAGCAGCCAATCACACTGTCCTTCCTGTAAAGCAACCAATCACACAGCCCTTCCTGTAAAGCAGCCAATTACACTGTCCCCTCCTGTAAGCGGCCTATCACACAGCCCCTCTGGTAAGCAGCCAATCACAGTGCTCTATCCTGTAAGTGGCCAATCACAGTGCCCCCTCCTGTAAACAGCCACAGTGCCCCGTCCGTCTGCTTCAAGTAAGTCTCTGCAAACACTACACGGTATTGTGCTGCGTGTGTCATAATGGCTATTTTAAAGGATGGCCTACTTTACAAGGCTAACTGATCTCACTCACGTGCCGGTGTGGGGTTTTATACAATATAAAAAGAGTGAATGAGGATTCCCATCTGACAAGCTTCATAACATCACAGCCGTAAACAGACAGAACTCCGAATGCGATGTTACAACACGTCTATTCCTCTCATATCTCAGCGGCGTTGCAATGTGCCGCTGGCTTCAGCGTTTCAGGTTGAGCTGTCAGATGCATTGGGCGCGCTTAAATGTTAATATCGCTTTTGCTTTGTGTTGGCATATCATTTTTCCTTCACAGTAGATTATGCTGATTTTAAGAATCATAATATTTCCCCTCCCCCCTTTTTAATCGAAGGCACAGCTGTTAAGGGACAGTTTTCATTTTGATTCACATCTTGGCTTTTTTTCTTGCCATTTGACATTTCAGAAGCGCTCAAATGGAAATAGCGATCACCCTACCGGGGCAAATGTAGCAGCTTATTACAGCAGAAAAGCCCCTAACTGCACGGACAGGCTGGTTCATAACACTCACGAGCCCCTGCAGGACTCCCACCACGCCCGTACGGGACGCTGCCCGCCGCTCTCTAATATCACCATGACTAGCTTGGGGTGCAGGGACAGTCCTCGCTGAATTTCCCCTCAAAACACCCGCAGGAAGAGTTTAGAATTTCTCATCAGGACACAAGAATCTGGGAGAAAAAGCAATTATGCCCTTTCGTTGTCCTCCTGGGGCCGAAATGCTGAGCAGATTCTCAGCACATGGAAACCACAGAATCCAAGCACAGCTTAGTGGGGAAATCTCTTCTCTCAACAAAATTAATTTGACATTGTTTAGCTGGACATTCAAGGCAACATTCATTTCATAAGCTATAACACCACTTACTGGAGACTAACGCAAAATAAAAAACTCAAAGTCAGAATGTGATGTGTACCAAATTATGGGGTATGAAATAGTTTTTTAGTGGATTAAATGGCTGTTCACATGAGAAAAACTCAAACATCATCTATGTAGGGCAGTGTGTTTGCATCTCTTTACAGTACATAGAATATATTTTGCCATGGAGCTTTGAGTATAGAGATGGGAAACATATTTATATATATTTTTTACTTGCAATTTTTGGAATGCATCAATTTGGCCTGGTTCCAGACTATGGCTGCAGGATTCCACTTTATACTAAATCTTTTCAAGCAAAAGCAGCATTTGTTGATTTAAGTACAATTATTGTGCAGTCCTTATTTGTAACACACATGTTACATTAATAATTAAGTACAAATTAACATTGAATTTGATTTAGTTATGACTTAGCTAATTAAGAAGCAGTTCTGGATACCCTGTCTATTGCGACTGGACTGTAACTATGTCACCATCAATGTTATATGGTCCTCAGTGTCCTTCTAGAAACAAATGGTAGAATCGTAGGTGCACAGAAACCACAATTCCCATGATGCTTTGCTCTGGCTATGGAACCACAATGCTTAGCAGCTGCCTTTGACAAAAACTTTCTTGATTATGGGGAATTTTATCACTTAACCATAAGTGGCTGAATAAATATGCTCTCCCTCTGTAATTGTATATAAATCCTGCATGTTTGACTAATTAAATACCGTGGGGTTATAAATAAAACAGCAGCCTAATCACAGATGCATTGTGGTGTTCTGTAATGTTCTGTTATGGTGGATTTGTGGTGTGGCTCTTATGCAAAACAGGTTCATCAAACCAGCCCTGTAGGGCTGTAGTTCTTTATTCAGAGCAAAACAATAGTGCGTTGCAGTTTGTGTGCATGATTCAGGTATTTGGGGAAACCTCTAAAATGTGCCCGCAGGTCATATTGATTTATGCAGCTCTTGTCTTTTCATCCACGGGAGTAGGCTCCATGCAGAGAGATTGTTCTGGAGGAAAGACAGCATGGTTACGCTTTAAAAAACGTATTTTCCCATTTAAAATGTGTTGCAGTTACACACAAGTACGTTCATTACATTAGACTTTTTTTTCCCAAGTTGAATTAATACACTGAAATACCAAAATGCAGTGTGGTGAATCCACTGCTGAATGGTTGTTTCTTTGCTTAATATTGCACAAGTTTATATTCAGTTATACATCATTGTGTTTCTCCTCTCGACATCTGGTCCTGAGGCAATGGGATGTCTGGAGGTCTGGAGGATTTCTGAAGAATTGAGCTGTGAACATGGAAACACACTCTTCCAACTGTCAAAGCACCGCAGTGTTAGATGAACATTCTGTTTATTAAATTCTTACACTCTAGAATCTGTGACCATTTCCAAATAAGTATTTCTTTACCAATAACGTGTAGTTTGGAAGAACACAGGCATAAGAAAAATATTAATGACTTTAATTAAAATTTGCACATTATATCTAACGGCGAAAAGAGATGGCAGTGCTAATTATCCGAGGTGATAACAGAATTAAACAATTCAACTAGAAAACCGAGCAAAATATCTGTGTAATTAAACTTGCAGATCTGAAACTCCCAGGAATCACTTCAACCGACTGGGTGTTCGCAACATGTGCCTGGTGGGCAGTGCAGTGTTTAGAGTTCCTGGTGGGCAGTGCAGTGTTTAGAGTTGCCTGGTGGGCAGTGCAGTGTTTAGAGTTGCCTGGTGGGCAGAGTGCAGTGTTTAGAGTTGCCTGCTGGGCACAGTGCAGTGTTTAGAGTTGCCTGGTGGGCAGAGGGCAGTGTTTAGAGTTTAGAGTTGCCTGGTGGGTAGTGCAGTGGTTAGAGTGCCTGCAGTGGTTAGAGTTGCCTGGTGGGCAGAGGGCAGTGTTTAGAGTTGCCTGGTGGGCAGTGTTTAGAGTTGCCTGGTGGGCAGTGGTTAGAGTTGCCTGGTGGGCAGTGCAGGGGTGGGACAGTGCTACATCGCTGATCCTGGTACAGTTCATTACCTACAATACATCTGTTTTATATAAAATAACCCATCAGTATAATTACAGAATGTGTAAAAGCAAAGGACTTCTCAAAGTACTTCAAAGTACTTGTGCCTCTTCCTAGCAAGTCCATTATAATGATGTCCATAAATATATGGATAATAAATAAATCTCCTGTCTCCAAGTGGTTTTAAGTTTTCAGTTTATTCTCTGTAGTGCTCTTTTCCATTACATTATAAAATATGCTATTTTAGATTTTTGGGCTGTAACATTCTTATCCACACTCAAAGAGGAATTTTTAAAAATGGTTATACACCAAAAAGAAGAAGAATCTCTGAAAAGATTTTAACCTTTACTGAACCATGACAAAATCATTGATTGCTGTACCATTTTCAGGCATTTTTAATCGCAAGTATTTTCATAACCTGCAGAATAGCCCACTGGGAGATCAAAGCTCAAGATAATGAAACAGGAAATGGAAGATCCAAGACACCCTGACGTTTGTGCCTTTTTAAAGATACTGCTGTAAAGTTAAAACCTGTTAAGACACTGTTCTAGTGTGTGGATGAGCCCCACGGTCTGCATCCTGTTAAGGCACTGTTCTAGTGTGTGGATGAGCCCCACGCTCTGCATCCTGTTAAGGCACTTTTCTAGTGTGTGGAAGAGCCCCACGGTCTGCATCCTGTTATGGCACTGTTCTAGTGTGTGGATGAGCCCCATTGATCAATCAGGCCCCTACAGTTTGTCGGTATAAAGCTGCACATGAAGTGTCTTCCTCTGACTCATGTCTGTGCAGCATAACTTGTAGAGTGTAGTGTGAAAAGAAGTGGTGGCTGACATCACGTTTCGGAGGAGAGCACATGCTTGTCTACGCTCTCCTGAATTGACAGCAGAGGTTGCAGCGAACACAATCGGGCGTTACAAACTGGGAGAAAAAGAATAAAAAACAGATGCAGTCTGCTCTTTGACTGTTCTTCCACATCCAAAAATGGAAGTACAGATCTATGTATACAGAAAGAGAGACAATGAGAGAGAGAGAGGGAGAGAGGGAGGGAGAGGGAGAGAGAGAGAGAGAGGGAGGGTGTGAGACAATGAGAGAGAGAGAGAGAGAGAGAGAGAGGGGGTGAGACAACAAGAGAGACAGAGAGAGAGAGAGAATGTGAGTATTGAATAAGCCCTAAAGCCAGCTGAGCACTTTGAATGAAATGAAATTAGACCTTTGGTTTGAATGCTGAGGAAGTGGAATTGGTAAAAAGGTACATTTCGATTAGGAAAGCAAACTAGAGGAGTGCAGCAAAAGCCTGACTGCTGTTTTACTTCCTCTGACAGGGGGGCTTAGAGCTGTGTATTCAGGAGACCCGTTTTTCAGGATTAAAGTCAATAGGTCCCCATATCATGAACCAGTGAGCAGAGAGACCCAGAGTCCATTAAACATGTCTGCTCTCATTGCACCTACACCTACAGTTCACATTTTTATAATTTTTTTATTGAAAACACTGTGACGGTTGTGAGACATTGTTAGTGTTGTGTGAGGGTTGGTGAGATGTTGTTAGCATTGTGTGAGGGTTGTGAGACAGTGTGTTACGGCCACAGCCGCAACTTTGTTTATTTTTGTGTTTCCTCGTGTTTTCCCTTTCCCTTGTGTTCCTGTTCTCCCTGTCAGTCTCATGTTTGTGCGTGTGTGTTGTGGGCGCGGCTTTCCTCCTCGGCATTCTCCGGCTCCCTCCTGATTATAATGGATCTGCGACACCTGCACTGCCTACACACCTGTCATCAATTATCATCAGCCCTGCAGTGTATATCAACCCCGGTTTCTCATCCACTCACCGTCCGATCATTGTCTCCACTTCAGTGGTAGCTAAATGCATCAAGACTTTTCCCAAACCGCATTATTATCTTCGTCTGTTTTTATGTGTATTCGTCCTCTCCATGTCCAGGTTCACTCTTTGCCTGCCTGCCCGCTTCCTGCCTGCCTGCCTGCCCGCCTGCCCACCTGCCCGCATCTCTGCCTGCCTGCCCACTTTCCTGCCTGCCTGCCCACTTCCCTGCCTGCCTGCCTGCCTGCCCGCTTACCTGCCTGTCCTGCCTGCCTCCCTCGTCTGCCCTCACCATCGTTCCCCTACCCCAGTCCCTGTTTGTAATAAATACCTTCACTAACCTAATCCTCAGTGTCTGTGTCTGCGTTTGGGTCCGATCAGTGTAATCCTAACACAGTGTTAGCATTGTGTGAGGGTTGTGAGATGTTGTCAGCATTGTGTGAGGGCTGTGAGACGTTGTTAGCATTGTGTGAGGGTTGGTGAGATGTTGTTAGTGTTGGGTGAGCATTGTAAGGTGTTCAATTAATTTAGGCAGTTTAATCTTTCATGTGAAATTAGAGGCCTTTCTTATCCCTGTCTCTCAGACACAATTAGGATGCTCACTGGTGAACTGCTGTGAGATGAGATGGGTGCCAGTTGTTGGTAATGCTCTCTCCATCTGGTGTCTCCTGCTTGGGCCCTCCTTTCTCATTTAACGGGGGTGTCTTCTAATACGAATGTAATGAGTTCTGCTGATTAAAAACACAGACACACAGACTGGTTCAGGACTTCACAGAGATGTATAGTTCCAGGTTGCCAGGTTGCCAACACAGAGAGTGGAACTCCCTCAGGTACCAGGGTGTAAAACTCCCCGCTTGCACCAGATGGTCAGATCTGAGCACTATCTAACCAAAATATCAACTGCTTAAATTATTTTCAGGTCAAATGTTCTGTTGGTAAACACAGGCCTCGAAATGTGGCTGAGCTGAACATTCTGAAGCACCAATGTTCCCAAAGCGTATTCGCTGTCTGAGCCCGACGTTCCTGATGTTCGAAAGCATATTCACTGTGCCAGTGGACCACTAGAAAAATGAACAACAACCCCAAAAAAGATCTTTCCATCTTACCTGGCACGCTGGCGGCGAAAAGAGAGAGAGACAGACAGTGGAATAATTGAGCCTGACACACAGCTTGGCCAAGGTGACCGAGGAGATAGTCTTAGTCCACCGCTGCCAATTCCACAGCCCACTTCCTGGAGTTCGCAGGTCGATATGAAACTGAATAATGAGGCACAAAACTCGAAATCTGTCCAATTTCAAAAGTCAATGAGAAGAAAGTGAGGATCTCGTTAACGGGGAGAGAAAAGGCACTCGCAGGAGTGCTGGAAATTAAAATTAATAAGAAATAATTCGGCTTGGCAGATCAAGAAATTAATTTGCAATTAAGCAGGAGTTTGGTGAGGCGCAACCAGGAGATCGTCAGATTAAGAGAATAATGGACAAATAGAGACAAATATAATATATTATATTATATATAGAGTACTGTGCAAAAAGTCTTAGGCCACCTGAGAAAATGATGTTTAAAGCTATTTATCTGGGCAGTAAGTGTTTGCTTGGGAAAAAAAAAAATATAACATTAAAATAAATACACGTGAACATTAATATAATAAAACGTATTAAGAATTTCTTGTGTTTTCCAGAACGTTATTGATATCTTGTGAGATGACTAGAAGAACACAGGTTTGGTTCCCGAACCTCTCATTGAGGTTTGGAAATGGCTAAGCTAACACAGTTTCAAAGACATAAAATAATAGTTTTGCACCAACAAGGCAATTTTCAGCGAGTAATAGCCCTCCTAGCCGGATTTTCAAAATGTGGTGTTCAAGCTGTCATAAAGAAAGTTGAAAAAACTGGGCAAGTTGAAGACAGAAAACACATGCATCTGATGAACAGTACTTAAAGGTCACTTCCTTGACGAACAAAATGAAAGTGCTTGCTCAGCATCTGGCACCAAAGTACACGCTTTGACCGTGAGAAGAAGTCTTACAAGAAATGGTCTTGTAGGACGTGTTGCAGCTAAGAAACCATTATTGCAGAAAGGCAACGAGCAGAAGAGAAAAAAGTTACATGACAGTCTACTAAAGTGAATCGCTTCCGTTTTGCATTCTAAGGGAGGCCACACAAAATACTGACTTGTTTTAAAAACACAAGCTTTTGTGAATTTCATTGTATTAATGTTTCTTTGTGTTTACTTCAATGTTATACAGTGTTTTGTGGACCAAATACACACTTACTGCTCAGATAAATGGCTTCGATTTGAATTTCTCAGAGTGGCCTAAGACATTTGCACAGTACTATATATATACAGTATATATACAGTATATTAGGGGTGTAATAGTACACAAAAATCACAGTTCCGTATGTACCTCGGTTTTGAAGTCACGGTTCGGTACGTTTTCAGTACAGCAGGGGAAAAAATAAATGCAAAACATAAAATAGCTTTTCATATATTATAAACTTTGTAAACAGTGGCTAATTGGCCATAATTTACTGAACAAAGTAGTGAAATGCAGATGAGATGGAACTTCGTAGCGGGGCTCAATCACTTTCAACAAACCCGTGTTCTTGACAATGGAATATGGTCGCAGATCCGTTGCTATAAAAACGCCTATGGCATTTGTTATTGCTTTGCTCATTTGCATTCACCATACTGACTACGAGGCTGGGCTGTGCTAAATTAATCTCTCTGCTTCACTGGTGTGCCATATACGTACATGGGCTGAACGAACAACATCCGTCCCTTTGCGCAAGTTGTATCTTCGAGGGGGGGAACTCAGGGTTTTGAATTAAGTTCCACATGTGCATTAGTGGTTAAAGCAAGATTGCATTCGTTCTGTTCAGCGTGTGTTGGTATATTGGGAGCTCTGTGTTGTGTCGTGTTGTGTGTTGGTATATTGGGCGCTCTGTGTTGTGTTGTGTTGTGTGTTGGTATATTGTGCGCTCTGTGTTGTGTTGTGTGTTGGCATATTGGGAGCTCTGTGTTGTGTTGTGTGTTGGCATATTGGGAGCTCTGTGTTGTGTTGTGTGTTGGTATATTGGGAGCTTTGTGTTGTGTTGTGTTGTGTGTTGACATATTGAGCACTCTGTGTTGTGTTGTGTGTTGGCATATTGGGAGCTGTGTTGTGTTGTGTTGTGTGTTGGTATATTGTGCGCTCTGTGTTGTGTTGTGTGTTGGCATATTGGGAGCTCTGTGTTGTGTTGTGTGTTGGCATATTGGGAGCTCTGTGTTGTGTTGTGTGTTGGTATATTGGGAGCTCTGTGTTGTGTTGTGTTGTATGTTGGTATATTGTGCGCTCTGTATTGTGTTGTGTGTTGGCATATTGGGAGCTCTGTGTTGTGTTGTGTGTTGGTATATTGGGAGCTCTGTGATGTGTTGTGTTGTGTGTTGGCATATTGGGAGCTCTGTGTTGTGTTGTGTGTTGGTATATTGGGAGCTCTGTGTTGTGTGCTCGTATATTGGGAGCTTTGTGTTGTGTTGTGTACAGTATGTGTGTATATATATGTTGCGTGCTCTGTTGTTTTCTAAGGCTGCCCAGGTAAATCTCTCAGCGTCTCCCTCCCTCCATTAGGCAGAGATAATGAAACAGCTCCCGGCTGCTGCTGTGCGTGATGAAGGCCTGAACCCGCTGTGGATATCACAGCGCACAGCGTGTGCCGGACAGCCCGCTGGGACAGAGAAAATCAAACACAGTGCAGAAACGGGAAAGTTTTCAGGTCGCCATCCTGCAGAAAGGAAGTGTAGGGCAGGGAGACCTCACTCTCTACAGTACAGTGTGTCATGCATAAAAAAAAGATTATCATATCTCCCAAAACCACAGCAATAATGTTTTACCATTTGCTTTCCCCCTAAAGGCCTCAGTCATTGTTGGCCTCTCTACATGGTGGATTCATCCCACTTTTATGATTTTATATTATTTACCTTCTAAAGCCCCAAACACACACACACACACACACACACACACACACACACATTCACTCATACACACACACACACCCACTCACACACACAAACACACACACAAATCTCACCTGCACTTGTATACCTGTCAATCAATGTTCTGTTCCTAAGGAGCATCGGAATGCAGGCCGTGCTAACTTAAATAAATAGTCTAATTAAGCTGTGTTAATTAGTTCATAAATTACATTCTCTCCCGTTTCACACGCGGTTCAGTGCGGAGCAATTCCTCTGCACTGTCGCTGGCATGCACACCATATCCACCAGCGTAATTACTCAGTCTAAACAGAGCTTATGGAACACGTTTCATTGCACTTTATTTCCTTATGTACCAGACCGTGGCAGAAATATTGGATTCTAAATGTATCCCCATCTTTAACTGTACGCAGAAATATAATTGTACATTAGTAGTGCATAACAGAGAAGACGTGAAAATGACATGGCTCATGTAAGACTGGGGTAACAATGACAGACTAAATATACTGTAAAAAAACAAAACAAATTTCAATTCATTACAGTAAACTCATCTAATTTAGTGCTTTAGTGTGTTTGATAAAAGGAACTGATGACAGCATCACTCAATCTCACAAAGTCCACACAATGGAAGTTTGGGTTCTTGGGTGCTGATCATGTCGATTCAGGGGGTGGGTATGGTGTCAGTGTATCATTGTCTTTTTCTTCATCGTATGTACAGGTAACTTTCAAAATAAAGGAAACACTTGAGTAAGTGAAGGGTTCTGGTGGCTCTGTTATGATGTGGGGAGCATTTTCCTGGCATTAGGTCCACTCAACCCTGAATGAGTATGAAGACCATTTAAACCATATGCCACGGCCATCTCAGTCACCAGGGGCCTCATTTATAAACAGTTGTGTAGAAACCATCCTACATTTGATCTAAGATCATTTCTGAAATGTTTAGAAAATCTCTAAATCACAAATGATCTTGAAATTGTGCGTAGTTGAATGGTTTTAGATCTCCGCCTTGTAAACGCCCCCTAATTAATATCATTAGCATATAAAGGAGCTCGATTCAAAACACGAATCCTCTACTTGATAATGGCGAGCTGCAAGAAAAATAATTTTAGCGAGGCCGAAATCGAGGTCCTGTTGGCGGAGGTGCAGATGCGTGCAGGGACGCTGTTTGGGAGCCTTTCCAGTAGCTTTACCAGTAAAAAGCAGTCTGTAGCCCAGGCTGTGAACGAGGGGGGTGGGCAGCAAAGGTCCCTGAAGGACGTAAAGAAAAAGTGGTCTGATTTAAAACTGAGGTCAAAATCTCTAATAACTCGTTCCCTTCTTCTCTTCGATGACAATGCTGCCATTCTTCCTCTTGCAAACCACTGCATTATTGGACATTTTATAGCCTATAGATTGACCGAAATGTTTTACACGTGTGGAACCATAATATGTATATTAAATACATTTCCTTCAAGGATGTGTCAATTATGGTAATATGGGTAGTTTTGGAAAACCAATGTGTGTTTTTGTTTTGTTTTCCACAAGTAGCCTAGTTTATGTTGTTTTAATTTATTAATAACTTTATTGTGCAAATCATTACGTATAGCTTAAGCAATGTGTTCAATCTGGTAATACTACTACTACTACTACTAATAATAATAAGAAGAAGAAGAAGAAGAAGAAGAAGAAACAATTAGGCAGCAGACGACATGTTGGTGCTCTTAGATTTCCGAATACATTTTACATGACATTTACATTTTAAATACGACTGACAATATGTACATTAATACATGGTAGGAACAATCATAGTACGTGCAAGAGATCAATGCAGTAATACAGCGATAGACATCATTGCAGGCAGCTGCGTACCATACCTGTAACACTGGGAAGGAAAAGGTTAGTAAATTATTATTATTTTTTAAATGGAGTAAGCAGGGGTATATAGTGTTGAGCAAGTAGGCAGTGGTGATGACAATTAGCTAGATTCAGATTCAGATTCAGATTCCTTTATTTGTTACATCTGTGATACTAGGTACACCAGAGTAAAAATCTTGGGCCTGGCCCCTCAACTTCGCAGCATCAGAAATAACACACAGAAAAACTACACATTGTAAACAAAATAGTAATACCCGTAAGTAATGACAGTGCAAATGAGCATACATGAATAAATATATAAAATATAGGTAACAATGTATGTACATGTACATAATTCAGTGGTAGTGGTGTCTGAAATGGTGGGTTTTGAATCTCTTGCGGAAATCGCAAGTGATTCCGCGGTCCTGACCGATTGCGGAAAGTAGTTCCATCAACGAGGGGTCAGGACAGAGAAGAGACGAGACCGCGAATACCTGCAGTACTCCAACATTGCCACAAGGAAACGTGCGTACGCCAAGTTGAAACCTGACGTGGAGCTGAGTACTTTTCCACGTCAAAGACCGTTTTTATAAATCTGAACTTTGGCGTGGATTTGAGCGTACGCACATTCTAAGATCAAATCTGTGCGTAAGTACGTTTTATAAATAAGGCCCCAGATCTTAACCCAATTGAACACTTATCTGAGATTCTGGAGTGGTTCCTGAGACAGCGTTTTCCATCATCATCAAACAAAGTACCAAATGATAGAATTTCTCCTGGAAGAATGGTATTTCATCTGTCCAATAGTGTTGCAGATTCTTGTAGACTCTATGCTAAGGTGCATTGATGCTGTTCTGGTGGTTCGTGATGGCCTAACAGCCTATTACTGTAAGACACTTCATGTTGGCGTTTCCTTTATTTTAGCAGTGACCTGTACATATAAGAAGCACCAGTGAAATTATGGCATATAAATTGTGTTGCTGTGTTAGCAGACTATGGCCCTGGTACAATGGCCAAAGCATGGAATTGAATGTGTCATAGGTGGCAGTAAGCTCAGCTGCTATTTTTAAACCTGTGTTCCATAGTAACCTTACTGCAAATGGCATTTGTGTGTGCAGTGCTGTAATGGCTTAGCTTCTCTTTTCAGGTATTCTAAAGAAATATGATTAAAAATGATAAAGCATAAGGCAATCTACCACATTTCAATCTAGCCACTCAAAGGTGTACATTTGGCACATGGATGAATGTGAAACATGGCTCATATTCAGACCACACAGAGCAGCACCATAATCACTACTGTGCTTTTCAATTTATGAGTCACCTTTGTGTGTGTGTGAGTGTGTGTGTGTGCGTGTTTGTGTGTGTGAGAGAGAGTGTGTGTGTGTGTGTCTGTGTGTGTGTGTGAGACTGTGTGGACAATGTGTGTGTGTGTGTGTGTGTGTGTGTGTGTGTGTGTCTGCGTGTTTGTGTGTGTGTGTGTGTGTGAGAGAGAGAGAGAGAGTGTATGTCTGTGTGAGACTGTGTGGGCAATGTGTGTGTGTGTATGTGAGACTGTGTGTGCAATGTGTGTGTGTGTGTGTGTTTGTGTCTGTGTGTGTGTGTGTCTGTGTGTGTGTGTGTGTGTGTGTGTCTGTGTGTGTGTGTGTGTGTGTGTGTGTGTGTGTGTGTGTGTGTGTGTGTGTGTGTGAGTGAGTGTGTGTGTCCGCAGCTCATCGGAGAGGCGGCAGATGCCCTCTGTTTGGTTCTCCTGCTGTCCGTCTGTTAGCTGTGCGTTTCAGATGAGTTGAGAAAAGGTTGAATTTTGGTTAGATGTCTGTTCTCCCTGAAGTGGAAATGAATCTGAAGGATGGAGAGTTTTGATTTATCTCTTTGTTGCCATAAATTATGAACTCAAATAATTAATCTGTACACACGCTCTCAGGCATTCTAAGGCTTTTGCATAATTCTTCTGTCTGTATTACATAATTAGATGGAAACAATTAAAGTGTTAGACAGCTGCATTTAACTGCACTCCACTGTAGTTTACACAGTACTGCATAAGCTGTTACACTAAATGTACCCTGTGTGTTTTGGTAACCTACATACACTGTATATATGCCATTTAGCAGATGCTTTTATCCAAAGCGACTTATAGTAGTGAATGCATACATTTTTCAGTATATGTAGTCCCAGTGGGGATTGAACCCACAACCTAAGCATTGCCAACACCATGCTCTACCTTCTGAGCCACATAGAACCATTTACATTGACCAGTTAAATTAGATGGTATCTTTAGGTAAAGGCATGTTGCCTCCTGAAAGGACAGCAGCCTTTGCATTGTGGTGTGTGTGTGAGAGAGAGAGAGAGAGTGTGTGTGTGAGAGAGAGAGAGAGAGTGTGTGTGTGTGTGTGTGTGTGTGTGTGTGTGTGTGTGTGTGTGTGTGTGTGTGTGTGTGTGTGTGTCCGCAGCTCATCGGAGAGGCAGCAGATGCTCACACACGTGTGTGTGTAAAAGACAGTAACTGTAACACACTGCCTAGATCCTGATAGACTTAAACTACTACTCCCAAGTCTTTTTCAAATTGAAAACAATTTTTTGAAGTCTAATTTTGCTCCTGCCACAAATACCATGCATGAATGTTAATGTGTGTGTGTGAGAGTGTGTGTGTGTGTGTGTGTGTGTAATGTATGTGTGTGTGCATGAATGTTAATGTGTGTGTGTAATGTGTGTGTGTGCATGAATGTTAATGTGTGTGTGTTAAAATCGGTGACGTGTGGCATGATTCTGCCATTCAGCTAAGCAGGGATCCCTACGGAACAGATGAAGAGTTCTGTCACTGATCCCGAGTGGATTACAGACTCATTACAGCCACGCTTTTAGTCGTTGTAATCAAGGGAATTGTTCTTTCTCATCTGTGGGGCGATGTGTATATTTTCTCCCCCATCATGGAAGCGTTACTCACCCATCCTCCCACACACACACCCCTCACACACTCACACACACATTACACACACACACACCCTCACCCACACACACCCCCCCTCACACACAAACACCCTCACACACACACCCCTCACACAATTACACACACTCACACACACACAGACCCCAGCTCAATCTGGCACCACGGCCTCATTCTCAGACTCCAGCAGGACAGAAGTCTCTCTTCCCTCTATTGTCGTCGCATCCTCCTTAGTTACGGCATGGTAACCACCCCTTTCCCTTGCATTGTTACTGCTGTGAGTGGGAGCTCTCGTGCACAGATGAAAATATGAAATATGAAGAGTAGGTGCTGGTAGTGTGCGCGCGGTTGGCGGAGTGGCTATGCTCTGGCCTCATAATCAGGAGGTTGCGGGTTCAATTCGCAGGTCAGGTGCCGCCCACAATCCCTTGAGTGAGGCACTTAGCCAGAAAGACTTCTGTAAATATTGTGCAGTACGAGCGGATAACGCGTAAAAATGGCAGCTGCATGTAAAGGCGTATAAATAATGTAAAAAATTGAAATCTGGGCCAATTTCTGAACTATACTGGAAACGTGGCCTCCTACGCCATAACCCGATAATGGCCTGGAACACACAGGAAGTGAGCTCAGGGGAAATGCAATCTTCATCATACTAAAGGACTGAGAAAATTCATTTTGAATGAACGTCTTTTTCACCACTTCTGTGAACGTCTCGGGGAGTAATTTAGCTGCCCTGTAATATGAGCTCACCACAAAGGTCTTTCTGAATGCAAAAAAAAAAAAAAAAATTCAAGAAAAAAACTTAATTTGAATTGCAATTGCTCGTTACTGAGGTCTCTCCCGTCTCCAGTGTATTCTCTAATTTGCCTTTCTTTGGGCTCTGTTGAAACTATAACGATTACACGGCAAGATTGCACCGTTTGGGGTAAGATTGTGTATTTATTTTGCTGCCTCTTGATGAAAAATGTGTTTAAGTGAAATTATCACAGGGGGAGTTCTAGGATCAGCCGTTCTCTGAACAGACATCTGACACCTGTGGACCTACTTATATATATGGGATTAACATATATTATAAATATATGATATTTGTGTAATACATATTATATTTTAAGGGCTGTAAAGTGTTGTTTACAGATAAAAGCACCTACTTCTGGTGTACTACTGTGATATGGCCAATGGTGTGGACCAAATCCTATAAAGATGAAAACAATAAATACATTTTATTTGTTTTATTATTATTTTATTGTTTTCTGCAATGCTGGCCTGGAATGATGGCAGTATTGAGTGAATTGTGTCTCATGAAGATCCCTGCTGTCCAAATGTGAGGTTATCGTGTGTTATAGCACCCCACCCCCCAAACACATAGTACACCCCCACCCCACACCTCCTACACAAGCACATAGTACACCCCCTACACAAGCACATACACACCTCCTACTAGGGTGGCCATACATCCCAGTCCGGTTTTCAAGCGATCTGTCCTCCATCCGCCCATTTGTCCTGCTTTTGAAGTCGACTAGAAAAACATGAAATTCTTCATTAAATCATATTTTAAGATTTGAATGTGCTTCTTATTGGTTTATGTATTTGTCAAATAATGAATCGCCTGTGTCATTGGTCTAATAAATGTCAACAAATACCACGCTGTAATATGACGTTCTTACGTACACTATGGGCGCGAGCGGCAAGCCACGCAATTTTTCTTTAAGTGGTATCTGAGAGTATTCAGTGCTATTGTAGCTAGCCCTGCGAAATGCCGAAACGAAAGACTTCATACAAACCAAAGTGGTCAAAAGAGCACAGATTTATTTCTAAAAGCAGAAAAGACGATTATCATGCCTTCTGTACAATGTGTCGGTGTGAGGAGGAAGTGGAAGCGGACAGTGTCAAAGCAGAACGCCAAATCTGCATTAACTTTACTGAGGGGTGCACAGAAAGTTACCAAAAGTTCCTGGCCAACAGAAGGCTTCTGGAAAATGCCAGGAAGGGACAGAAGTACCAAAAGTAGACCATCCAGCTATTGTGAGGACACATTTTCAATCTCAGTTAGTCTATATAGGTTATGGTTTTAAATTGGTCATATAATTGCATGTTAAATTGCCGCTGCCTGAAGTGTCCTCCATTCTGGGGTTTTGGAATGGCCACCCTACCTCCTACACAACCACACCCCCTGCACAACCACATAACACACACCCTTGATATGTAGATACAGAGATATTTGCAAAACTATGTTGTAAACAACATTTATTCCAGTCACATCCTCGTTGACAAGAACAGACAGAATTATAGCAAAAAAGTACACATTTCTTTTACTTGATTTACTTTATTTTAAAATTATTACTCCAAGTACAAGTACTCCAAACTTGTTCTACCTCTATGGTTTGGTTTCAAGTTATAGATAACCTATCACACAAAGCAAGTTAGTGTTGGAGTCGCTGTAAAAGGCAGAAGTTGTAGCAGCTGGCTGTCTAACTAGCAATTTACATTTCTACGTACACTACTGGTCAATAGTTTTAGAACACTCCCATTTTTCCAGTTTTTACTGAATATGGGTTGAGAAAAAGGCAATTAATAAAGGAAGACAGGCAGACCATTATAACCCTTAAAGGTGTAGGTCTTTTCTTTAGAGAAATTGCAAAGAAGGCCAAGGTGTCAATGAGTACAGTTTCCTACACCATCAAAAGGCACTTGGAAACTGGGGGAAACTCTGACAGGAAGAGGTCTGGCAGACCCAAAGCCACAGCAAAATCAGAAGACAAGTTTCTGAGAGTCAACAGCTTGTGTGATAGGCGGTTCACAGAACAACAGCTTCAAGCACAGCTTAACACTGGTCGAAGTAAGGAAGTCTTAGTTTCAACTGTGAAGAGAAGACTTCGAGCTGCAGGTTTGACAGGTCAAGTGGCAGTAAGAAAGCCATTGCTAAGATGGCAAAATAAGAAAAATAAGCTTGCCTGGGCCATGAAGCACCGCCAGCCAGTGGACTACTGAAGACTGGAAGAAGGTCTTATGGACTGATGAATCAAAATTGTAAATCTTCGGTTCATCACGCATGGTTTTTGTACGCCGTCCAGTAGGCGAAAGGATGGTTCCTCAGTGTGTGACACAAATTGTCAAACATGGAGGAGGAAGTGTGATGGTCTGGGGCTCTTTTGCTGGATTTAGTCTTTTGTCGGCATCTTGCACAGAGTGACTGGCACCCTGAACCAAAAGGGCTACCACAGCATTTTGCAGTTGGGAAGAACTTTCCAAACAATATTTGATTTCCATTGTAGAAAGAATGCCACGAGTGTGTTCGGCTGTTATATCTGCAAAAGGTGGCTACTTTGATGAGTCAAAAATGTAGATTAAATTTTGTTAAACAAAACAATTCCATGATTTATTTTTTATCTCCAATTGTTTATTTGTTCTATGCTTTAATTTCAGAGTACATTGAAACATTAAAGTGCGTAAATTTGAATAAAAATGGGAAAAATGGAGGTGTTCTAAAACTTTTTACCGGTAGTGTACATTAGAAAACAATTTCACTAAGTCATTGCAATCTTTTGATCTAAGCAAACGAGTTGTGTTTCTTTAGCAAACTCCCACACAGGTTTTCTGATCGATTGTCTGGACATTAATTCCTTAACTTGTCAGATCTGCCGATGAGCTGCCGCATCCGTTTGAATTTGGTATTACAAACGTACAAATTAGAAGGCGTTCCGGGACTGAACTAACGTTGATTTGTGTCTTTGGGCAAATTAACCCTGACTGGTGTCTTGGTTTTTACCCATCATGCAACAGTACTGTCAAACAATGACAATGTGTACCATCATCACTACCTCCGCAGGCGTTTCCTCTGAAACTAGTTTCACAGGCATTTGATTCTGCATTAATGCCAATCTGGAATGTAAAGTATTGTAAAGGCACTGGATGCAGGCTTGATGGCTGATTGGATAAATAATGATAAACATATGAATAAACATAATTTGATGTGTTTTTGAATTGGTTTTAAATGTTGTTGTGATGAACAGACATGGTTCATCTTAAATAACAGTGAAGTGCAGTAACATGTGCATGGTGCTGAGGGTTCAAGGTGAGCTGTGCATCTGCTTTTCAGGAGAAATAAAGCAAATCTCAACTGCTGGCTTTGTGTTTGCTCTGCTGAAAATCAAACAGTGTGTTGCGAGCATAATCTCACAAAGAATACAACCATTTCTGTGCTCCAACGAGAGGCAGCTCGTGGGAATGGGTTTGCTGGCACATTCTCTCCAGCTGAATGTTTCCACAGTGTTTTTTCTGTGCGTTTTCCGAGCCCTTTCAATTCATGAGATCACCTCACGACCTTCACCTTAGTTTCACTGCTGGCAGCATAGAATTCACAGAGCCCTACCAATACCAGAGCAAGGCCCATCTTCCATCAACATGTATGTTATATGTGTGTATATGTATATATACATGTATGTTATGTGTGTGTATAATTCTTGGCACTCAGTACCAAGTTATTTAAGAGAGTGCTACAGCTTTACTGATTTTAAATTCAAGATGAAATCATGGCTAAAATCAACCCTATCATGTACTCATTATGCATCCAACGCAAACTCAGTGTCTTAATGTTGTGAAATCGTGTTGTTGTTGAATTTTGAATGTATCATATGTATTGTCTTGTTAATTGTGTTTTTATACTACAGTGTTTATTTTCTTAACAGAGATGTTTTTCTCAGTTTCTTACCCAGGGACTACAGATTCAAATGAGCTTTATAGTTAACACTGGTACAGCTAAGAAGCTGTGCGCTGTCCCTGTCAAATAAATAAATAAATAAATAAATAAATAAATAAATAAATAAATAAATAAATAAATAAATAAATAAGTAAATAAATAAATAAATAAATAAATAAATAAATAAATAAATAAATAAATAAATAAATAAATAAATAAATAAATAAATAAATAAATAAATAAATAATCATGTATGTTGTAGGTGTGTATGTACATGTATTACTACTATAGAGCCCAGCAAATTAACAAGATGTTCAGATCTTGAATGGCACGCAGTCATTTCACACTGGTGACCGGGTGAGATGGCACGAAATTAAATTTTCAATATTGCATGAATTGATTTGTATCCGTTCAATGAAAAGCCAATGCTCCAATCATTTAACTCTACACAGCCTTGTTTGTAATGATTTTGTATATACATTTTTTTAATTGTGTGTAATTTCTTTGTAATTGTTCCTATTCTGAGAGTATATGGTTGCTTGTATCATGAAGAATATTTAAACATGGAAGATGAATGCTAACCTCCACACAGCAAAGTGAATCAGTTCCTCTTGGACAAACATGGCTGTTTTCACCCTGTCATGTCGTTTTAGCAGCACTGATTCTGGATGATGACAGATTGCACACGCAGCTGGTCTGTGCTGCAGTACAGTGAACGCCAGCCAGCACAAGGCACACAGTACACTCCCGAGCCACTCACTCACACAGTCTGGAGTGCCCTATCACGTTTTTAAAAATCCTCTCCTCTCCAGTCTTTGAAGTTCAGCACAAGATGAAACAGTTTTGCTAGATTTATTAGTTCCTTCCAGAGATTTTTCACTGGGGGAAAACGCAGGCAGGGCCGTTTTTCCGATCAGAGCCTGTGCAATCACGGCCCAGCTCCTGGGTAATGGCAGCAATCATAGCCCTGCTGTTTCCTGCAGCATTCAGGGGTAAGTATATGTTTCTTAGACCTTGAGAACATAACAGAAAGGCTGTCGATGGCTGCAGACAGCCAGGTTCTGTATACACCCATACTATGCATACAAATGTTACACATTTTATACATTTAAACATTTCAGAACGTGCGTTGGTTTATTAATGCAGTGTCAACACATGGTAAAACTGACTGATTGCTGTTTTGTCCAATCAGCTTTTTGACCAATTTAACCATTAAAGTTGGATAATTGGCTTCAATTGCCCTATGAAATGAAGTTTGACCATATGCATGAAGTGTAAAGTGCATGTACTCCATCATAACAGTTATATATGAATGAATGAATATTGGATTTATGTAGTGCTTTTTTTCCAGGGAACAAAAAGCGCTTTACAATGATAGGGGGACAACTCACCTCAACCACCACCAATGTGCAGTACCCACCTGGGTGAATGTGACGGCAGCCACATTGAAATCTGGCCTTCTGAGTGAGCACTGGTTGCGTCGTGCTGGTTCCTCAGCGCTGGTTGCTCGGTGCTGGTTGCTCAGCACTGCATGGTCTGGTATGCCTTAGTCCTCCATCACGCTCACTTCTCATTGGGGTGAAGGAGTGGAACCTGGGGGCCGGGGAGGATGAGAAACAGCCTCGGTCCCCCCGGGAGCCGGATAAACAGCAGCCCTCAGCCCCACTTCTGCCGTCTGTCTCTGCAAATACCGCCGCGCTTTTATCATCCGCACAAAACAAATAGCCGCGGCTACACTGGCCCTGGGAGAATCATTTATTTGTCTAATTTTTTCTCGCCGAACCGAACAAGGCATTTTATTTGTTCCTACAGTGATAGATGGGCTGGCAGTTTTCTGATTACTATATGCTTCGATCTCCCCCTAGCAATGTAATAAGTATAAATGCTGTACTGTAACACTAAAGGTAAGGATAACTCACCAGCTGCTTAAAAAATAAATGTCACCGTGTGGGTCTTTTCATCCCAACTCTTTCATCTTTTTTTTTGCACTTTCTTGGTTTTCTTCTAAATTCCAGTAAAACTCCAGGGAGATTTACTGTGCCAGCCACTTGATTGGACTCCTCATACGGAATGAGCTGGAGATTCGAGCTCCTGCATCCTACCATCGTTCTATGACATATAACTCACACACGTTCACATAATAGTGTCACTCTACTAGATTGCTAGATCTTCCAGACACAATATTGTCACAGTAGAGACAGCACTGTTACTCTATCATGCAGGGTGTCAGGTTCATATTTGACTATGTGTGGAAATCTACGCCACAAGAGAGAAATAAAAACAGGTAAAAATGCCAAACCTCTTTGGTCTTAGCAGTTTGTTTATGAACATTCCTATGACTTTTACACACTCTCCTAAATTTCAATCAGTTAACCAAGACAAATCAATAATTACACACAACTCTATAACTTTCCTTCCTTAATGCAAAATCTGTCCATATTTATGGTTTATTAAATATTGGATTTGAAACTATACTGGAGAAAATGCAACATATTAAATTGTGCTAATCCATACTTTTCATTGTAAGATAAGTGTCTGTGTTGCAGGGGTGTGATTCAGTGGCAGTCCTGGTTTGGTAGGAAGCATAATGACTCCTTTCAGCTGTCTGCTTAGAGAGCCATGGAGTGATTGACATTTCAGTCCAAATCTATTTTAACGGAGGGGGAGGCATTTAATGGAGGTAATGCGTTTTGTCAAATGCTGAAATCATTTAGACAATAAATAAAAGTTATTGTCAAGCGGTGGACGTTGAAAGCATTAGCTAAAGTCGTTTGGGCAGGAGAAGTCGTTGGAGAATCATCTCGCTGTCAGATTACATTTATCCAGATGCTGGCAGACGTATTATCAGTGAAAAAATGTTTGAGCTCCTCCGTAAGGTCTGGAGAGAGGCGGGGGAGACTTTTTTAATAGTAATTCTCAGCATCTTGAGAGACTTGTGGAAGGGAGGGGGATTTAAGGATAACATACAACTGTGTGCTGAACAATGTCAGGAACATAACAAAAAAAACTGCCAAAATCAGTATAGATCATAATAGATCTGTATAGATCAGAATACATTTATATAAATCAGAGTAGATCAGTATAGATCAGAATAGATGTGCATAGATAATAGTTCTCTCTATCTACCTTTTTCACAGCTGCCTTCATTCACCCTCATCTGTAGTGGGGATCGAAGGTGGAAGAGCCACACGCAGATATCACAAGTTTCTAAAAGCTGAACACGAGCGATCAGCCACTAAGACTACGAACAGATTAGGGGGCGGGGAGAAAATGGAAAGAAAAAGAAAATAAACTCTGGGCACAAAAAGTCCACGGGAAATAAATCAACAGAAAACAACCCAATAAGGGCGAAAACTCTTCACCGAAGAGATAAGAAACGAAATGGCTTTAAAGGCTTTAGCTCTGGGGAACTTTAGCCCAATAAACAAAGAATAAATCTCGAAAGGAAAAACCACCAAAGTGGCGAGCTTAAAACCTTTAGTTCGGAGATGATAATTCTCCCTAAAAGGCTACCACAGAGTGGTGACGCTAAACCTTTAAGTAGAGATAAACAAGTAGAACCTTCTCTCTTTAACTGAGAGAACCACAGTGTGGCGAATCTAAACCTTAGTTCAGAATACCGGCTAGAGCATAACAATAGTTTACACAGAAGCGTTTGCATGAGGGAAACAGAGACCTTAAATAAGAGGCGGAATTAACACTGATAGCCCTCAGCTGAAAGTGATCAGAAAACTCACCGACACAAGACCATATAAGGACAGCGGAAATGACAATGATTCCTCAAGCAAACGAGGGAAAAGACCATTACATGATCACGCGCCCTCCAGAGGCCGAACGAGGTAAAACCGTGACATCATCATCCAGAATTCTTCACAAGTCGTCCGTTATAATACCAGTCCATCGGTTAAAAAATGAAAAAAGTGTATTAGTTAGTATTAGTGTATTAGTGCATTCGTTTATTTAAAGTTAACAAGTAAAATCAGTGGCATGTTGTACGCCTGACTGCAGCTTTCGATGGAAACCTGTGGATATTCCAACAAATGGAAGTGTTTATAGTGGTAAACATTATGCTGTAGCATGACTGTACTGATGTAGGCTGAGGTGAACAGGGTAATATTGTGTGTTTACTGAAAGTTCCAGGTGCCCATCGGGGCTTTGGGAGATGACGGATGTTATTGACCCGTGGATTTGTGCTCTGAATTGGTGCTTGTGACAGCGTGAGCTGCCTGCATGTCCGTACACCAGAGAGGCAGAGTGTTAATACTGCAGATTGAATAAACCCTGAAAGAACGTAACCTGCTGTGGCACAGAATTAACATATAAAAACAAGCAATTTATACTGAATGCACTGCAGCGGGGCGCTAATCTGCCCATTGAGCAGAGTGCATGCTGGGCCTGGACGATTCAGAGCTCCACACCGCAACTCTGCGTTCGAGACCTCAGTCACTGAGTGGATTTAATTAATGCTGCAATGCAATCCTGATTTAATGGCAGAGGTTGGCGGGTTAATATGAAAACGATGAGCGCATGTAAGAAGGCTTTCATAAAGATAATGGCATAAATGGCCAGTGATCATCGCCAAGGCCAGGGGTCGCTCCCGTGCACTTTCCTCCGTAATGTAAGAGCAGCACTTAGCCAATCTGAAGGGACTGCTGAGTATTCTGAACTGCGTTATCGAGCGTCGCGGCAGCCCAGCTGAGGGAACAAATCCGTTCGTTCAGGTATGTGACCCTGACGAAATCTGGCCCATCTCTTCACGGTGCGTATATATATTCACATTTATTTTGGGGCTTTGTTGGGCTTTGGGCAGACAGGCATGCAGAGCCAGCGCTGGGGGGCTGGGGGTCGTGGGGGGGTTTAAATGGCATGCACACACACTCTCCATCCGGAGCTTTCTCCCCCCGCATTCTGAGGTCCCTGGAATGGAGCGAGCGGGCGATTATAAGCACACTTCACCTGCACTCCAGAGCTCTTAGCGCAGTCAGCACAAAACCAGGCCAGGGGCTGCAGCCACCTGTCTCTAAATCCTGGGGTAATTCTTCCCTCGAATCACTCAGTGAACCGTTGTTTAAAATTCTTTATTTATTTGTATTTTATCATTGCCTGCAGATGATTATGTTTGGCTATGTTCATTGGTTTAGTGTGGTTTTTTTGGGCAAACTCTTGTCTACAGACTGCCTGGAACCACGCCTCTAATTGGCCTTAACTGAATTATTTGTATTTAACACTGAAATAAATAAAGATGAATTCAGCTGAGCTAGAAAGGAACAGAATGGGAGTCTGGCTTGCATTGTATGGACTGATGTCATGAGCTCTCTCTCCAAGCTATGTTGCACTACGGTGTTATTAGATTATTATTAGTAGTAGTATAAATATGATCAATTAGGTGTTTGGAAGTTTAGGAGTTTTTTATTCTTCAATAGTTTGGTTTTTTTTCCACACTTTTTTGCCTTCAAGTAGGGCACTAGTAAATTAATTAAAAATCACTGATTGAAATCTGTTGACTTGTTCATTCTTAGTCTGTGGGTAGGGGTGTGCTGTCAGCGTCTTTACAATTATCACTAAAGGCTCAAGAAATTCAATTATGTTTTTTTTTGTCTGAAACTGATGTTAATTGGCTTTGTCTCTCAAATTGCCTGACTCAATAGACTCCACATCTACAGAATAGAGTTTGGGTACATTTGTAAGTCGCTCTGGATAAGAGCTTATGCGAAATGATTAAATGCAATATAATGAGATGTGTAGTGGAGGAAGGAAGGGCTTTGATTTAAAGATTAAAAACATGGAGTGGCACACAGCTGTCACACTTCTGTGTAATAAAGCAACCACATAGTGTTCACATGGAGAGGCACACGGCAACAGAAGGATCGAATCACTTCGGATTGGGTAAGGGTTTCAATTAGATGTATGTGATGTCAATAGCACTTGAACACATGTTCTTGTGGTCAGGGTAGGGGTGAAGATACCACATTCTCCTTGTAAATTCACATAGGAAAATACAGACATGTTGAAGAGCAAGCAGGTAGAATGTTAATGCTTTTAGATATCTGCACCACATTTGTTACGCAGGTGGTGTACATGTTGGGGATGAAATGTGTACATTAATTTACTCCCTGGCTGATGTGGAATGTGCTGAATTAAAAAGTACATTAAGTACAATATGAAGACATTTGTGATTTCTATATCATCATGTACATTATGTGCATACCATGAATGATTGCTCAAATATTTAATTGGTTTGAAACTTCAGACCTGGTGGTGCTCGCGTTCTCCTCAAATCCAGCCACCAGCCTTGAGTCTGCAGTGTATTATTACAATGTTATAAGGCTTTATTTAAGTGATGCAAAACAGGTGGAAATAACCTTTTTGAGTGCTGGAGGGGATAGCGTTAAGTTTGCTATATAGGCAGCAACCATGGTGTAGCAACCATCCATTCTAACCTAGCCAACTGGCTAGCCAGAGAGCAAATCATGTCTTATGCTACATTTGTACTTCTGGGCTATCTAAGATTAAGTTGCTTGCTAGCAAGCTAGCTAGCCACATGTTTCATAGCTGAATATGAAGGTCACTGATGATAGCAGATCTTACCATTCATAGCATCAGCAGTAGCCCCATTCACTCCGGTGGTTGTTGGATAAGTAACGTTAGCACGATGTTCCAGTGTGTCTGCAGTTACAAACAGCACCTCAGGTTGAACTTAAGACATGTTAGATAATCTCATCCAACATCTCTTAACTAATCATTTAAAAAATCCCGAAAATTCTGTTACTTAATTATTGTATTTCACCAAAAATCATATGAAGAAATATACACTGGTGCACATTGTATTTCAATGTGTGCATTGTTTTTGATATGGGAATGAATAAACATACATATTTTTAGAGATAAAAATTGCTCAGAGAGAAATTCAGCAAAGAGCCTTTCCAATGTTGGTCGATCAAACTGCAGAACGAGTCTTCAGACTTTGTTTTGGTTTCCCTCCCAGCTAAAAAAGCGTTGATTATTTCTTTAGACATGCTAGCCTGTCTTGAGGGGAAATGATTCAGAGTGGAATCACTTAAACCATGTTTATTTTCACCTTACTTTATAAAAATGCCTGACATTTGTCAGGACCCATTTATTGTTTGTTGCTGATCATTTTAATATTCATAGTGTGACATCGAGTTCCCTGTCCTCCGCTTCTGCCTTTAGGTGTTGTGGAAAAATACTCCAGTGGTGGTGACAAGAATGCAAATACAAACCTCCACATTTCAGAGCTGTCATGCTGCTCCAAGTGTACCAAATAAGTCTGAAAGTGTACAGTGTGTGTGTGTATGTGTGTGTGTGTGTGTGCCTCATATATATATATATACTGTATATGAGGCACACACACACACACACACACACATACTCACAGAAGGAGAGAATGTACAATATAATTTGCAATGGGAACCTATTGCCAAAGTCCCAAATCAGACAAATAAAATGTTTTAATCAATAAGAAAATATTCTGTAAAGAGCAACCGGAGGATATTCAGGTATTTATCTCACCACAAATATGGCGTTCCTTGTAGATAACATCAAACGAATACTTTAAAGAGTATCTCTAAAGAGCACGATTTTAAACATTGTCAAACATAATTAAACCTATCCATATACACCCTCGTTTACATTTACATTTTAGGCATTTAGGAGACGCTCTTATCCAGAGCGACTTACAGTGTGTGCATTTAAACATGGTAAGAACAATCACAGCTAGCGCAACAGCTCAGTGCAGTAACAATACAACAGACACCACTGTAGACAATAGCGGTATTTTGACAGTTTTTTAACTGGGTGACGAGCCAACATATAAATAGTCTCATTTATACTTTTCTATTTTCATAGTACGTTTAGGATGTGATGTCAGGCATTTGTGAACATTCTGTCAAAAGGAATGAGTGGGACTTCAATAATGAGGTGTCAAACAGTGCCATTGAAAGTCATTCTGAGTGATCACCTTCATCCTGGATGACAATTCCCCCATCCACAGGGCACGAGTGGTCACTGAATGGTTTGATGAGCATAAAAATGATGTAAACCGTATGCCATGGCCATCTCAACCCAATTGAACATTTATGGGAGATTCTGGAGTGGCGCCTGAGACAGCGTTATCCACCACCATCAACAAAACACCAAGAATTTCTCCTGGAAGAATGGTGTTGCATTCCTCCAATAGACTCTTGTAGAATCTATGCCAAGGCACATTAAAGCTGTTCTGGTGGCTCGGGGTGGCCCAATGCCTTATTAAGACACTTTATGTTAGTGTTTCCTGGCAGTTACCTGTATGTTTTGTTTGTTAAATACTCTGTTTTGCATGCAGACTTGCCCCAAATGGGGCTTACGTGCAGGTAGTTTTATTTCCTCGTATTTCCCTTATGAAAGAGCTTCTATGATCCAAAATAGCTCATGGGTAATTTTGAGATCAAAAATTATTTTATAAAATGAAAGATATTTTAAATATCCATCCATCCATCCATCCATTGTCTAAGCCGCTTATTCCTGGTCAGGGTCGCGGGGGGGGGGGCTGGAGCCTATCCCAGCATGCGTTCCGGGCGAGAGGCAGGAATACACATATCATATAATATATATCATATGAATACCACAATATCACAACACATTATATCTGAAATTGCATATATATATATATACTGCAGAATATATTTCATGGTATATAATTATATAATATGAAAACTCAAAAGTGCCATGTTTTAGAAATATGTTCTGTATATATTGTGTTTGTTTTAAAATATAAAATATGATTCTCACACTTTGCATTTTGCATACTGTACAGTGCATCACATGCATCTAATTGCTCAGTTCTGAAGGTCTACAGCACAGGTGTGCTGCAGGTAAAGGTGAGAAGGGGGATATCAGTGTCTAAATCTTCACCTCACGTCGCAGTGCGCAGTCCGCTAATCACAGAGGAATGCAATTAAACCCAGAACTGAGAGTGTGCGAGTCCTGATCAATACCTCTGCTGATCATTCCTCACACCGCTGAGGGAGACAGCCAATATTTATGATTCAATTCTTCTTCATTCCCCGGAGAGGAGACCATCGAAAATTTCATATTGACTTTCAACGCTGGGCTTTCATCTTGTTTTATTGCGTTTTTGGGGAGTTTGTGACGGGGAGGATGGATATTATAGATATTATAACTGAGTGAAATGTGGAGGCCGGGGCTGTTAGGGCCTCTCTCTGTAGGGAGCTTCATTTTGGCGCTGGGCCACATGGCACGGAGAGTGCCCAATTTCAGGCCCTGTGACCCAGCCTGTTATGTGGCCGTGATGGTGGGCCACCTATACTCTTGTCGGCTGAGAGTCCAGGCTGTTTGGCCCTGTAAAAGGGAACAGAGAGTACTCCGGCACATCAAAGGGCCTTCTCTTACAAATGTGCCCTTATTATTTCAATCATCGCAACAGTAGGCTCAGCCCACGGAGAGGCTGCAGAGTGCTCGGACCCGGCGGTGTTCCCGGTCTGGCACAGCGACAGATGTAATTGAATTTAAAAGTCAAGCCCGAAGATGCCAGGTCACCTCACTTTTCCACCACGGGGGCTGAAGGCTGTGGACATGTTACTGTTTCCTCCTACGGGTGAGTCTGCTGGACCTCAGTGTCCTCGTCAACTCACTATTCCACTGTGTGCACGGACTCACAGGCTCCTCCCACTGCATCTGATGGACTCACAGGCTCCTCCCACTGTGTGTGATGGACTCACAGGCTCTGCCCACTGTGTGTGCACAGACTCACAGCCTCCTCCCACTGTGTGTGCACGGACCCACAGCCTCCTTCCACAGTTCCACAGACTCACAGGCTCCGCCCACAGATCAACCTCCCCTTTCCGCTACCTCAAATCCATGTACAGAACAAAACCCAAATCGTAAAAATTGGATGCGTTTCTTCATTTCTTAAGTTTATCTAGCTGCCATTAAGGGACTTGGGGTACATTTCCACGTTTCCCCTCATTTATCTTTTTTATGCATTTCTCTAGTCTGGATTCAATCAACATTTGCTCTTAACTTTGACTATTACAATTTATTTTCAAACATGAAACTGCTGAAATAGAGGCAACTCTTGAGTGTATGAGGGACCCGGTAATCAGGGACTCGATTGGCAAAGTATTGTTGCTCTACCTTCTTGCTCTGCTTTAACCTACATTGTTTCTTTGAGTGTTCTGTGAAGAGCGCAACAGCTAAATAAAATGTGATTGCTTGACAATTTCATAATCTGAGAGTGACAGATATGAAGAGCAGGCAGGCCACCGACCATCACTCCTGCCTTTGCGGTCTCTGTGATGATACCTGAGCACGAACCACACCTCACACAGGTAGAGACACACCGTGCTACACCATGACATCGACGCCTTTAGAAATATGCTTTTAGTTCTACTCATTATTATACTCAACATCATATACCTGAAGCAATGTGAGCACACAATCCATTAGTCCATGAACAGGACCCTTGGGTTTAAACATTCCATTAGTTCTGTAGTGGTTTAGACCTGTGTGAACAGGAACCTTTGTTTGTGGGCAATTATAAATCAAGGGAAAAAAGATTTGAAGTACGAGTTGAAAGTATGTGGGAAAGAGCAATTAAATATTAGGCCGCATCTGCTTAAACAAAGGATTATTTAGATTTCTACATTCTAGCAAAGACAGACACCCCCTGAGAATGATGGATTTAGACAGTGAGCAGAACTCTGATATCATAACTCACCCTGGTCATTAGAGATATCTGTGTATGCTATGTTTGAAGCAGAAAATGTCAGTGTCTGGACACATTCCAAAGAAGAGGCACAAGGGATCCCTTTGAAACGCTTGTCTATGTGCGCTTACCTTACAATATCATATTGAAATAGTTTATTGGTGTCTTTTTTTCCATGAAACAGTGGACCATAAAAAAACCTTTCTGTCAGTGAGGCCGCACGGGATTACAAAAATGTTTCGCCTAATGTACCAAACATTCAGCTGAAATGAAAATAGAAGTCAAAATAACCCATTATTCTCATTTCCGTGAATGCTATTTAACTCAGCGCAAATTTTCAAAGGCCTGCAATGAGCATTGCCATGCTCACAAGAATTCTTTCACTTGATACGTAAGAAAAGAGAGGAAAGGACTACATAAAATGAATAACCAATAAAGAATGAATGCAATAATGAACCTGGCGAAAGCCCAATTATAAGAATGTCCTTGGGCTCACGCAGAGGTGTGAGCCCCAGGGTCAAAGGTTGGCTGGAGTTCTGTGTAAAACTACAGCTGGCTCGCTGTCCCCTTGGAAGCTAGTGACAGACAGGCCTGCTCTTTGCATTCTGGGAACCAATCCTCCGAATGAGCGGCGTATGAAAACCTCTGACAGCATGAGGCTGTCTGACCACCTGACTTTGGTCTTTCCCAAAATACACACTGACATCAGGAGGCAATATTTTAAATGACTGGAATGACCTCCAGAAAATGTTCAAACTCAGCTTTCGTGTATTCTTGACCACTTTGAAAATAAAGACGCCTATTTAGTTTAGGCATTGAGGCATTTAGTTTAGTAAATGACTCCTGTAACTGTTGTGTTCTGAATGTTTTAGAATGACTTTAAACCTGTGGTATTTGTGTTTAATATTTTGTATTATATCTATGCTTATTTATTCATTATTATTATTTCTAATTATATAAATTATTATTTATTATTATATTCATTGTATTTCGCATCAGTACAAACTTACATAATAGTGCCTGCCATAGTTTTTAGTGCTCACAACTCTTAGCCAGGTCATTATCAAAGACTTCTCAATAACTTTTCCGGTTTATGAAGGTAAAACGTTATGCCCCAGAACAGAGTGGGGTGCTGCTTGTGTTGCTTGTTGAATTTGCTAAATGTAATCACTGTTTCAAAACTATAAATATATTTAACAAAAGCATTTATTGGCTCAAGCTGATAAAATTACAAGTTAGTCTTCCTTTAAAATTATTGAATCAAATCAAAAGTTTGTATTTGCAGCAGTCAAATCATACTGATAAAAATGTCAAATAAAAACTAACAAAAAAGGTCTATTGGGCATTATCTCCTCTTTCATTTATGTCTGGCCACAAATTTTTGTTCACATCACAAACAACGATTTCCCAGGCCAGACAGCATGGAAAAAACACCTTGTATGCTGGATCCACCCCTGTTAGGCCTCAGCAGTGATGTCATAAGAGGCCCGCCCAGCTAACCCCTAACCCCTAACCTTAGCCTTAACCCTAACTCTAACACTAACCCCTAACGTCTTCAGCATTTGATAGACTGAACCCTGCCTATGGGGAACAGAGTTTAAATCCATCTCCACCATCCTCTGCAGAGAGAAAGAATATGTCCCAGTTCTGTAGGCAGTGCCATGCAACATAACACTGTATGTAAGGACGCGTGGCTGTGAGAGTGCCTCCCATACGGGACCCTGTAGGCTCGCTTCATCCCAATTTAGCTGCTTTTCAGGACTCTGTCAAACCGCCTCTCTGAATACTGGAGAACGTTTCACTGTTGAAGGATCCACAGTTGGATGTCCCCCAGGCAGATCACACCGCTCTGGAGCACCATGTCGATGTTTCTGTCTCCTGTTCTGCTGTGAACATCAGGCCTCTGCCACCCATGCATGGACTTCAATCAGTTCTAAAAGACATTTTCCACAAACAACAGTGTCTATTACAGATATTGCACAAATGTACTCAAAAATATACAGCAGTACTGAGAGTACATGAATGTGCTGTGCGGGGTTACTGAGTTAGTGACCACTTTTCCCTCTCAAAGATCTGCATGATGGAGGACAGTGATGATCTGAAAGATTTGTTTGAACTCGTCTCTGCCTGTGGCTCGCAACATGATCCACAACAGTGCTCTGATGTCATTGGGCGTGTGTGTGTGTGTGTGTGTGTGTGTGTGAGAGTGTGTGTGTGTGTGTATGCGTGTGTGCGTGCGTGCGTGTGTGTGTGAGAGTGTGTGAGTGTGCGTGTGTGTGTGTGTGAGTGTGTGTGTGTGCATGTGTCCTTGTATGCTTTTCTTTATGTGGACATAAATAAATTGTTAAAATGTGTGTGTGTGTGTGTTTGTGTGTGTGTGTCTCTGTATGTGCGTGTGAATGTGTGTGTGTGTGTGCATGAGTGTGTGTGTTTGTGTGATGTGTGCATTTGTGCCTGTTTATGGGTGTACATGCATGTGTGGGTGTGCTCATTTGACAGAGAGGAAGTGTGATTCTGCGTATGTTTTCATCCCCTGAAACTCAACAGGTGTTTCCGGCCACAAGGGCTATGTTCTGATGTTAATCCCACAACTGTTAGAGTAATGAAGTATCACACGTATTTAAGGGCAGGTAAATAAACAAGCATGACTCCAGGTCCACATATTATATCATACACTGCTGATGATCCAGCAAACAAAGTGAGGACTGGAGCCCAAATGGACCTGCGGTGAAAGCCACCATGTTGAGGGCCAGGTGTACTGACATGGATTTAAAATGGACATCTTATTCCTGTTACACTGATCAAAGCCTGCAGATTTTTTCCATTTCTATCCCAGGATACACTTTAGCCTTAAACAGAATGCGATTGTATTGTGTATAGTTTGTGTGTTCAGAGGACGGTGGAGGAGGGAGAAGCTGGATGCTCGTATAATGCAATCCTGGATGCTTTGTCACCACCTCCGAGTCTCTCTGAGTCCGGTAATTTGCCTGGTTCCCCGTCACCTGCCCAACAGTGGGGATGAAGGCGGCAGGATGCAAATGGCATGTGACACCGCCATCAGTCCCCCGAACACAAACAGGTAGCGGCGGAATAGCCAGGGAGCGCTGGGTAACCTCGCGCCCAGGGGCCTCTAAGCCTGTGAAGTAAACAATTGCTTTGTGGAATCTCTTCACACTCAAAATTGGTGTCAGTTCCCCAGATAATTGCAGAACAATTTCTGCTGCTGAAAGTTCAGAAATTTCATTAGTGAGCTGAGTTATCCAGCCAGGCTAACTCTTCCAGGCCACACATGCTGGGCGCCTCGCTTCTTACAGCCTCTGTCTTCACAATGCACAGAATCATGCGCTCCTTATTCAGGAGTTTAAATGAAGTGCTGCCTTCCCCCCTGAGTTCAGGGTTGTTTCCTGAGTCATAATAAAGCTTGAGGGATTAGATCTGAACCCAGCGAGGGATTCTTCAATCAGCTGGGATTGGACCTGTGAGGTGGAGGAGAACTACCCAATCCTGCACAAGCCCAGCGGGGAGTTCAGCCAATCCCACGCAAGCACAGCCAGGAGGTCATCCAATCCCATGTCAGCACATCTGGGAGTTCAGTGCAATGCACCAGCACAGCCTCCTCTCCTCTTAGTGATCACCTTCAGTGCCAGTGAGAGAAACACATTTACAACACTGCGCTGTGGTTAATTTTCTAATGAATTCATTGCTATTATCAGGTTTAGGGTTTTCAGTTATGAAGTGCGACGCATTCTCCTGTCTTCCTCTACCCAGGCACTTAACCAATGCACTCGAGCCATCAGCACCTTTATCAAACTAATTTAGCTGTGAGTGAGGAGAGAGATAATGATTTAAAGAGAAAACCAGAGAGCAGCCTTACACAAGAGGGCCAGAGCTCAGAAACTAAAGGGATCTAAACTGAATAACATCATTTAGAATTCTGCAAAGGGCTGGGGAGCCACTATTATCAAAAAAATTGAAGATAGGAAAAACGGCTCTCATACTGGAAAAAAATAACAATATCCTATAATATTTTTTACAAGTATGCCAGCCAAATAAGGGACCGATGTGTTGGAAAATATCCAGCTATCAAATTATTATATAAACAGGGTCTGAGAGATTCTTCTAAACAGGCCATCACACTTTCTTATGCACAATCCCTTGTTCTTCCCTAATGTTTCATTATACACCACTATAATATTTCATTATATGCCATTATCTATCCTTGCATTTACTTCAATTACTTTATGTCACACAAATCAAAGTTAATATTTTATTTTTATTCAAAATAATCAACCCTGTATTTGTCAGTCTGTAGACATTTCCATACAATGATCATCATATGGGTGATGTGCAACATTATCCTAAATGCATTGATGTTTCATGAGTTCTGGGTGAAAAGCCAGATGACTTCCAGGTTGTTTGGTCTTCCACCATGAAGTTCAGTTTTACACGCTGTCTGTCTTTCATCCTCTCTTTCACTCCCAGCCTTTGTCAAGACATGTGCTTCCACATTTATATTCCTGTCCTTCTATATGCTTCAACATAACATCAAACCCTTTGTAAGAACAGTCTCTGTTCACAGACAACTACAACTCACCTCTTTTGAATTGAGCCAAACAAACTGCTGCGGGGAATATCAATGGACATTACAGCAGTGTTAGCAGCACAAATCAAACTGGGGATAACACATCTAATTCAAGCACAGCGAGGCCAGGATGGGCATAGATACCGAGAGTATGAACAGAAATAAAAGCCAAAGTCATGTACACAAAACCTAAGTAGAATATAAATGCCGGAGTGAAACTTTTGACTTAACGATGTGTCTTAACTTACTTTCATGGCGCCTGGCTCACGCAGTGTTGCGTCTGACTTAGGAGAGGAGACCCTTCTGATGAGCGATACATTTCATTAGACACACTCTCATTACGCACGGATCACTTGCCAGACGGAAATGAAACCGAAGCCTGTAACTAGCTTATAACTTAGCTGTGGGAATACACAGATAAATCAGGGGTTACGCATGAGCAGTGGAAGGCATTGCGGGCGATAACTCACTGGGATTCTCCAGTCTGTGTCACTGGTTCACAGAGATGAAATTGCACTGGACAGTAATGCATTCCATAGCCTCAGTCTGAGCACACTTATAAAAATCCTGTATTATATATTCTAAATTATATGTTTTATACTTTTCATTAATGACAAAATACATCACTGGATGTACAACATATGTAGGTTGATCAAAAAAATGCATTTAAAATAAAAATGTAATATCATAAACATGTACGTACATACAGGTAACTGCTAAAATAAAGGATACACTTGAGTAAATTAAGGGTTTTGGCAGCTCTGTTATGGTGTGGGGTGCATTTTTCCTGCATGGTTTAGATCCACCCAACCCCTTAGAGGGCAAGGTAAATGGCAATAAATACTATGGTATGGTATTCTATGGTATAAATAGACATTTCTGATGGGATGGTCTCTTCCAGGATGACAATGCCCCCATCCACAGGGCACGAGTGCTCACTGAATGGTTTGATGAGCATGAAAATGATGTAAACCAACAATTTAAACCATATGCCATGAGTGTCTCTATCCCTCCAACAGAGTTCCAGACACTTAGAATCTATGCCAAGGTGCATCGAAGCTGCTATGGTGGCTTGTAGTGCCCCAACGCCCTATTAAGACACTTTATGTTGGTTTTTCCTTTATTTTGGCAGTTACCTGTACCTTGAATATACCTATTTAAATATAATATCATAAATATGTGCATGGATGTATACATATTTCAATATATGTTTAATCTATATGTTATATTTGCACACATGGTGCCTTTGGGCAGTCCCCTGCTGATGTTTAACAGAAACAAAAGACTTAGAAAAGAAAACTGTATGCATGTAATTTCTAAACATCTGTTTATATTGCATAAACACACTGGCAAAGTACAGTGTCATCAGCTTTTGAACAGATGTTCACATTTTGTTTGCTTGTCTGTCAAAACAACTTCCCATCTACAGCTTGTTACAAAATGCTAAATGTCAGACATCTCATCCAATGACTTCTTGACCATCTTTCAACATCAACGTCTTAATCTGCACCTCGGTTTCCAAAAGATCATTGATTTGATTGATTAAATACAGTAGATGAATTAAAGATTTACTTTTAAACGGACCAAGAACAATGTATCCATGAAGGCATATTTGATTGATTAAATACAGTAGATGAATTAAAGATTTACTCGGACCAAAGTATCCATGAAGGCATATCACAAATACCTCCACCATGTACCCCAAATACCTCCACCATGTACCCCAAATACCTCCACCATGTACCCCAAATAGTATAAGTGAACAGGGTATCATTGTGTTCTAGAAATAAGTGAGATGGTGAGAAACTAATTGCATTCCCCAAACACATAGAAGGGTTATCCACATGGTGTACATATTTTGTAATAAAAAGATGAGCATTTATGTAGTACATAGTAGTATCATAAGGTTAAATGTAAAATGTTCTGTGCAGTTTGGGTTTTATTTTGTGTAATGACTGCATATCCTTGGAGGAAGGATCTTCTGGCCTGATCTGATGGCTCTGTAACTTAATCAGCTCTGAAATGAATGAGTGCTTCTGGGGATGTCCCACCAACACATGCTGCTTTGCCAAATACATCAGCCCTTATAGAAACTCCAGCACCACACATTTAACAGATCAGTGTTGTGGTAAAACCCAGACTCTCCAGAGGACGTGAATGGGTTCCATCAACCCCAAGGGTTTGGAAGACGGGAAATGGTGAGACCCAATGCAGAAAATTGGCTTAAAGTGAGCTGCTATCTCTGCTTAACAGGGAGAACAGTGATTCTGTGTGTCTCAGTAGGTAGAGTGTGGTTCTGTGTGGCTCAGTAGGTAGAGTGTGGTTCTGTGTGGCTCAGTAGGTAGAGCGTGGTTCTATGTGGCTCAGTAGGTAGAGCATGGTTCTGTGTGGCTCAGTAGGTAGAGTGTGGTTCTGTGTGTCTCAGTAGGTAGAGTGTGGTCCTGTGTGGCTCAGTAGGTAGAGCATAGTTCTGTGTGGCTCAGTAGGTAGAGCATGATTCTGTGTGGCTCATGATGTAGATCATGGTTCTGTGTGGCTCATTAGGTATAGCATGGTTCTGTGTGGCTCAGTAGGTAGAGCATTGTTCTGTGTGGCTCAGTAAGTAGCGCATGGTTCTGTGTGGCTCATGATGTAGAGCATGGTTCTGTGTGGCTCATTAGGTATAGCATGGTTCTGTGTGACTCAGTAGGTAGAGCATGGCGATTCCCACAGGGACCACATATACTGAAAAATGTATGCATTCAAGACTGTAAGTTGCTTTGGATAAAAGTGTCTGCTAAATGGCATATATTATATTATTACTATAGGGAGTGTGTGACATAACCAGTGTTACAGTGTGAAGCCTTCCACCCTCGTTATTGAGTATAGTCATTATAACTCTGTGTTTGAGGTGAAATTTTCATATTTATACACAGCATTTGACTGTGAAAGAGAATTATTCATCTCGTAATGGTCGTTTGTATGATTTCATTACCAGCATGAGATCCTCCAATGGAACATGCATTACTGTAGATGTGATGTAATCACTGCAAGATCACAATTCAAGAGGTCCATCACTGACAGAATGCTCTCCACTATTAGCAACAGTAGGGCAATACAACCCTACAGGATAACCTTTCGGATAATCTGACCTTTAGGGGTAACTCACAGGGCAACCCCACCCTTAGGGGTAACCTTTCGGATAACTGACCCTAACCTTTAAAGGCAGTCCGACCCTTTGAGGTAACCCTTAGGGCGGTCCAATCCTACGGGGTAACTCTTAGGGCAATCTGATGCTTAGGGGTAACTCTCAGGCCAATTCGACCCTACAGGGTAACTCTCACGGCAATCCCACCCCTAGGGCAGTCCGACCTTTCGAACAGTCTAACCCTAGGGCAAATCAACCCTATGGGAAAGTTGCCTATACTTTGATCACCTAATCGAGATACATATGTGAGAGAATTAACTTTGCCATTTTCATTTCACAGTTCATCAATCGCTCAGCACATTATTTGGTATGACCTAAAAATGAATACTGGAGATATATTAATAATAGTTTAGGATATATGGAGGCTTTTTAATCATGCAGAAAGCTTGATGTTCTACATTAAAAGTCCCCCATCTATACTAAATTATTAGAGTATGACAGACGTTCTACACTAAGCATGTGCAATTATAACGTTGCCTATATATATCCCACATGCATTAGTGTGAGTCAGAATGGCTTCAAAGTAACACATATTTTGAACAAACTTAGTGCTAAGCATTTTTCCCGAAATGAACCACGATTAGTCTCTTAATTCCAAATATTACAGTAAACTAAGATGTCAGTAGCCTCCAAATCCTCAAAAAAGCTTTACACATCAAGTCTCCCATTCTTCACAAGGTTGAAACAATGAGGACAGTGGATGGGAGTGAGAGCATTCTCCTCACGTCTCAGTGGGGATTATAACTCTGAAAGGTTAAGTCCAGGGTGGAGCCCGCTGCTGCTTGCTGAAGGACAGAGAGCAACACTCACAAAGCACATTCAATTAGCACAACTCGCCAACTCATCGGAGAGGAACACACAAGATGGCGCTCTCTCTCATTTAAAGTGCTACACCCTCCAGAGTGCACTTCAGAGGAGCTAAGGGGGAAGAAGACATCTGCTGTGGGTGAAAACACTCCGCGAGAAAGCATCTCAGGGTTCCCTGCATATGTAACGCTTTGAAGCATTCACCCAGAACAATCTGCCAGCATTGCTGAAAATAAAACAATGGAGGCACGGTTGGACTTGCATGAAGATATGTGTTCAATAATCTTTTTTGGGGGGGGAGTTTTCATCAAATGCCTTTCTTTAGAGCCTGATTAATTCAAAACTGCTGAATACGCAACAGATTCATATGATAGGGACAATTGTCAATCGCTGAAATGTGGTGTTAAAAAAGGCGTTAAAAAAGGCAGTGATCCCTACAAATTACATACTTTTCTTGCTTCCCTTTTTTAAATGAGTTTTAAGTTTGTAACATAAATGTTGGGATGTGGTGTGGGGTATGATCGTGTGGTGTGGGATGGTGTGGGGTATGACAGTGTGGCGTGAGGTATGACAGTGTAGTGTAGGATGTGTCCAGCAGGATGAGGGACCCTGTGTAAGAGCGCCCCCTGCAGGTTTGCAGATGGCATAGCGCAGTAGGCCAAATGATCATTAGGGAGGCATTAAACATCACAGTGAAGGAGAGGATCATGTTAATTACCTCGCTTCCTCTTCCCATGCCAGGGAAAGTGCAACACAGCTGGAGGCTTCTGGCAGCTCTGAAGGCCCCGTTTTCCCCTCCCTTAGAGGCCCCTTACTGCTGCCTGCAAGGGAGTGAGTGAGTCAGCCCAACCTTACTGCTGCCTGCAAGGGAGTGAGAGAGCCAGCCCAATTTTACTGCAGCTGCCTGCAAGGGAGTGAGAGAGCCAGCCCAACCCTACTGCTGCCTGCAAGTGAGTGTGTGAGCCAGCCCAACCCTACTGCTGCCTGCAAGTGAGTGTGTGAGCCAGCCCAACCCTACTGCTGCCTGCAAGTGAGTGTGTGAGCCAGCCCAACCCTACTGCTGCCTGCAAGTGAGTGTGTGAGCCAGCCCAACCCTACTGCTGCCTGCAAGGGGTGTGAGCCAGCCCAACCTTATTGCTGCCTGTAAGGGAGTGGAGTGAGCCAGCCTAAACTTACTACTGCCTGCAAGGGAGTGAGAGAGCCAGCCCAACCTTACTGCTGCTGCCTGCAAGGGAGCTGATCTGTGTTTTCATCCCACAACATGAACGGAAGAAGGAGCCGTGAAACCAGCAATCCCCGGTATGTGTTTACCATTTATTCCACCCCTCCCTTATTCCATCCCTCACACCATCCCTTATTCCATCCCATTTACCTCATTTTAGGAGTGGAGCTCCAAAGCGCCCATTTCCGATTGAGTGCCCAGCCAATGAATTGTGACTCTCTGCGTCGATGTTGGCTCACGTATCTCTTCAGAGGCATCTGTCACAGGCCGACGGAACCTGACTGTTATTAACCTTGATTCGGCACCCTTGTGAGACATGTTGTGACATTTCTAATTAGAGGGAGAAAGGGACGCCATTTTCAGTCTCCCCAGCCCTGGCCTGTCTTGTTTGACATGCAGGGATTACTACCTGAGTGTGGTAGCAGTGTGATATTCTCTGTTTGTCTTTAATTAGTGCATCCTGCACATAGAGGCCTCCTGTGTCTGCTCTGGTGGCTCTCTTGTCACAATGGTTAGTGTGTGGAGTGTGTATATTTTAGTGTGTGGTGTATATTTTAGTGTGTGTATATTTTAGTTTGTGCAGTGTGTATATTTTAGTGTGTGGAGTGTGTGTATATTTTAGTGTGTGCAGTGTGTATATTTTAGTGTGTGGAGTGTGTGTATATTTTAGTGTGTGGAGTGTGTATATTTTAGTGTGTGGAGTGTATATATTTTAGTCTGTAGAGTGTGTATATTTTAGTGTGTGGAGTGTGTATATTTTAGTGTGTGGAGTGTGTGTATATTTTAGTGTGTGGAGTGTGTATATTTTAGTGTGTGGAGTGTATATATTTTAATCTGTAGAGTGTGTATATTTTAGTGTGTGGAGTGTGTATATTTTAGTGTGTGGGTGTGTATATTTTAGTGTGTGGAGTGTGTATATTTTAGTGTGTGAGTGTATATATTTTAATCTGTAGAGTGTGTATATTTTAGTGTGTGGAGTGTGTATATTTTAGTGTGTGGGTGTGTATATTTTAGTGTGTGGGCGTGTATATTTTAGTGTGTGGAGTGTATATATTTTAATCTGTAGAGTGTGTATATTTTAGTGTGTGGGTGTGTATATTTTAGTGTGTGGAGTGTGTATATTTTAGTGTGTGGAGTGTATATATTTTAATCTGTAGAGTGTGTATATTTTAGTGTGTGGAGTGTGTATATTTTAGTGTGTGGGTGTGTATATTTTAGTGTGTGGGCGTGTATATTTTAGTATGTGGGTGTGTATACTTCATCACCACCACTGGGGGCAGCATGCCTCCCTGCGGTCATGTGAGTGGCAGCTCGTCCGGTGAGAGGAAGAATCTTTCCCTCTTTTTCACTGGCAGTTATTCTGCTTCTATTCAGCCTGGGGACGATAAGGGAATCAATGGAGCCCCCGGGCACGCTGGGGGGAGGGCTGTTCTTGGACTCAACTTTAAATGGTGAGGATTGGAAGGGGGGGGTGTGAGGGTCAAACTGTTATCTGAAAAGTAAATGCCAATCGTCAGAACGAATTCAGATGTCATTCCTGGGAATTGGTTCATTCTGCAACTAGGAGAGCCATTTATATTTCATTTGAGTGCAGAACAGGGACAGTCCTGCAAATTGATGTTGGTTTGCGAAGTTGCAGGCCTTGTTAACCTGCCACGGGAGACCAGCCAGGTTAATCTGGCTCAGACAGACATTGAGCAGCCATTTTTTGTTCTGGTGCTGGGGAGTGGCCTGCTTAAAATGTGCTGTAAAGCAAAATCCATGAGCCTGGACACCTATCAATCAGTAATCATGTAATCAAGAGAATAAAATGGAGACCACTATTTGTTTCTCACCTTAAAACTAACATTTGAAATGGCAATAACCTGTTTATAGCATGTGTAATAACATATGTATAGCATGTGCAATAACCAGCACTGCTCCAGGCACACTGGGAGGGCCCAAACGGGCCGATCCCATCATGTCCCGCTCCTCCCGCGCTGTGCCCCTTGGTCAGAGGTGCGCTTTAACAGAGCTCTCTCTCTCTAAGAGGCCAAAGACCATCAATGTGTTTTCCCTTCTTAAGATGGCAGCCGGCCGCTGGGCGGGAGTGATTTATGAGCAGGAACGTGAAGCCCTCAGACACAGAGATGGGCACTGATGGGTCCACCGTCTCCCTCCGTCCCGGATCCGTCTCTCCGAGAGCTCGAAGTACGAGAGCGGCCCTGGAAATTAGCGCTTGGCGGCCTGCCTGGATAAACAGGGTGAGCTGACAGCTCAATCTCTCAGCTTTATTAGAATACACAGATAAAGGCAGGCCTCGCGCCGCTGTTCCAGCTCTGTGGGCCCGTCAGACCAGGCCGCGTGTTGAAGCTCTCCTCACTCACACTTTCACTCCACCCTGGAGAGATTAACCTTCATCACTGCCCCTCTTCCTCTCTCTCCCCCCTGTTTGTCTGTGTTGTTTTTTATGCTGCTACACTTAAGTGCTTTAATTGTTGTGACACCTTTTTATTTCATGGCCACTATTCAAAGAGGACAAGCTCCAGCGTTTGCTGGAATGGCTGAGCGTGGTAATCGACTGTGTCATAATTAATGAATGTCAGATTCACTGCAAATCACCCCCCACAAAAAAACTTTACGTCACTTATATTTTTGCCAAAATGAGTAACACTAGACAGGCTCTCAACACCAGGATGGAATACATTTACACAACTGTCAGAAGTTATTTATCGGTGAGTACACGCCTAGTGATTCTCCTCTGGCCTAAAAACATTATCGGCGTAATTGGATCTCTTTCTAATTAACACGGATCAGAGAGACAGCGTGTTGAGATGCCTGCCGAACGCAGTAACAAGACTGCGGAGCCAAACGTGAGCACACAGACACACACACACACACACACACACACACACATATGACAGCTCTGCTCTTTAACGAGAGCTTTAATATAAAACCCTGCAGGTTGAGAGTGCACCTGATGGGCTGGCAGCATGCCCCCCCGCGGGGACAGTAATGAAGGCAGATCAGAGCTGAGCTGTCCCTTCTGCTGGGCCCCCTGGTGGCCAGGGGGGGAATAGGCTGCTGGGCCACATGTGTGACTCGCCGCCAAGCTAGGAGGAACAGGCGCAGAGCTCGGAGCCTGGACTATGGACTGATTATTAATTAAAGAACAAACAATGACCATTTATCATTCATTACAGGATTGTTCATTTAAACAGCGTGCTTTCTGTTAGTTCTGCTGTGGGTTGCTTATGCATCCATATCCTGTTTATATTTTATGTACATATTCTGGGTAGATATTGATAATATTTGCTGAAGTCATACATACCTGAGGGAGAACGGTATGTGAAAATAAATATGAAAACACACGTCTGGAAGCAGCGCAATCAGGAGAAAAGCTATGAAAGGAAGCGGACAGACCATTTGGAATTATTTAATAAGTATTAATGGACAAAATATAATTAACATCAGTCTGTGATTCAGACATTTGAGCGGACATTTTCAGCCCTAAAGCGAATTAAAACTTATGCCAGAAATACGACAGGGCAGGCTCGACTTTCAGCATTAGCTTCGATGGCGATAGAAAAGGACTTCTTGATGGAACTGAAACACACGGATAATCTGTACGACAGAGTAATTTAACTCTTTTTGAGGAAAGAAAGGGGGATGGATTTTGTGTACAAATAATACGGATTTTTGGTGAGTAAAATGTTGCTATTTTCCTAAATAATATTGCAATTTTATGAGGTTATTATTGATGATTTTTTATGTGTCGCAGCTGTAGCACCCCGGGTTTGTTTCTTCAGTAAAGGCATTTATTCTGGATACACGAGTTATCTATCTTCGATGCAACGGCAACGGGTGTCTGTTCGGTTTGTTTTTGCACTTTGTTTATTTATCTTTCTTCAGTCATGTTTCATTCTCGTTCTGTTCCACGTCTGTCATTGTTCCTGTTCGAGTTCCTCTCCTTGTCTTGTCATGCACTTCGGGAAATTCTATGTTTCGTTTTTTTATGGAGGAGGAGGAACGCATAAAGAAATCTGCGTGCGAATAAAGCGGAACGTGAGAAGCGTACAGAGATAGGACGAGAGAGAATGACAGCGATAGTTAGAAGCGTGAGATAATTAGTGATTAGTAGTGTTAGTAACTTAATCTAAATCCCTAATGTTAGTAGATTAGTTGGTTAGTACTATATACATCTAACTAATATATACAAAGTGTAATTAGAAAGTAAGAAGGAAGTAAAACGAGATTAGAAACGAAGACGGAAAAACTGAAACATAGAATTTCCTGAAGTGCATGACAGAACGAGAATGAAACATGACTGAAGAAAGATAAATAAACAAAGTGCAAAAACAAACCGAACAGACACTCAAAACATAACAATAAGATATAGCCATAAAATAGTTATTGAGGGTTGGATTGATTCAGACGGAGCACTACTGAAGGCCTAGGTGTGAAATGCACGGCCCGCCACTGCGATTAACATATTAATTGGAGATATTAATGAACAAATCCATTAGTCCAACAGACAAGTTTTGAAAGACTTTAATCCTATTTATTTTTACACATCATAAACATCTAGTGCCACCAGCACTGAAATTACTGAAATTATTTTTTCTATTCCTGATGTTCCACTTTTTGCGTCGCTCTAGAAACGATAATCTGCCAAATGCTAATAATATAATGTAATAAATTTACATGTTGACTTTGATTTTAAAGTAGATGCAGGAGGCAACATAACAGGAAAAAACAGAGAACTAATTGAGCTGCCTTTTACAAGGTAGGCATTCACTTGCCATTCGAAGCAAACTTTCTTTTGTCACATTTTCAAATTTCAACAAAAACGTGCCATGTTCTGAGCAACAAAATTTGTGCGAATCTATATTAAATATCGCTGTGTTAGAATTTAAGCTTTTAATAGGAAAGAAGACCAAATTAATTCATGCTGAAAAAAATGACAACATCTGATTAATACACGGATTAATTAATAAACTAACTGACAGCGCTAATATATATAGAAATCACTACATAAATTTCATTCAGCATAAATTTTCTAGGAAACATCAATGAACAACCTTTATCTGTAATTAGGAATTCATTAGCAGAAACAATTGAAAGTTAATTTAATGTCGTATATAGGGCAGAAAAACTCAAAAGTTAATTTAATATTGTATGTAGGGCATAAAGGACTGTGCAACTCGAGAGTAGAGGCATTTGCTTTAGTGTCACATTTAAAGGGAATGTGGAAAGCATCCTGATTGGCCATTGTACAGTCACACCTTCACCATACCGCATCCTGATAGGCCAGTGCACAGTCACACCTTAACCATACTGCATCCTGATTGGCCAGTACCAGTCATGTCGTGCCGTGTTTGTGTCCTTAAAACAGGGCCCAATATATTGTCCTACAGACTTATATTTATAACTGTATGTTTTAAATTCCTGAACATTATCGTATCCCCAGCACCATGGAACATCATTGTTTGAAAAGACTGGCTAGGGATGTTTCTTTGAGCCTCAGTGATATGAAAAACTAATATTTATTAATAATCATATATCATATGTTCTACAGTTAATTTTTCAATTAACAAAGTTATGTATGCATTAAATATTTGCTAACTCAGCTGCACATTGTAATAACAGAATGTAATAATGTTATAATTGCTTTCTAGGTGGGCCCCATGAGACTATTTCTGCTCTGTACAGAGACGGGGCCTATGAATCAGGGAGGTCCTAAAAGCACACATCTGGCTCCTGCGCTTGTGCTAACTCAAAAGCTGTCATGCTTTCAGTAAGTTAAAATATGGAAAAATATTTTTCATCTGTGTCAGATGAGGCGGATTTATTTCATAGACAAGCATTATGGATAAAGTAGATGTTTGAGTATAAAACAACTATTTTCTCATAAACGGAGGCAAATGGGATCATGTGTTCCCCATTCCATTCACAGAAGAGTAATCAAGCACTCAGTAAATTAAACCAGATAGTAATGATCATTAAATAGTTGTTGTGTGAAAGGAACTAGAACATCCAATCTTAAAATTAACAGCATACGTGACTCTTTAGTTAACAGCAACTGCAGACGGAAGGAAACAAATTGCAATTAGATTCGTGGCAGCGAGCCAATCTATTGATATGTGCGGCTGTGAAAGAGCTGTGCTAGTCAATGCTTACATCGCTCCAGTGTATTGTGTAATGCCACAGAGTGTGAAAAACAAAGCTGTTGTTTGAAAAAAATGTGTATTGTGTTGAGCAATGATCTTTCATTCCACTTCAAGAATATGCAGATTTTTCCAGCCGTTCATTCAGTTCTGTAAAGTAAAGGCATTGGAATTGAAATCAGGGTGAGATCGTTGTGTAATTCCACATGGCCTGATTTCATATGATCTTAGCATGTGGCTCTGCATCTCGTGTAGGACCCTGACCCAGGGGGAAGCAGGTTGCTGTTATTGTTGTTGTTTTTTTTTAATCAACAGTTAATCTCTGTCGTAGCACGCGGTGTCCTTATTTGCTTCGCTGTTATTAATCATGGCAGTGTGGAAATGAAACAGGGAAAGGTCAGTGTGTTAATTAAGCATGGCTCCAGTGCTTTTGTCGGTTAATATCGGGGTCGGGCACACGTGCGAGGTGCTACATCAACAGAGCGCCTCCTAATTACGCCTCCGTGGCACAGACGCCAATCTTAATCACTCTGTTTGTCCCACGGAGATCCCTCCACAGATACTTACATTGAGAGCAACAGAAGCCATGCCGGGTCTGACCATCTTTTTCTCTTTCCGGCCGATCGCATTAACCACTCCGTCTTCCCTTATCACGCCCCCACCATTGAAGAGGTTTCCTGTTTTATAGGGTCTAAGCCTCGAGCCATAGTCTGACACAAAGACTGCGCTTAATATCTCAGAGAATGACACTCTGATGTCAAACATCTCGCAGCCGCCTCTGAACCCGAATCGCTCGGGTGCCTTTCAGAGGGCGAGGGAGCGGGCTCCCAGCAGGGGCCGTGACTGCGTGTGACTGCTTCCCCACAGGCAGGGGCCCGCCCCCTGGCCACCATTTCGGCAGTGAAAGACCAGATCCTCAGAGCGGAAGAGAGGGAGATAAATAAACCGCCGGGCGCGAGGAGAGTCAGGTGCATGCTCCGCTCTCCATCTCCCATTCAGGTCACGTTACCATGGCGACGAAACACTTAAGTCAAAGGTGTGACAGCAAGAAGCTAATATTCAGTAGCTTAGAAAACGCGCACCGGGGCTCCGTTCTCTTAAACGCCTCTCCTGCCACGGGCTCCTTGAGTGCTGCTGCATTAGGAATGGCTGGTCCCTGGGTTACAATAAAACCCTGATAGACGCTGCTGTTCAATTATTAATTAAAGTGTGCCTGATTAAACCTTGTAAAGCTCTAACCAAACGGGCTCATGCAGATTTGAATTGAAACAGTCATTCTCACAAGTATTCTCTCTACGCTTTTCTGTGAAATCTGTTTTTCAAGGCGGTGCATTAAAGTCGTTATTATGATCTGATATTCACGTTAATGTAATGTTAATGCCCTAAATAAAGGAAAAGGGTTATAGTGTTGTGTCCATATGAGAGTTTGTAGGACGCTGGGTCTGTGGAGCTCAAACACACCTGGGACAGTGGGGTGGCTTCACCAAGCCTTAAATTCCACCCCCAGCATTCCCTGTGGTCCGCCCATCCCCCCCATTCCCCCCACCCGATCTGTCCGAGGGGAATATCTGTCTCAGCTCACCTGGGTAATTCGGGGGAGATCTGGCTCCCAGCAAGGAGGGTTTGACAGTAATGGAGGTCCTGCTTGGGACAGGTTCTTTGGAAATGATTTTTTTATTTCCCATTTTGACATTCTGTCTGCTTTCTCATCTCCGCCCCACCACCGGGACCGCATTAATCCCGCCCCCGCCCCCTCCTGGCCCCCGCCTCTCTTTCAGGGATTTGCAACTTGGCAGTTTAAGAGCGCGCAGACAAACGCTGTCCTCTCAAAAGGTCCAAGTCAGGGTTTTCAGGGGATTAGGAGCTGGGATCTGTCCCCTGCTTCCAATACTTCTTAATAGGGGCACCATACCCAGGGCGAGGCACACTGACCCACAGGAGACACACAGGGAGGTTTAAGGACATGGAGACGGGCAAACCTTACCCCAGCCACCCCACACACCGGGGTTCAGACCCGGGGACACGCCTTGGCACATTTCTCAGCTGTCACATCTTTACAGCACAAAACTCGAACACAGGTACCAACCGCCAGGTACGTGGGGGACCAGGAGGGGAAAACACAGTGAGGCACACTCTGAAAAACCCCCAAAACACAGCATCCAAAATATCACTGATTAAAAAAACAACCAGGGTGACCACAGAGAACTCAACATCCCCAACCCAACCAATGTTTGGGCCGCACAAACTAGAGCAGTCCGTTAATTCATCAGAGCCAACTCTTCTTGGTTCCACCTCCACCCCCAAACATGCTGGGTGCGTCTGAAACAAGCAAACTGACAGCTGGCAGGAGCAAACACAGCAAGCAAAGCTACTACTGTTCAGGTAAAGGCCTTTTTAACATGAAGGCAGAAGCTACTGTTCCCGGTTCTTTACTGCCCACGACCCCAAGTGGTGGAACGACTTTCCCCACTCATGAGCCTCTTTTCAGACTGCACCTCAATTTTTTTTTTTTTTTTTTTTATTCTGGCATGGTTTAGAGGGCAAGGTAAACGCCAATAAATACAAAGTCATTCTGAGTGATCACCTTCATCCTATGGTGAAGCATTTCTACCCTGATGGGAGTGGTGTCTTCCAGGATGAAAATGGCCCCATCCACAGGGCACGTGCGGTCACTGAATCATTTGATGAGCATGAAAATAAGGTAAACCATATGCCGTGGCCATCTCAGCCACCAAATCTCAACCCAATTGAACATTTATGGGAGATTCTGGAGCAACGCCTGAGTCAGCATTTTGTTTCACCACCGTCAACAAAGCACCAAATTATGTAATTTCTCATGGAAGAATGATGTTGCATCCCTCCAACAGAGTTCCAAACACTTGTAGAATCTGTGCCAAGGTGCATTGAAGCTGTTCTCTTGGTGCATGGTGGCCCAACGCCCTTTTAAGACACTTTGATGTTTCCTTTATTTTGGCTGTTATCTGTATTTCTCTATAGAGAAACCGCATGGAATCATTCCCAGATGAACCGAAGCTCAATTGAACCAATTACTTCATGATTAGCTACATTATTTCATTTCTCTTAAAGAAAGCTGTTCAAGTCATAGTCCTCATTGATTCCTGAATCCATAACACCTCCCTGCACCAGAGGACATTTTATCAATAACCACGTCTTCCTGGGCTGTGAACTTATTTCGTGTCTGTAAAGTGGGTTCTTCAATATAGATCAAGCCACAGTGGCACTAAGTAAACACACAAAATCAAAATTCCAGTTAAAACTTTAAAAAGGGTTATTTCTTAATCATGTTATTATAGGGAGAACAATCTCGCCCAATATTTGTGTGATACAAATTTTTCTATGTCAACAGTGTCTCTTGCTAGCGTTTGAGATTTATTTTGTTCCATAGGTGTTCACAGATGCTCTTTAAGTAATTAATTTCTGTCCAAGGTCAAAGCTTTCCTCAGAACAAGAACATACATTTGCACACGTTATGAAAACAAACCGTTACTGACAAACTGTGATGCTTGGCGATGTCTTTTCCCACGGACTGATAGCTGTGCTACTCAAGCACACCGTCTCAGCTGAGAAACAGCCATCTATTCCCATGAGCTTGCCCTGTCGAACGGCGGCGGCCAGGATGAAACTGCTCCACTGTCAAATCAGGAAGGGATAATGTACTGCAGACAAGTGGGCTGTGACAAAATAGCGGCTCGACAGGACAACGCACCGACGGCTCTTATCACGCAGTTGTCAAGTGCTGTTATTTTCAACAACAGCCAAGTCTGCAGTACAGTATACCACAGTTACTCACCAAAGGAATAAATACACAATCTGTGAATTATGTTAGAAATTCATTTATTCACAAAATGAGGGAACTTTTTCTGAGATACGTTCCACTACAAACAAAACAGTGGCACCAAGCTGTCGCTGATTTCAAACCGGACTGCTTCCATTGAGCGAAGTGTATTTTCATTGTCAGGAGTCTAATGTTAAGTTCAGTGGTGGCTGCCGTGATATTTTTACATCCCAAAATAATGGAACCCCCCGTGACACCCACCTGACCAATCAGAATCGAGTATTTAACCAAGCCGTGGTATAATTCACTATAAAAGATAATGACCTGTGAGCTCGCATTGCATAGCTAACTACCACCATGTCACTGCATGCTGAGAAAGGCTGGTCCTGTTAGACAGACATTCTACAGATGAAAGGCGAAGCCAGAATTAGAAAGTTGCATTATGTGTTTTCTTATTGATCTGTACAGTTAAGGTTAGAGCGAGTTATGGTCATATTAAGCACTTATGAGCAGACCATGTTTTAAAGCACGATCTGCGTTTTTAATGTGGCTCCAGTGTGATTAACGTGTAAAACTAAAGTCCACAGGCAGCAGTTTCGGGATAAAAGATGCGTAAGAGACCTTCAGGCAGCAGGATTGGGATCCTGTGTGGGAGGAGGTGGCCCGGGAACTCAGGAAGTGCACTGAGCATGCCCCAGAGTGCTCTCCACATTCATCATCATAACTCCCATCCATCCCCAGTGTGCTGACACTCACCCCAGTCTTATTAAAACTTTATTATACAGCATGCACAACATGCACAAAACTCACAAACTGAATACAACAACTGCTCAAAGGTTATTAAATATGATGATGTAATAATAGTTAGTTTGGCCTGTCTTTAGTTGCGTGCAATTGTCTGTGAAGACAAGGGGGGAACAGCTTGGTTGCAGTCAGTATCCAATTATGTAGAAATACATTTGTTCGGAAGGTGACATTTTGGAAATGTGACTGTGCATTGTTAATGAATGTTCGGACAAAGGAGTCAAGTTGCCTCTTTGTAAACCACATTTTTAAATGCTGTATCCCCTACCGTCAACTTTCTCACAGGGTTTCATGAGATTTTTTTGTGACATATGAATCACTATTAACTGCCACATGCTAATAAAGGCTTTTACTGGGTAGGTGACTCACCTCAATCCAGAGTACCTCTAAGAGGGGGTCACTGAAGTGCCACTTCTGCTCTGTTTTGTTTTGTTAAGGGGAGGGGGGCACAGAATGGGGACTCCTCTCGATTAGGATTAGCTCGCTGTAGCTCGCTTTTGTGAAGGAACAAGAATGGCAACATTTATTATTATTATTATTATTGTCATTACATGTATGTCTCTTAACACCCCTTAACTGTCACTGGCCCACAGCCAGGTCATCTACATCACATAGCACGTTATCTTTTAAATATCACAGTTAAATGTACCAAAAATATGGACGTGTGTCATATGCACAGATCAGGTGGAATCTCGTCTTTTCAACAATGCATTCCAATTCATATCAACTGCGATGTTGCAAAAAAAATCCTGTCCTGATTCAAGGCATGGTACCCTAGGAGAATAGTTTCCCTGTTAGTGACCCTGTGTGGTCACAAGAGCAAGCCAAATCGAAAGAGTTCCAATGTTTTCTATGCACTTCGTATCGCCAACAACAGCAAAGATGTCATTCTGCTGGGTCTATGAGAGAGTGTGAGTATGTTTCACATAGGAAAGTATCCTCGCGATGGTAAATCTTTGCTACAAAATAAGCCCACACCTGTCATTCTCCGATAAGTATTGCCCAAACAACCCCCATTGGGAAAACTCTTGATACTTTTTTCTTACTTTATTTGGATTTATTATTTGGTTTTACAATGCCAAAACCCCCAAAGAAGATCCGTTTCAACAGCCAGGATCTTCAAACATGAGATTTTACAGAAGAAGACTATAAAAGCCTACTTTATTGTATGGTTGATCTTCGGTCTTTTGGGGTGTGTTTTGTCTACATGATATTTGAGCACACCCCCATAAACTACATGTATTTCCTTTCAAATGATACCAAATGTAAGCATGTGGCCATCACAGTTCTTGAGTTAAGAACTGTTATATTTGGGTGTGTCCAAATAGGCATGAATGCCAAAAATAGGGGGTAACGGTTAAGGGGTTAAACAGTTTGTGCACTGTGTGCACTGGGACACATTCATCCTCATGCTCACGCCCTTGTCTCTGTATTGGATAATAAGGACAGTCTCGGCTTTCAAGGAATTTACATACAATCCATTACATGGCCCTTTATGGCATACAAAAACAGGTTGTTTAAAATAATCTATGCCAGTCATGTTCTATCTGTAACTCCCCAGTTATATCGCCAGTGAAAAGGGCAGGCTGGCTTAATGGATATATCAGGTGATTTGAGTTATTATTATTATTATTGGTAGTAGTAGTAGTAGTAGTAGTAGTAGTAGCAGTAGTAGTAATAGTAGCAGTAGCAGTATTTTCATAAGAAGTCTTGCCCAGGTTGTACTGTATTTATTTGCCCTTTTGTTTGGCAGAGTATTTGTAACATGCACATATGACCTCCAGGTGGAGTGGAAGAGGAGCTCATTTTATGATAAATTGCGGACTGTGGGTACTTGACCGGGTGGATTTTATAATTCATTGGCAGACTGGGTGGCATCTCTGTGGCAGCCTAACATTACAGTCTGTGCTGTAGCAGCTAACAAACGCCTCATGAACAAGATAAAAGATGGGCCGCAATCTTTGACCAAGGCCACACTATCTCTGCGGAGAAACGGCCATGACAGATTTACCACAGGCCTGAGTTTTATTAGCAAAGCTCCAGTGTGTGTCATTCCCTACCTCTCCAGTAGGGGCGGCAGAGGTCCAGCAGATCCATGCAGGTTGTGACTCACACAGAAGGAAGGCCTCCTTGTGGTCAGAAGGTGAACTTTAGTCCCAGCAAGCAGGCTGTTAGCAGGCTTCTCCCAGTTTTATCCGAAGCGGCTTACAACAATGAATTAACAGGGACCACTGTAACATTGCAAGAGCAATCGAACAATAAGGTTAAATTAAACAGTAACTCTATTCATTATCATTGCTAAAGTTCATGCCAAAAAAAGTTATACAAAGTTATTATTATACAAGGTTATTATGTACAGGTAACTGCCAAAATAAAGGAATCACTTGAGTAAATTAAGGGTTCTGGTGGCTCTGTTATGGTGTGGGGTGCATTTTCCTGGCATAGTTTAGGTCCTTTCAACCCCTCAGAGGGCAAGATATACATAAATAAATACAAAGCCATTCTGAGTGATCACCTTCATCCTATGGTGAAGCATTTCTATCCTGATGGGAGTGGTCTCTTCCGGGATAACAATGCCCCCATCCACAGGGCACGAGTGGTCACTGAACGGTTTGTATGTAGTTGTATATACAATGTAGCAATGTGTATGTGCATTGTAGTTACACGATACCTACCTGTGTAGTTAGTGTAATTACTGCAGAAAGGGAATCTGGAAAATGGAAGCACAAAGTCCCTTACCAAGGTCTGAGCATAATGACCCTAAAGTAGGACAGATATTCAATCATTTCATAACCAGCATATAGTAAGTGTTTCCAGCAGCTAACTAAAATTGGTATTGTTTACGCCTGCACTAATGACTATTTCTGAAGTGATATATCTAATTCCAGACTTGCCAGCAGGAATAATAAATATGCATGCGATGAGAGTGTATATTTTACAGCTATTGCCAGGCGCTCTGAGACCTACTCATGAGTCAGCAATGACTAAAGAGCCTGGAACTGCTCTTTTGAACTTCTTTTGGTTCTTTGCAGGCTTTATGCATATTGGATTACCCCTTCTCTGCCCCCCAGAAAAATTGTTGATTTTAATGAGAGCAAAGAAAAGGAGCAATATGAGACCTAGGAGGTACTTAGCTATGCTAACCGCTAACCGACTGCTACAAGTGAGACTATGAGCACAGTGACGCTATGAGCACAGTGAGGTTATGAGCACAGTGAGGCCATGAGCACCGGCAAGTTATGAGCACAGTGACGCTATGAGCACAGTGACGCTATGAGCATAGTGACGCTATGAGCACAGTGAGGCCATGAGCACCGGCAAGTTATGAGCACAGTGACGCTATGAGCACAGTGAGGTTATGAGCACAGTGACGCTATGAGCACAGTGAGGCCATGAGCACCGGCAAGTTATGAGCACAGTGAGGCAGGGTTAGCCCTCCCACCCTGGGACACACTGTGGGTGCGTGTGAGTCACCCTCTCTGACTCACAGCAGGGCATTCTGCACCATCACGGCTCTGAGGACTAGAGCTTCAGCTGCCAGCGCCACCTGGAGGCCATACAGCATAAACCCTGCGTGAAAGATTCCGGCCCTTCCTCCGCATTATAAAAATGAAATTATTCTCAAATGACATTTCTTTCTAATTCCTCAAGGCTACATAATGCAGCAGCTAAAGTAGGTATTCTACGTAATCACACTGTTACCGCCAAGGCCACATGCACCTGACAAAGAGTCACATGACTCATTTTGCTGTTTGAATGAATTTAACTTCATTTGGCTTTCATGTGTTTGTCTTGCATCAGTGATTTCACCTTGAAGAAAAGCAGAGAATCTGTGTGAATCTGCATTCCTCCTGGTTTATTGTTGTTTCACACTTGTTCTGGACTGCATAGCCACGTTTTCTGGACTGCAAAACAGGGGCAGTACCTGGGGAACACACATCCTACGGGTGCTGGAGCTGCTTAATGCCCCAGAGACCAGATATGGTTATTCAAACATCAAATTAAGCCAGCCTCTGGGAAGAGGCAGAAGGGAAGGGCTGAATGTGAATGGGAATATGTGAGAGAGAGAGAGAGGAGGGGAAAGAGAGAGAGAGAGGAAGAGGGGGGAGAGAAAGAGAGAGAGAAAGAAGAGGGCGAGAGAGAGAGAGAGGGGAGAGAGACAGAGGGAGAAAGGGAGAGAGAGAGAGAGGGAGAAAGGGAGAGAGAGAGAGAGGGGGGAGAGAGAGGAGGGGAAAGAGAGAGAGAGAGAGGAAGAGGGGGGAGAGAAGAGAGAGAGAGAGAGGAGGGCGAGAGAGAGAGAGAGGGGGAGAGAGAGACAGAGGGAGAAAGGGAGAGTGAGAGAGAGGGAGGGAGAGAGAGAGAGAGGGGGGGAGAGAGGGGGGGCAGAGAGAGAGAGGGTTTTTAAGTTTTTTGGACAGAGATGTTGGTGGGTATATTTTGGACGAGGGTCATGGTGACTTGCAGCCCATGATGGGAGACAGGCAGATGGTTTTCATCTTGATCATTTCCAGTGTACTGTATCTGAATTGGTGCTGGACCAAGAACTACAATTATATCTTTTTTATTTGATTGGAAACCTACAGAGAGAAACCCAGAGCCTAGGCATGGCAGCGTGGAATACCATCTTCATATTCAACAGGGTAGCCAAAAAATATGAGCATCACTCGTCCCAGCTCTCTGATGAATGCATTCACATCTTCACTATTGAATCACTTAGGAACATAAAAAAAAATCATATTAACTTATGAGGGCAAAAGAAATGTGGCATATGATCTACAGTTAATCTGTGATGGTGATCTTTTGACAGGCATAATGGAGCAAATTGCAGAGGAGGAATGACTGAATGAATGAATTTACATTTATATAGTGATAATGAGGCAATATTGTGAAGCTCGCTTAATATATTAACTGAACCTTATTACAATATTAATGAGTGAATATGAGAACCTTGGAGTATGAAATGGAGTAATCTTGAAAATAATAGAACTCGTTGTTCCCTCTTTCTATTTTTAACTATTTTGAATCATTGGTGCGGTGCAGAAGAGATCGTCTCGGGCAGGAAGGGGACATGGCCATACGACCTGATAATAAAAAAACTCTAGATACCTGGAAAAAAATGCAACCTCAAGAGAACATGCTCAATACACTTTTAACATAACAAAACCCACAAATTGTGAATTACTTCAACCTTACATTATAAACATTTGGACTGCGATGGCAAGTCCCCTGTACTGCCTGTCAAGTGCGGTCATTTTATCTCTCTTGGGAACATCACATTGGGTAAAATCTAAACTGTGTGCTTGTGTGAAATTGATCCACATCTATAAAAATGAGATGCCACATTTAAACGCGGATTCTCCGTCAAAGGCCCCTCGATTTATTCCAGTCTTAAGCAATGTTGATCTGCTTGGTTATGTCAGAAACACTGCGTTTGATTACGGAGTAACCTTTAAGAAAACGCTGCCTTTCCGATTAAGGACTGTCTGAGTCATTCATTCTCAAATGTTTAAATTTAGTTAGCGCAAAGAAAAAAAAAGACATTTCCAGTGTTTATTTCAACATCAATCTTACTCTTTTGACTAAAATATCTTTAAATGTTAGTCGACTGTGGAACCACACATTATTTAATGGGGTGGGGGGTCTGGGGGTGTAGGGGAGGCTCATACGTTTTTTTCTGTGTCCTGCTGTGTGCTGGCTCAACTTTAGATTCTGCTTTGTCAAAATCTAGATGCTGATTGGTTGAAATGCATTGAGTGTGATAAACAGTCACCATGAAGTATCTACAACCCCTACAATCTACAATCATCAACATGTGACCAGAAGAAAATCATTACTGTCATTGTTCTTGTGTCACATTTTTATAATGTTATTGTCATTGTGGTCCAAATTAGAACCTTAATTGTCAGTTATCATGATTTTCGGGGACAGAATTTAGCAGCTATCTTGATCAACTCAGAGTAAGGAGGTACTGTACTAAGGCTTGAGTTCCGGAGAGCAGGCACCTGATTCATTCCAGATTCTTAACAAATAAAGCCAGAATTTATTAGACTCATTTCAAACAGCACACTCTATATGCAGGCACTCGAAGATGACATTGCTAAAACACCGAACGCACTTCACTCCGCTGCAAATGGCCATAAACAATAACAGCAGATCCGCGCGAGTTCCGTTTGAAAAAGGGAACATTAACATCACTTACAGAGGTCGTACGCCTTTTCAACTGAATAAAAACATTAAACAAGCAATTCACATTACATTATGAAATCAAAAAAGCACAAAGACAACTTTCTGCAGGTTTTAAGCAACATAATTAGCGTGAGGCAAAACAAAAATTGAATAAGGTCTTTTTTTTGCTAGAGAAGGACCCCTCGAAACCACGGTGACAGGAGAGATCTTTTATTGGCCAGAGCAATGCACCAGTGGCGTTCCTCTCATTGTGATTCTGGTTATGGCGCTGTGCACACATCCCCATCTAATGCCATGCCATTATCATATCCACCTTCACACATCTGCACAAACAAGATTATCTGCGGAAATTTAATCTGAAACAAAAACGAATAGCCGCTCCAAACCTCATCTGAGGTTAAGTAGCAGCTTACATGAAATGAGAATGTTCTGTTTGCATTACGGGGAGGTTACGGCCTCAGTAAGACATGGAGGTGTAGGATTTCATTAAGCACCCAACTGCCCAACATATGCTGGATTATTGTGTGGCCTTTGGCTCCTACACACTGTACAGTATTCAATTACATTAACGTACCAGCTAAATAACCAGATAATTTCAACCAGTGAAATAATCACTATTGTTCTACATGTCACCAGGGTATGGTGCAAGCTCCCATGGTAACCAGAACCTATGGTAACCACATGCTACTTTATGGTTGCACTTATTGTAAGTCACTCTGGATAAGAGCGTCTGCCAAATTCCTAAAATGTCAAATGTAAAAATGTTTTTTAAAAATGGTCATACATAAAGGCATTCTCTCTTGTGACACATCCATCCATTGATAAATGCATTGGTGGTGATTTCCCTCATCTTGTAAACTACTCTCATTAACATCTTTTATCCCAGAAGTGCAGAGGAATCTTGTCTTTCCCATGGAGGAAATTAGTTTAATATCTGAGGATGTAATATGGAAGGTGGTGGCGGCAGCAGTTTGACTCGGAGAGTAAATCGTTCATAGCTGCCCTCCCGGCATGCACCGATCCCCCTGGATCCATTCAGCTGCTGCTGATCTGCTGGATCAGCTCCACTACCAAGAAATTAAGCTTTGGGTCTCCCTTTCCTTTAAAGGTATTATAATGAACAGAGGTTTTAAGCTGAGCAGTGAGGGGGGTGGAGGTCCGTTCCGATAGGATAAGAGCGAGCGCTCTCCTATAGGGCCAGCTAAGTGTCAATCACACCCTCCATGAAGAACCAGATCCTGACCTTGACGCCTGGCCAATCAGAGGCAGGGCGGCCAGGGCCAGTGTCTCTCTGTGCCACGCTTCACTTTCACATGTTTTCACCTTGGTGATGAATTGTTGGATACCAAAAATATCACCTGAGAAAGACAGCTTGTTCCCTGTGAGCACAGGGTGCACACAGACAGCCAGATGAAACAGGGCAGCAGCAGAAATAAACACAAAGCACATTCATTAAAATCCCACCTATAAGATATCTGCTGACAACAAAAACACAACACACTTCACATTCTGAGTAAATAAGGTGCACCTCCATGCGGGTTTGATGTCCTGGCATCCGCGGTAGAACACGTGTGACCACGTCTCGCTTGATGATGAGTCTCATGTCGCACGTGACTCGCCCCCCCTTTATGAAAATTGACTTCGCAAGGACTCCATTTTATGTTCACGTTTTATTAGGAGACGTCCATTTGTGTCAGGCGAAGGATGTGCCGGGGAAAGATGTGCTTTGATTAATCTGGCTGTGGCCCGGCCGCTGGCCCATTTTTCAGGCTGGATGTTTAAAAACCTGTGGCTGCCATCCCTTAGGGTAGTATATGCATTTCCCCTTGGTGTTTATTGATATTCTGTTTCCCTAAATACAGCACCATTTGTCTCTGCTGTCACATCTCGCGGCTGGCCGTGCACGAGCGGGCTCGAAAACGCACCGTGATTGATGGCCAATCTCACCACCTGTGTCACCCACAGATTTCTCAGCAAGCACAGAGGGGCTTTCTTCTCTTTGAAGAGCATTAATTACCAATGTCCTGTTGCTAATTGCCATATGTATGTGATTTAATATGTGAAATTAATTCATTTCAGCAAATGTCTTTCCAGAGGGAAGGAGAGCAGCACCGGCAGCATCTTCACGCTGTTCCCGGATGCTAAAACTCTGAGCTGCACTTTGATTGGGTCGTGGTCACTTTCATTGAGAGTAATTCAGCCTCTATCAGTTCCCTCTTTGCCCTGTTTTGGGTGTTTAAGTTCGCACAAAGCTTTGGTTTGCACACATCTGTCTATTTTTACCTAGAAATCTCTGCACAAATATAAAAATGGGCTCTCTGCCACTGCTTACAAAAATGTAATGTAATGCTTGACAAAAACTGCAAATGATACATTTTTGAATATTTAAAATAATAATACATTAAAAGAAGAGGTTGTAAATTTCCATTTAAAAGGTGTGTGTATTTGTTGTATCCGTTTTTGGCCATTGTTATTTTACTGCATCAGCTGAGATGGCACCGTTCACTGTATGGCTTTATTTTGCTTTTCACAAAGCTGACATAAAGCTCCCCTCCCTGAATGGCTCTACCGTCTCAGAAGCTTTCTCCAGAAACACACAGTGCAGGGCCCTCCGAACGTTGTCATTCTCTTCATAAACTACAACATGAATACGCAGTAAAGGTTGAGTTTCAGGCACACAAACAGTGGCCATTGCACAAATAAATTAAAATAAGTACAACACTTCCAACACTGCATTCTGCGAAATTATATTTTTTTACAAACAATAAAAAAACAATCCTCTACATTTTAAAGAGAATCAGGTTGATATGGAAGTCGATTGAGACCATGAGGGAGCAGTATTGTTTAAACTTCATTAAGTCAGGAATACATGTTAGTTAACACAACGTTTTATCAAATTGAATTTCACCCAATCCAAAATTAATTTCAGAAACTAGCCGTCTGAATTCTGCTTCATGAAATGCCCCAGAGGTGTGCAATCGCTGTGTTGCAGATATCTACATGGTCTACAAATTTCAGCCATATGCTTTTCAAATTTGGATAAATATAATATTAGTATAACCTGTATTAGTCAGTCAGTTCTGTGGTGGAGGTCAGCATTGCTCAAGCCGATGCTGGATTGTTCTGTGTAGCTGATTTATCAGATGGAGAGCTGCTAAAGACGTGTTGAATAATCAAGCTGCAATTAGAGCCCAGAGGTAAGATTCATACCCCACAAGCTTCTCAGGAAAAGGTCAAATTCTCGGGGGCGTGTCCCCTAAATTACTGCCTTTTTCCCGCTCTGAAGGAACTGACACTACACAAATGGTCCCATTACTTAAAGAGTGCCATTGTAGAGCCTCGAAGAGACAACAGGGTCACTAACATGGGGGGAGGGGCCCCCCTCCTGCTCAACTGAGACAGTGGGGTTGGCAGTGGGTAGGTAAAACAGTGGGATTAGCAGTGGGTAGTTAAGGCAGTGGGTAGTTAAGACAGTGGGATTCACAGTGGTTGGTTAAGACAGTGGGACTAGCAGTGGGTAGTTAAGACAGTGGGATTCACAGTGGTTAGTTAAGACAGTATATAATGCATATTGTTTCTTTCTTTTATTCATGCATTTATTTATCCTTTATTTAACCAGGTAGGTCACCTGGGAATTCAATGAAGTAATGAGTTCAAAGAGATATCTGTGGCACCACAGGGTGGGAGGGGCTGGGCCGTCACCTAAATGGTGCAAGACATAAACAACAGCCCTCTGTGTGCAGGACTGGATAAAAAGGTTTCTGGACCCAAGGCGGCACACGGATGGCTTCTTCCACCCACAATAACATGTCATTGCTTTTATGGAGCACAAACAATGTCCTACAAAATCAGTTGGGGCCAGATATACCAACTATTCCTACATACAAAAATGTGCATGAATCATTTGCGGATTAAAAAAAAAAGATTTACCAACAACAAAAAAGCAGTGCAGAGATACGTAGGCCTCCTGTATCCTTGTGACCATGTGGACGAACTTGTGTCTGAAAGAATGAACAACCACTTACATTTAGCAATGACTGCCAAAGCCAAGCTCTGTCTTCTGTTGTGAGTTTAGCACGCTTTCATTTCAGAATTGAGGAAAAGATGGCTTCAGGCATATACTGAGACATTATGGTTAAAAGAGCTGGTTCTAACCCTAACCTTAACTGGGTCACACACAAACCAAAACATCTAAAGGAGCTTAGAATTTATTACAGAAGGAGTGGTCAAAATCTGCTACACAAGAATAACTTGAAACACCCTTTGTTACAGTGCCACACTGAGGATAGTGCATCCTTTGTTACAGTGACACACTAAGGCCAGTTCCTGTTTCCTGTTTCTGACACGGAATAGTCGACACCACAGAACGGCTTTGTTTCCCTTTTACGAGCCTCTTGGCACCATGCCATCTTTTCTTACAGTCCCCTGCTGATAATCGTATTACGCCCAAAGTCTTAATTTTGTGTGTGATCGAATTCCACACTCAATTCATTTCCCTCGCAGAGGTGTTACATCCATTTAATTTAGTTGTCCAGATCTCTCTTGCTAAATTTCAGTTTTGTCTCCTGTGCAGTGTCTTAAACTGACAAACCATTCTAAAGGTTAATCATGCCAAGATTCTATGGGACCCCCAAACTGAAACCCACAGGGATTTGTGGTGGGTACTTCAATATCAGAATATCTCTCCTAAAAGTGGGCAATTGAAAATGTTTGTATTAAAAATGTGACCTGTATATAGACCATTCCTGATAGTGTTTATATAGTATCTCAAAACAGCGTTTTTAGACGTGATAGAGCTCATGGGAAAGGGAATGCTGATGTTTGTGAAGGATGGGATTAAGTGTGAACAAACTGAAGAGTGAAATTCCCTGAGAGTGTATTGATACTGGGGCCACATATACTGAAAATGTATGCATTCACTACTGTAAGTCACTTTGGATAAAAGCGTCTGCTAAATGGCATATATTATAACCCTATCTCCACAAATGTTATTTAACATTGTTGGATTATATAGAACCCCATCGTCTAATTTTGTGTTCTTGAACATTTAACCGAACTCTTGAAATAATGTGAGCACAATAAGGAGCTAATTCTTATGGGTTATTTTAATTTGAACTGGTCTGACAAGTGAAAAAAAGAGTTGAAGGTTATCACAGATAATGTAAAAATATACTACTGTATAAAATAAAAACAAATTCCCAAGATATATATATTAAGGGGGGGAAATCTGAGTTGTTTCTGAAATATCTTGGCTCAATGATCTAGCTCAAATCTAACAAAGTTTAACTTGTCCAACCTTTCCCATTTTTTCTCCCAAAGTGGTAGCCAATTATACCCTCTATTTATTTTGATTTGCCCTCCCCACACGAGTCTGCCACCCATCTCCACGAGGCAAGCAAATTCTCAAAGGGCAGCGAACTCCGCTTCCTTCGAGTCGGAATTTGCCCACCCACGTTTTGGAGACTCCCTTACGTGCTTCACAGCTCACCCCCCTGCCGGGGTGGACAAACCAAACCCCGCCCTCGATCAGACCAGCCAAGATAAGGTGCATTAGACCGCTACGCTATCCGCTGCCGAAAACTTCAGATTTTGAAGACACTGTCTTTCAGCTGAGGTAGTGGAGGTTTGAAAGGTCTTAGAGGTCTTCCTCTACAAGCCGCTATTCCACTGTGAGCTGCTCTGCTGTCACCTCGTTTATGCATGAATAAGGACTAATTGCTGATTAAACAATTGTGTAAAGATGTTTTCACTTTCATGGGAGTAATTTCTATCAGCTGTGACCAAATATTTAAATTTTTTGTTAACTGAATTTTGTTTAGTCTTTTTGTAGAGTCATGTTTACTATTTTGAAAAAACGTGCTTAGCATTTGTGTTGCCTGTGAAAGTAATGAGAAATTACTCATTGTTTCGTTGTGCTCATTAAGTTAGATTGGAGATCAAGTGGACCCCAGCTTCATTAGAAGTGTCTTAGCAATCAAGAAAAAACTGTAATAGTCAGTCATCTGGCACGCCAAAATTATATTTCATCAAAGACAGAATGTTTTGAGCCTTAAGGTTGTGTATCTGGCTTTGTGTATAGCTGTAGCTTAGTCTGCATTGTCTGCCAGCTGGGACAGGAAGGCACCATTTCTGTGATATAACACAACTTCTAACAGCTGCCCTCTATCAAATGTTTGTGTTCTGCTCTTTAAAAAAATATAAAATGAAACCCTGGTGAAGGTTTAAAGGAATCAGCTGTGTGTTCGCTAAATCCAAATAAATACTTCATATATATATATATGTTATAAATATATAATACCATGTAAATGCTTTATATATATGTCATAAATGTATAAATCCAAATAAATATTTTTCCAGAGGGTGATGTTCTAATACTTATTAATTTGTAATTGGAGACTTTATTAGATAACATGTCACAGATGTTAAGCTTCCACAGATACACTATATGAATGTAACATTATCAGAGTGAGTAATGGTCAAGATACTTATTTCATAAATAAAGATTTAATTCAATATATGTTGCGGTAAAATTCCTTTACAAGCATTATAAATACTACAGAGTTCATCATTATGCAACAGTAAAACAGACACCCCACTGAGGTGCCCTGGGGAGACACCTGAGACACCTGAAAGTGTGTAAAGCAGATTTGAGCACATGCATGAATTCATACTGTATTGAATTCATCTGTTACCTAATTACCAGGTCTATACACAGCAACGAATTGCAACTAAAATTAACTATTTAATCAAAATCTATTCTTCAAGCCAGGAAAACATAAAGCAGAAATACTTTTGTTTATTTGAAATATACTGTTGAAAGCGGTAGCCTGTTCTAAACCTGATATGACATGTCACTGTTTTTGCTATATTACTATTAGTAGGGGCTTAGCAGGCACAACCCTTAGCTTTGATATTGCTCATATCTTTACTTAAATATGCTTAAATACATGGCATGACCTGAGAGGACCTGGCCAACTCTTTTCCTTACACATGATCTCGCACACACTGGCTCATCCAGACACCAGTGTCTAACCCTGCATATAATAATAATAAACTTTATTTATACAGTACACTTATGATTAGAATAAAACACATCTGTCACCCTGTTTATCCCTGTTTTCCTGTGGGCATGTTGTTCAATTATTCAAAACATGATTTAAAGCATTTCTGTTATATATTAATTATTGAAGGCACTTGGACACATCAAAGCAGGATAAACGCGTGGTAAGCCCACCTGTTCACGCGGCTGTCAGTCACGCGGGTCATGACTAGTAATTAAGCGCTACAATGTGATGTCCTATTCGATCTAAGACTGTCACGAGAGCCCGTGGTACATTTGGTAGGTAAATAAATATTATTAATACATTGAAATAAAAACATGTAACTGCTTTTTGTTGAATGAATGACTGAATGGTTTTGACATGTGAAATGACATCATGCCTTTCACGGTGAATGTGCTGTATTACATAATGACATCATCGGTGGCATCTGTCAAATGTGCCGAGCTTATGTGACCCGACTCAGCGAAGCAAGAATACAAGGAGCAATAATTGACTTGAGTCTGAATTTCATCAGCACTGCCTACAGGCTGCCTGTGGGCCAGGAGAGGAGGGCTTAATGAGACACACAAATATTATGCCAAAATAACGGAAACACCCACATAGCGTGTCTTAATAGGGAGGTAGGCCACCAGAACAGCTTCAGTGCACCTTGGCATAGATTCTACAAGTGTCTGGAACTCTATTCTTCAACGAGAAATTCCATAATTTGGTGTTTTATTGATGGTGGTGGAAAATGCTGTCTCAGGCACCGCTCCAAAATCTCCTATACGTTTTTAATTGGGTTGAGATCTGGTGACTGAGATGGCCATGGCATATGGTTTACATTGTTTTCATGCTCATCAAACCATTCAGTGACCACTTGTGCCCTGTGGATGGGGGCATGGTCATCCTGGAATAGACCACTCCCATCAGGATAGAAATGCTTCACCACAGGATGAAGGTGATCACTCAGAATGGCTTTGTATTTATTGGTGTTTACCTTGCCCTCTAAGGGGTTGAGTGGACCCACACCATAACAGAGCTGCCAGAACCCTTCATTTACTCAAGTGTTTCCTTTAGTTACAGACAGTTACCTGTAGCTCACATTAATGTAAGGCTTAAGGAGACACAAGCACAATAACTATGTGACGACCGTGATAAGGACCCAGACGCAGATCAGGGATTAGGCAGAAGAGTAGTTTATTAGAAGGCAGGGATCACAACCAGGAATCAGAGGATCGGAGGTACAAAAACGCGAGGCAGAGAGAAGTCGATAATCAGGCAGTCAAAAGGTCGGTAATCAGGAAGGCAGAAAGGCAAACAAACAAAATCGCTAGGCAAACTCGGGGTCGTAATCAGAAGGGTAGTCTCGGGAAATACAATAACACTGGCTTCGGAAAGGTAGGCTCAGGGAAAATTGAATCAGTACTGACCCGGGAAAGAACAAGAACACAGAACAGATATACAAGGAACGAACATAAACACTGAACTAATATACAGGCAGGGAAGGAAAACACAATAGGACTCAGGTGTGACTGGGAGGAGAGAGGGGAGGAACACAGGTGAAAACAATGGGAATCGTTAATCTAATAACGAGGGAATTCGCTAATAGAATAACGAGGGGAAACGAAAGACACGGACTGGGAATGACAGACACATAGACAATAAACGACCTGGAAGAACAGGCAGACATGTGCATAGTTAGAAGGGGAGGAATGCATAGAGAGAATCTGCGTGCGAATGAAAGGGAAAGTGAAAAGCTAACAGATAGGATAATGAGCGAGAAAGACAGCGATAGTCAGAAGCGTGAGATAATTAGTGATTAGTAGTGTTAGTAACTTAATCTAAATCCCTAATGTTAGTAGATTAGTTGGTTAGTACTATATACATCTAACTAATATATACAAAGTGCAATCTAGAAAGTAAGAAGGAAGAAAACGAGATAATAAGCAAAGACGGAGAAAACCGAAACATTTCCCCGAAGTGCAAATGACAAAGACAAGGAGTGGATCAGGAACAGGAACAATAACAGACGGGGAACAGAACGTGAATGAAACATGACACGAAGAAAGATAAATAAACAAAGTACAAAAACAAACCGAACAGACACTCAGAACGTAACAAACTAGCTCACATGAATGGTTTAACTCAGGGAGCACTCAGCCCACGTAAGCAAGTGAAGGACATTTGATGAAATAGAACCACAGGCTCCCAAAGATAGTAAATGAGTTTCGCTCCACTTAGAGGTTTGAAAGAAGCATCCGGTATCACTCATAAGAAAGGAGCTGTCAAGCACATCACTTATTCTCTGAAAATCCCTCACTGACGTGCTTTCATTTACATTATTTCTTTGTTAACTGCCGATTCAATTAATTTATTTTCAGAAGACGCCATCTCAGCAATAATGTTTTCAATTATTTCTACTTTTCTGATGTGATGACAGCTTCAAATTTTTGTCAACTGAATTGAAATTAACTTTGGAAACGTGATAAAACACCACAAAAGGTTGCTCGTTCCCCCATTGTTTTACGAGTGCAAAACCAGATAGCGTTCTACCACACACAGTATCAGCATTAACACTTGTGCTGGCAGAGAGGGGAGGAGGGAGGAGGAGGGGAGGGGGGATGGAATGATGTCCCCTACAATGCCACCAGAGGCTCATTTGTATGGGGGGAGGGTGTAACATGGGGGGTTTGCCCGAGGACCTGTGCCAGTCCTAAAGCAGAGAGTGTGAGCTGGGGGGAGCGCTCTGTCATCCGGGGAACAGAGAGAGAGGCTTCGATACCTTATACCTCAATATAGTATCAACCATACCTTATTGATACTATATCTTCATTGTGTATCTGTGCACTTTAACATCACCTCTCCGACCAACACTTTTAGCATTGCTCACAGATACAACACTGACAACAAGCTTCAAGCCTTATTCCTCCTCTGTCAACAGAATCACTGAATTGTATGACACAATTGGTCAAACAGTTTTTCCAATGTGATTAACTCTGATGTGTGTGTTGGGGTAACATACAAATAAATGAAAAATATAAAAAATATTTTAATAATCTAAAATCCCATCAGCTTACATTAAAAACTGGATCAAGCATTTCTTTTCTTGCCGGTCCACACACAGGAGGAAGGTATTCCCTTTTCTGAAGATTGTTGTGCGAGACAGCTGAGGTAAGGAGTGTATTACATGAAATACCAGATGTTTAGATTCAGATTATTAGATGCAGGTTGTTTACTGATGCATGAACGTGTATGTAACAGATTGGAAATATATCTTCTTTTTTAAATGTGAAGTTTGCCAAAACAATGTTCTATGAATTCATTAATTATTTCTATAAAATTGCATATAAGATTGTCTATGGATAAATACTGTCATCTAGTGGTCAGAGGGAATTGCAAGTAGCTTTTGTCTATTTTTCCACCATCTTCTGTTCAGTCCCATTTTGTACTTTGAAGAGAATGGTAGGTTAAATATCTTCTCCACTCCTTTTCAATATAAGAGTATCTTTTATTTTTAATATTCGTATGCAAACCATCAAAAACAAAAGTAACTGATTAACAGAGTTTAACAAAGTGTATGATATTGTTTAATAATGTAGTAATTCATTTATAAAGCAAGCTATGCTAGCAACTGCTACTAGCTACTAGCTAACTCCATACAACTGTTATGCTAGGACTGTGCAACATGTGGTTATTGTTTCAGTCTTAAAGAACATGTGATTTATTTAATTTTTGCAATTTAATGGAGCTGGAGAATATTTACCTGATTACTGTACACCTACTGACTTTTTATCCAGTAAAGAAAAAGAGCCCAGGTCGTGTTGCATTCCTTTGCGAACAAAGAGAAGGGCTATATGTACGTCAGGTGGTTTTCCGTCTGCTGTGGTATTTGTTTTCAAAGATGGAAAGACCTACAAAATTTCCCCCATTCCTGATTTGCATGTCATTATAGCGATGGATACAAGGACATCGCCCCACAAGTATGACTCAAAATCGGCCCCTGTTCAGATCTGGTCTTAAGGAAATCTTAACACAGACACAGTATTGTGTAAGGAAGTACAGAGCATTGTGTAAGGAAGTCCACAGCATTGTGTAACTATAGATTAGCTGGTGCACATGACACATGTGGTACTTTTTGTAGATTTTTAAGAAGACTTACCATTTGAAAATGATAATATCTGAAAACAACAAATGAAGTACATAATGAGAATATTTCTTTGCGTTGGCAAGGTAATGTACCTGTACCAGAGCACAGGGCAGCCATATTGGTTCACAGGTGAATCTGTGTCCTTTGATTTCCCTCTGTGGAGAAGTGTCTGTAAGAGCTATGCATGGGCATTGTTATCAGCTGCCATGAGTCTGTCCGTCTGGCTGGATTACCGAGATCATTGCTGTTCCAATCAAACCAATGGAAAAGCAGAAGATATATTTTAATAACCGTTCCTTAATAAGATGATGACAAATAACCATCTAGATTGTGAGCTAGCAGGCAGGTTTCTGCAGGTACACCTGTAGGGTTTGTATTAGCCAGTCTAACATGACCCATGGTGAACTTCAGTCATATTCACTGTGCATCTCTGCATAAAAGAGCGCTCCAAATTAGCCAAGCGGTTCCCACACTGGCAGGCAGCTCATGAGATCGCCTGAAGGCACTTCTGCAGGGCTGTTTCCAGAGGGCTGTTTCCCTCCTTCAGAGACGTTTGCATTGCCTGCTGGGTAAATGTCGCCCATAAATCTGTGCGGTGTGAGATGTGGGTTTATTCACATCGGCACCCAAAGGGTCCCCAGTTCACGTGGGTAACAGCATAGGGGGTATCAGGGGCTAATTGTCCCTCCATTGTTTTATAGGTGTCATAGATTTTTTTATTCACCTTCTCAGATGGAAATCTTAAAATGTTACAAATGTAGCAGTTCATTAGTTGAAACATTCAATGTCCACACAGAGCGATGGTGATAATGTGTGATAACCGTGGGCCGAATGCGGTGTGTGACTGAACAATGACAACATTCAGGCCATTTGTCCATTGTGAGCAGCAAGCTGAGCGCAATCATTTAAAATCATCATTCAATCAGTCTGTCATTAACATGTTTTATCATAATGGAATTTACAGCAGGAAAGCGCTGAGCTACTTAAACTCTATGTTTCACAAGCCATCAGGGAATGGAGCAGAGAGGCATTCCACCACAGACCAAAATTATTATTAATGAGCATTTAAGATATTTGTAAGGAAGTAATACAATTAGGATTTTCAGACTTGCAAGTGGGTCCCCAAGTTCTTACTGCATTTGTAGCTTTTCAAAACCCCACCCCTGTAGTTTAGCCAATCAGTCTAAACCCCAATCCATCAGTTTAGCCAATCAGTCTAAACCCCACCCCCTTAGTTTGGCCAATCAGTCTAAACCGGCCCCTTTTGTTAACCAATCAGGCAGAGCTGCTGGGAGCTCACCAGAACAGAGCTGCAGGGCTTCATGCTGATTAACAAGTTGGGATTTCATTTCTTCTCTGAGTGTTTTATCAAAAATTTCTTTGAGATGCAATCTGGTGACATGAACATAAACGACACATTAATATAATGGCATCGAGGCATGGCTGAAATATTTTATTATGGATTCATTTATTCCAAGAATCCCATTAATACAGCGAGTATCCTAGCGTGTTTCAAACCAGGCTGAAAATCCAACACTGATGGCTTTTTTTGCAAGTGCAATCAATTTTCCACTTCAGCGTAGAAAAGTTACATTGAAGTTAATTCAACATTTCTTTGCCTGCTGGGAAGGTAATTAGGTTTCAGGTGGAGTGGAGGAGGAGGACACTGCTATGCTGTCTTATCTCACTCCACATTATGAAGAGGAGAATAAATGTGAAATGACACTAGACTAATCCAAAGAGCAGAGAAGGGTAATTAGTTAATTGGCCTGCAGAGTTAAACAATGTCAGGTTCATTAATGGAATATCAATTAATCCATTATGATGATATTAGTGGTATTCAATATAATTTGTCAAATAACCCCTCCCCCAAATAGTTTAAAAAAAATATTTATGTAAAAGGAAATTGTTGGTGTAGTAAGACCTGACACTATCCCAGCTATTTAATGCACTTCAGGACCGAAAGCTTGAAAGCTGCCCTAATTCCAAAGTGCATCTCTGACAGGGGCCGGAACTGAAACTGCATCTTAATCAGAAATACTCAAACCCGACACAGAGCTTGAGAAACGTCAAGTGTAAATATTACAAACAGTAAATAGAAAATGAGCAATGTGCACAAATAGCGTTTCACTATTTAATTATTACCTGCGTGTATCTTTGAAATGGAACTGGACATCAGTTTCTTTAATTAACTACAAAAACATGAAGCAATTAATCTTCGATTATATGCCAGCTTAATTACTCCTTCAAATGAGCCTTTCTGTGTTGTGCTGCTGCCCTGTCTCCATCCTGCAGTGGTGTTATCACTCCACGGAAACCCACGGCTGTCAAACGTGCACTTCTACCTTGCGGGCTTTTCTGTCAGGTTCAATCTACACTTGCAGTTTATATCCCTGGTTATTTCTCAAATTTTGTCAGACATTAACAATGAATGGCAGTCTATGTGGTGGCGCAGGGGGGCAGGCCCATTATGGATGCCTGTAATGTGTCCATCTTGGTTACAGAGACACAGGGCTGCAATTTCCGTTACTATCTGTCCGCCAGCTTCCACAACGATAAGAAAGATTTCCTTCATAAGAGGAAAAAGTGAGGCGACAGCGGAAAGCTCTGTTTCCAAATGCAGGAGGAAAATTGCTGGTGCTTATTCCGTCTCCCCCCAGAAGGTCCCCTCTATAATACTGTACCGATATCTAATACTGCAGCTATTAAACCCAAAAAACTATGTTTTAAGTGAGAGATAATGAGAGGTAAAAGCAGAAAAGGCAGGAAATTCACGCAAACACTGCGGCCTACACTGCGGAGTACATTGTGCAAAGTAGACCAACGTAGTTACAGTACCGTATCAGATATCAAAGCATTGTGTGCTGGAAGACTTGTCAGTTCATAGGTCAAGATAATGACTGAGGTGCTCTTGTGAATTTGCCTTTTTTTGGTTTTTTGTCAAAATCGCAGTTTGAGCAGACCTCCCACAAATCACGTTTTTTCAGCTAAAACATAGAATTCTGGAAGTCTGAGAGTGTTCCCTTTAACATTAGCATGTTCACCCCAAGAGGTCCTGTTACACTTGGCTAAAACCATTAAAACATTTAGCAGAACCAACATATGGGAAAGGTTTCACATCGTAGTGAAATACGTGTTCCACAAGGTGGAAAATTACACGACTAAATTAGGTATGTTTCTCTTTTTAATATAACAATGTTTATTCATTATTTCAACATTTTATCAAGACAGCTAATGGGACCTGCTTGCCAGGGTGAACAGTATGTGCATATGTACACTACTGGTCAAAAGTTTTAGAACACCCCCATTTTTCCAGCTTTTACTGTAATTTAAGCAGTTCAATTCCAGTGAATAACCTGAAATGGTACAAAGGTAAGCGGTAAACTGCCAGAGGTAAAACAAACAAAAAAAGGTTTAGCTTACCAAAAACTGAAAAATAATGTAAATTTCTGAGTTATAAAAAAAGGCCCTTTTCAGGGAACAAGTAATCGGTTAACATGGGTTAACAGTCACTCTGTGCAAGTCGCCGACTCTGGATCCAGCAAAAGAGCCCCAGACCATCACGGTTCCTCCTCCATGTTTGACAGTTTGTGTTACACACTCAGGAACCATCCTTTCGCCTACTTGACGGCCTACAAAAACCTTTCAAAATGTCCAGATTTCAAATGAGGGTCTCTGTGTGGCACAAATGGCTATTTCAGCAGATATTAGTGATCCATTTTTAATTCCTCTGTTTAACGCTGCTGCCTACCATTGTTGAGGATCTTGTTGATTACGAGTGTTAAGGAGGAATAAACAATTTTGTAAAAGGGCTAAGAAGATGATATAATAACTCAAAAGCGAGCATCACAAATAGACGACAGTTTGAATTAAAGTCATGCATGTCCTCTAGTTTGTTCAGAATACGCTGATTACCATTTATACAGGGATATTAGCAGTGGTCTACACTTTATGGACCATGTAAACAAATTATTCAGGACATAGCTTAACTGGGATATGGACCATAACTGGAATATTGTAGGCAAACATCTTAAAATGGTAAACTTAGCAATAAGCTAGTGAACATTTTTTCATTTAGGGTTGATTTGGACAACGTGGTCATAGCTATAACTTAGTAAGATTAATTCTCAGGCTAGAGAAGTCCATTATTGCAAATACAAAGAGATTTTGTTAGTAAAAATGTTTATAAACCATTTTTTTAAATTATGATTGTGTTGAGTCTAGCAAACAGTATCACGTATGACACCTCTTGACAAAGAGACAAACTACTACTAGCACCCAACTCTAGCTGACAAACTAGCTGAGACCAACTAGCTAGCTAACATCACCTAGCCAGACTAACATACCGATGTTTATTGTGACAGAAATGGAAATGGACAATGTAGCTAGCTAATCAAGTGGCTTTCTAGCAATCCAGATCTTAGCTAGCTATTGTTAGCTAAATGCCACCACACTACTAACCACAGTATAAGCAAATTTGTTTTGTCTCATGAGCGATTTCGCTATATTGCATTATACTATGATATATCCTGTTTTTAATCTTTGTTCTTTAACCACACCTGATAACTTTTAATAGAATAGTCATGATGTAGCTCATCAGCATAAACTGTAAACATGTACCCTGATGATTATGACTTGCTCATTATCTATTGAGATGGACACTTGGTTTGCCCGAGTGTACTGTTTCCCATGATATCATGTACATTTAACATTTTAAGCATTTAGCAGATGCTCTTATCCAGAGCGCCTTATAAGATGTGCATTAATACATGATAGGAACAATCATAGATAGCGCTCAGTGCAGTGATACAGTGATAGACATCATTGTAGGGAGCTGCGTACCATACCTGTAACACTGGGAAGGAAAAGATTTTGGGTTTTTTTTATGAGGAGTAAGCAAGGATACATATACAAAAAGTATTGAACAAATAGGCAGTGGTGATAACAATTGGCTAGATGTACAGAATTCAGTGGTAATGGAGTCTGAAAAGGTGGGTTTTGACTCTCTTGCGGAAGATTGGTCCTGACCGATTGTGGAAGGTCAATCCACCACCGAGGGGTCAGGACAGAGAAGAGGCGAGACCAGGAGGAGCGGCTGCCAGGCACCCAGAGGGATAGGACAGTCAGTTTGCCAGAGGAGGCGGAGAACTTTGTACTCACGCTGTCCGAATCTCATTGTTGTTGATTTTCCATGACACTCACAACAATTGCTATATGAGCAACCAAAAACACAGAAGTATTGTATTGTATTGAACAATGACAACATATAGCTAAATAAAAAGTAATATACAAAGTTCTATTCTTCAAAAAAACTAACCTAAGCTGGTCAATTGACTAACCTAACTTAGATAACCTTAGCTGCTAACAATGTTTTTGAACCAGTAGCGCTGTGTCTGGGAGTGTAATGTTAAATGTTGTTGGTAATGTGGTTGCCATAACAGCACTTTAGTATCGCTGCCATTTTGGCTCTAAATAATAGCTGTTGCAATGGCTTCCAGTTTCCAGCATTATTGTTTTGCAGTGTACCTTTCTTAAAATGTCGCCTCTGTCTCAATCGCCCGTGATGCACATTTTTCACCATGAATTTTCAACAGGCCTCGCTTCCAAAAATCTAATTTTTAATAAAAACTGTGGAACATGTTTTTCATCAGTCCACTGGTCTGTATAAAAGTGTTCTAGTATGGTGAGACACTGTGCAGAACTGTAAAAATGTGGTAGAAAAAGAGCACAAAAATATGTATCATGTAATGCTAATGATTTTCCCTCATCTTTTTGATAAAAACTAGGTAACAGATTTATATGAAACTGTGAGAATTAGTTTGAATAGTATTTGTCCCTTACCAAATTAAAACTCATCTGCATTGGTTCTGGAATGCCGTCAGAAGGTGACTGGTGATTTTTGGATTTTGAACATAAACGCTGTCGTGGAAATTAAAACTCAGAAGGATCAGAGATAATTTCTTTAAACAGTATTAAAGCTTTAATTACGAACAGCTGCATGGAGATCCGTGTCACACAGAACAGCAAATCTCCCGCCTTCAAATTCAAATGGATATTTATATCCAACACAACGGAAGGGGAGGGAACAATCACAAGGGGATTAACTTACAGGTAAATGGAGCTATGGGCTAACATGAAGATATAACAGGTTGTTAGAACAGCCCTCCAAGGGTCTTAACCCAATGGGAAGGAGGTTTCCTGCCGTGGGGGAAACGTTACAAAATAACAAATGTTCCTTTGAAGTTGTGGCGCGAAAAGCCTTTTGTCTCTGACCGGACCACTCCGAACTGCAGCGTCACACTGAGTTAATTAGTGTCTAGCATCCCAACTTGATACAAAGTTTCTTCCTCCACAACGCTGTGAAACCATCATCTAAACACTGCAACCACAGATAATGGTTAATATCTAACACTGTATCTATATCTGTATGTAACACTGTATCTATATATATAACTAATAATGTATCTATATCTATATCTAACACTGTATCTACAGTACCAGTCCAGTCAAAAAATGTTTGAGTACACCTTCCATCTGGACTACAGCTAAGCGGGCACTCCTTCATTCTTGAGCAAGATAAGGACCCGAAACACACCTTTGTGAGGCTGCTATCACAGCAAAGGGTGGCTATTTTGAGGAATCCAAGATTCAATTTTCAATTCAATTTTCTTGAACTTTGCTTTGATGTTCCTTTTGTTTATTGTTACATGTGTTTTTTTGTCATTTTCAAGTATTTAAAGAAACTTATATGGTGTAAAACATTGTCAATTATGAGATAAACCTAGTTTCCAGCAGGTTTACTCAAACCTTTGACTGGTACTGTATATATATATTACTGTATCTATGTTTTATGATGTGACAATGATGCCCAGGCCATAGAACTGGCCCTTGTATTTTGGAGTGGCTGAGCTGACAGGGGGTCACGTGGGGGGTCCAGCATTAACCCCGCTGTTCTGGAGCTCGCAGGGGGGGCCCAGGCGGTAATGAGAGTGCAGCGGAGTGGAGTGGAGTGGAGTGGAGTCCTCACTGCCTCTGACAAGGTGTGTGATTTAACCAGCTGCAATGTTACTGTCAGATTGCATACCCACATCAATCCCAAGTCCTCATGCATTCTGATAGTTCTTCCCCCGGCCTCACGACAGGCGCCGGCCCCATTCTATAACAGGCCCATCAATTTGGATGTTTCTTCAGCGCTGATAGAAATGTAAATCTGTGTCTGCCCATTAATTTCAGTTAACCCAGCAGCCACTTGGGGAATGAGTCATGGCGACAGGCAGGCTCATTGTCATGGTGACGCGCGACGAGACGCCCACACTAATGAACGTTTCTCCTCCTTTCTTTTTTCTGAACGTGGCATGTGAATGAGAGGAGGTGTGAAATATGAATAAGTCTGTTACCCTGACGGAAAGGTGAGCCCGTCACATGCCAGGGCTTGAGAAGTAGGCCTTCACAGGGGGGAGAGGCGGAGCAGGGGGAGGCCTTTGTTGGAGTTAGCTGTTGGTTAAACTTTAGTGGATGAAGCGGATGGCCATGCTCCAGCTCTTCCAATGCCTCGTGGGGGCCCAGTTTGGGCCCAGTGTCTGAGAAGGCCACATGGGGACCTGTTTTGGGGCCCATGGGCTGAGAGGGCCACATTGGAGCCTGTTTTGGGCCGCGCCGGGACATTAGCCTGATGACGGTGAGTAAAACAGACGCTGCTTCACTGGGACACGCTTGGGGAAGCGGCACATTAAAAATCACTTTGAATCCGTGATGGAGAGATACCCACTGTGATCTTTAAAACGTCTCTCAGCCGGAGTACGTACGAGGGGGTGTCATTTGGAATCCCACAGAGGAGGTCTTTCTGATGTTTACAAGTTTTCTGAAAGCAGCCTGATAAATGAGGCCAAAGGAAATGAGTCCAAAACAAGTTCTTTCCATCTCCTTTTCCACTGCTTCACTTCATTCACACAGACCACGCACAAAATGGCAAAACATGAATCCTGTTCCTCTACCTCTCTAACATCCCTATAAGATTTCCTTATGGATTCAAAGTTTATAAAAGGGACGTAGAGAGCATATATCTAACTGAGCCAGTGATGTGGGAGAATCCATCCTGAAAGGACCTGCGCGTGTGTGTGAGTTAATCATGCTGACCGCAAGCGAAGATCAGCAGTGTGACCAGTTTCAAACATGCACACACACACACACACACACACACACACACACACACACACATATGCACACTCACACACACACACACACATATACACACACACATGCACACTCACACATGCACAGACACACACACACATCGAGATGCACATACACACAGACACACATATACACACACACACACGCAAACACACTCATACACACACATCCTTCCTGTGAGAGGTAGCAACATGAGTCGTCCCCCCACCAACCCTGCAGAAGCTAGGGATCAGTGATGGGAATCTGGGCTCCTGACAGCAGTGTGGTCCTGTAGATCTGTGTTCACACAGTGATGGAGTTGTCCCGGCAGTGTGTGTTTCAGCACTGATGCAGCTCACTCATGCATACCTGTGTCCTGCTCACATTTTTACCTGTGCTTTGCGCTGCCCTTAGTGCCCCCAATATCGGCGTGCTGTTTGGGGACTTCTGCCTCACGCATGTGCTCAGAAAGTTTTACAATTGCGTTATAAGCTGCCATTTTGAAATAATTGCACATGCTCTAAATATCTCTAGGTTTAGGGTCAAACCAAATGACTGAATCTTTAGTATCATTTGAACTATAGTCCAGATATGCCTAAACCAGCAAATAAAACTGATCTCAGACAGGCTGACATGGCCAGTGCTTCACTGGGTGAATATGTACAATTCCGTTTGATTATTACAGTTTTTTACAATCACTTTGGCGCACAAGTTTGTGCTCAATTTTCAAAACCTTAGACACAACATTCAAAACGGTCAGCACTTGTAACAGCCTGTGCTATGTTCAAAACCTTGCATTTATCATGAAATACTATAGGAACATTAGTTTAGATCACCCACACACAAGAGACCAATAGCTTCACTGTTTAGTTGTTTTTACAATCCTTTAATATTGCAGTAAAGAATAGTTGATACATGTTTCAATATGGTTCTTTTTGTGGTTCTAAATAAAGGGAATAGTAGAGGCAGTAGAAGAGACAGTGGAGTCATTGAACAAAATCTGAATTTAAAAAAATATATACAATTACAACATAGGTTTGGAGGGTGGCACCTTTGGGAGGACAAGGAAATTGAAAGAAAATTACCCTACAGAATAATGTAGATCAAACTTCAGTCTTTTACAACAGGAATCTTGAAACTGAACATACTTAGTCCGCAGTTGCTTCACCCTATCTGTATTTATTTCAAAAGGCACCAAATATATCTGTTTTAGAGACACCAGGTGCCTTTTCAGAATGCGTGCCATATGACTTATGGCCTCCACATTGTTGAACACGTCGTCATTGTCAATGATGTGCTGCTGAATTTCGGTCAGGCGTATATCATTTCCTTTGCCCCCAAAACCAAATTGACCACAGCCAGCTCTTGCTGGTAAGTCAGAATTCGGCCTCTGCCTCCCCCATTTGGCCTTGTCTCAATTCTGCAGGGAAAACAAAGAGCACATTCAGTCACAACACCTACTGTATGGTATGCAGTGGCATGCAATATGCAGTAATTTGACAATTGAGAGTAATGCATAGTGCATGCTGAAGACTTTCCGGTTCTCGTGACGGAAAGTTCTGATGATTGAGGCCACGGCTGATCTTCTGAGGTTTGGCTGAATCATTGTAGCTGCCTCAGTCATTGTCACGCCACGATTTATGACATGGTCCACAACTATTTCTCGGATTTCATTGGACACCCTTTGTTGTTGCTGTCATTGTCTTGGCCTTGTGCTCTACCATGCCCCCCACCTCTCAAACAAGGCCCATGGCCACCTCTCTGATGAGCCCTAAGCCCTACTTTAAGACGAGGCCCACGGCCACCTCTCTGAAGGGGTACTTGTACTTTGCCTTGACCACCTCCTCCTCCTTTCACTGCTTGACCTCTATTCTGGATCTATATGGATCATCTGCCTGTTGTTGTTGCTTTGTTGTTGCTGGTGGACACAAACCCTTTTATACTCTTACCACAATGTCAAATCAATCATCAGTAACAAGTTATTATTGGAAAAGCCAAGAAAAGGGCCTGTATACATACTGTCAAATCTGAAAACATTGTCTGGAACAGTGGAACATGGAACCATAGGAACAGGGTCTGACAAAGGATGATGAAAATTGGTTCATATTCCAAAGTAATTGGTGTCAATATATTTATTTATCCTAAAACATTCATGATCTAAACATGGAATTTTGTTCATCAGTTTCCATAAAAATATGCATTAGGAGTAATGCTACAGTTACTTATCATTTTGAGCAATTGGATTAATTGATAGTTAGATGCATTGTAATGAAATGAAAAGACAGTCGTATCACATGCAATGTGTGTATTGCATTTTGAAATGCTAATACTTTGATGTTAAGTTGTGTCATTTTGAACAAGCGATTTGGTTCAAACAAATTATTTTAGGCTTATGTGTATTGTATTCAGGCAATTGAAAAAAGTGTTTAGAGTTTTGACAAAGGTGCATTTTGATTATCCGTTTTACAGTTTTGAAAAATGACTTGAAGGTTCTGAAATTAGTGCCAAAGTGATTGTAAAAAACTGTAAACAGGCCAAAAATTGTTCATAATCTCCAAATGCAAGAGAGAAGGCATTTGCAAAAGCATTGTCGTTATTTATTTCTGAGGAATTTAGAACTTAATCTTGAATATTGAACCTGGCAATATGTAAACAGTACAATAGTCATGGGACATGTGAATTGTTCTCTGATCACACGGCTGTGTTAGGGTGCACTTTACAGCCCTTCTTTGAATCTCGTATGAGTTTGTCTCAATAAACAACAGACATGGCGAGCCATATTCTTTAAATAATCTATTGTACCAAAAGCTTTGCGCATTTATCCTTTCTCCCATTGGGAGCTGAACCAGATTATAGCACAGGCCTTTTCTGCCCTCTAGTGGCTGAAATAATCCCAAACAAAAGTTCCGCGGCAGCATCTGGCCACGCTGGCTGCAATCACGCCTCCCAGAAACAAAACAACATGTGTGTTCAGTTGTGATGCGAGTGCCTTGTGCTGAATGTGTGTGCAGCTCCCCGAACTCTGAGCGCAGACAGTATTTAAAGAGAGGATTATCTGAGAGGGGAGAGCAGACAAACACAAACACAAACACACAAACACAAACAAACCTCGCCAGGGCCGAACGCCCCGCTGTCCTCTCTGTGGCTGCCGCTGACTCTGCCGTGACCTTGCACGCTTCACCGTCCACAGACAACATACCAAACTCACGCAGCTGCCAGACGGCCTTGTACCCCCGTAAAACAGCCTCCCTACCCCCTCCCCACCTCCCCCGACACCACCCATCCAGTGACAAACCCCAGTATCTCCTACAGGCCACAGATACAGCAGTACTGAAATCTCTCCCCTCTAAGACTGTTTCAGGCGAGGTTCTGAAAATCCAGTTAGGGGATAAAGCCGGGCCAGTGAGCGCTGGTCCCACACAGGACACACTCCCGACCCCCAAACTAGCCCTGTGACTCTGCATCCAAAGATTCGAGCCTGAGAGGCTTATGTAACAGCACTTACACAGATTACAGCCATACATTCTCCATCCCATTGCCAAAGGAGGACCACCCATTCAATTAAAGAAAACTTGTTTTATTGATTTTTCCTCTGTTGCAGCACTGCCTTGTGTGTACGTACGTGTGTGGGTCTGTGGGTGTGTGTGTGTGTGTGTGTGTGTGTGTGTGTGTGTGTGTGTGTGTGTCTGTGTGTGTGTGTCTGTGTGTGAGTATGTGCATCTATGTGTGTTTGTGTGTGTGAGTGTGTGTATGGGTCTGTGTGTGTGTGTATGTGTGTGTGTGTGTGTTTGAGTGTCTATCTGTGTGTGTGTGTGGGTCTGTGTGTGTGTGTGTGTGTGTCTTTGTTTCAAGCTCCATTTCTGCCTGACCTTGAGAATGGAAGTGAAGATGGCCGAGTGCCACTAACGATTTTACAACGACTGCATCTTAATTTGGCTCCTCATGTTCACATGTGGAAACAGTCAGTAATTTACTGTAAGCCCACTGCAAGTTCTCTAGTGAGGCATTAATTCCCTAATCTTGTCCACCCTGCTGCCATCAACCTGCATCTCAACTGAAAAGAGCACAACCAAGGGAGGAAGGGGCATCCACTCAGGGGCCTCTCTGTCCTCGTAGGGGTCTCTCTGTTCTCCCAGGGGCCTCTCTGTTCTCCCAGGGGCCTTTCTGTTCTCCCAGGGGCCTCTCTGTCCTCGTAGGGGCCTCTCTGTTCTCCCAGGGGCCTTTCTGTTCTCCCAGGGGCCTATCTGTTCATCCAGGGGCCTCTCTGTTCACCCAGGGGTGGTGAAAAAGGAGGAAATGGGTTAAGGGTTAAGGTTAGAGGTTAGGGTTAGGGGTTAAGGGTTAGGGGTTAGGGGTTATGGTTAAGGGTTAGGGGGTTAGGGGTTAAGGGTTAGAGGTTAAGGGTTAGGGGTTAAGGGTTAGGGCTTAGGGGGTTAGAGATAGAGGTTAGAGGTTAAGGGTTAGAGGTTAGGGTTACGGGTTTTCAGTTTACAAACCGTATTTGCTACATTTATGTGGCTAAAAACCCCCCAGTTTAATTGCCTCAATAATCCCTTCCCTCTCCACCTCAGCTGATGTGTGGTGAGCATTCTGGCACAAAATGGCTGCCGTGCATCTCCCAGGTGTGTGCTACACCTGGGAGATGCACGGCAGGTGGTTGATTTTTCCCCCTTCACTGTAAAGCACTTTGAGTTCCTTGAAAGGCGCTATATAAATGCATCTGATTATTATCCTTCTTATTTAGAGTAAGTGTTCATTCAAGTCAATTCAAATGGAGTAATGGAAGGTGAAGTATTGTTTTTAAGAATGTCACTGTTTTTGTAACTGTCAGAAAAAACTTTGATGTAGATTGAAAGAACCAAAAGCTCAGCTTCTTAAATAAACATGATACTTTTTGCAAGATAATGCAGTGTGTGAGAGTACTGGCTTTCATTACATGGTATTTCCATGGCAATGGAGCACAGAGCAGCTGAATCACAAGGGGATTCAGGAATTTATACAGTGGATTATACAGTGTATACTTTATACTGTGTTTATAGTGTATCATTTATAAGAGCATCTGCTAAATGCTTAAAATGTAAGATGTATACTGTGGTTACAGTATATAATTTATACTGTGCTTCTGTGCTTCTTATATCAGTATTCTAAAACAGTTCATAGGGTTTTCTGGGTCCAGTGAGTTTCCCACATGTTACATGCACACAAAATTTAGCATATTTTTCCTTTCTCAAGCAATTACGATCGGGCCACTTCTGTGAATTTGCCAGACAAGGAAAAAAGCATGTAAAGCACAGTTGTATTGAGTTTGTGAGCCGGTGGATTGACAGTTATGTGCAGAATTCAGTGCAGCTGGTAAAGTGCCCTGTCCCCGGGCTTGTGGAATGTGCTTGTGCACTGAAGAGGCAAAAGGAAGAGAACATTTTAAGGTTAATCTGCCGTAAGTAAGGGAGGCTAAATGTGCACCTCGCTGGCTCCCGTGAGAGACGAGGACAGAGACGCTGTGGGGAAGCACATGTGATCACCGGGGCCTCCTGACTCTGGGGCGTTTCTGCGTGTGAGGGGGCAGATTGTTCCTGCTGGCCTGCAGGGCTCTTTACACATGGAGTGTGAAGGACACCATCGAGGGGAAGAGTCCACCTTGGTTCTGTTATTTTAGGGATGTGGTGTATTTTGGCAGCACCCAATCATATCACAGGTAATTCAAGGCCATTGACTGTCTGGGAAGCCTGTGGACCAACCAATCAGACTCCATCATTTTGGTCTCAACAAAAAGCCTGTTCCTGTTCCTATTCATCAAAATGTGACATTAAATCTATCAATACTAGAGTCCAGAGGTGATATTTCAATAGGGAAAACATTCTGGATACTACAAGCTGGATACTAACACTAGGTTTGTCAAGCATATTTGAGGAAGATTTGAGGACTATTGGGCCCGGGAGTTTCCTGTGGTCGGATGTGATGAGATGAAGTCCGCTTCAGTTCCCAAATTTTACAGATATGTACAGTTTCACATCAGTTCAGACCTACCGATGATTTAAAAATGACTGCATGATTGCCCATTGGGTAGCTAGCTAGAATTCATTGTTAGCTTAGCTTTTCTGAAATAAACCATGTAACCATTGTGAGCTTATTTGTAGCTGTCATTCCATTCATTTTAAGTCTTTGCTCCAATGCTGTGAGCATTGATCTCCAAACATGGTCAATTCCTTTTTCTTCACCTCTCTTCCTGTTCATTTCCTTTTTCTCCACCTCTCTTCTCGGTCATTTCCTTTTTCTCCCTCTCTCTTCCTGGTCATTTCCTATTTTTCGAACTCTCTTCCTGGTAATTTCCTTTTCACTCCACCTGGAAGAGAGAACATACACCTATAATGGACATGCATTTTTTCTGTTGTTCTTCCTCTAAGTGATAAATGAACTAACTGCAGTTTGTGTGGTAGTATATTGTGCATCCTGGCTATATGTAGAACCCATGATGTTGCTGCTAAAACTCATTATTTTGGAGGATGTCAAATCGTTTCTCTCCACATTGTGATGAAAGCTTTAACAAGCCAAAGAAATAAGAGTCAAGACACCCTCTTTCACAGCGTATAAACTCAACTGTAACTAAATGTAAGTAGGCACAACGGAGCAGGGTAACGAGGGTGACTGGGGGCTGAAACGTCAAGGCTCCAGGACAATAGATCATGCTCCACTTCCCGTTTCATTTGAACCTTAGATTATTTGCATGGCTCATTACATCACTTCAAATTAATTACATGCCTTTCTACAAGGAAACGTTCACAAGCTGCGTATTTATGCAGTTTCGATTTTCACGAGGGAAATGTATGTCAGTTGCATTGGGTCAGGGGTTAGAAGATCCCACTCTGGATCTAAACTCACGATCAGTGCCCAAACCACTTCACCCTGTCTCTGCTTTATGGCATTGCTTCGGTACCACTGCCTGTAGCCACTTTACTGTAACTCTCCCAAATTCACGCATGTCACCCCTCCACTCACCTCTCTGCACTGGCTCCCTATCGCAGCATGTATCAAATCGAAATCACTGGTGCTGGCTTACCAAGCCACGAGAGGAACTGCTCCCTCCTACTTCTAGACACTCATCACAGCCTACACCCCAGCCAGACCCCTCTGCTCTGCCTCCTCTGGCAGACTGTCTATCCCATCCCTCCGGGCCCCAGGCAGCCACTCCTCGCGGTCTCGCCTCTTTTCTGTCCTAACCCCTCGGTGGTGGAACAATCTTCCACACTCAGTCAGGACCGTGGAATCACAGGCCATCTTCCGCAAGAGACTCAAAACCCACCTCTTCACACTCCACTACCACTGATTCTGTACATTAACTAATTGTTATCGCCACTGCTCACATGTTTAATACTGCATTTCATATTATGTATCTATGTTTAATACTATAAAAAAAACAAAAAACAATTCTACTAACCTTTTCTTTCCCGGTGTTACAGGTATGGTATGCAGCTACCAACAATGTTGTCTATTGCTGTATTACTGCACTGATCTCTTGCGCGAACAATGATTTATCTTACCATGTATTAATGCTTGCTCTGGATAAGAGCGTCTGCTAAATGGCAAAAATGTAAATGTACCCTCTCCTCCTCTTCCCTTCCCCACCACAGTAACTCTTACAGCCAGCCCACTCTGCAAATGGCTGCTGAACAGCAGAGCTCCACAGGGGCAGGAAATACCGCTAGGTAACTGCTGGGGGTCAGTTATTTTATTAATCTTTTTATAAATTTCCCTTTATTTAACCAGACAGGCCAACAGAGAGCTCAGTTCCTATTTACAGTGGCAGCCTGGGGAATCAATGTAGGTGAGGAGTGTAACGTATTATCTAGCCAATCAGAATGCATGGATTATTTCTTGCCACTGATCAACACAAACTAGTCTATAATGTTGTCACACGCCACATGACAATCTCCCCGATGTGAGCCGAGCAGCAGATGGTAAGAAGTGGCAGAGGAGTGGAGTTTGCTGGTCTCCGGACCAGATCTTATTTTACGGTCTCTCCCAGACACGGAAGAGAGACAGTGGGAGAGCAGGAATAAATCAAATAAACACAAAAAACATAAAGTCTTCACCCTACTTGCTGCGAAGCTTTCGGGCAAAAACAGTTAACTAAAATAACAAACTAAAATAAACAAACCAAATGAGCCAAATTAAAGTCCGCCTCCTCCGAGGTGGGAATCCCCTTCTGGGGAAACACACACAAACACTCAACAGTACTTCACACCTCACTTTAAACGACACAACTCACACCAACTCATACACATGAATGACAAGACCAACAACTGATTCCCCACCTGCTCTTAAATAGGCTTACTTTCTGCCCGGCTCAGATGGACCTCGTGAGGCAATAACACGTCTGTCATTCACACACCTAACCACAATTAACTGACACAATACAATTCACATACACCACACCACCCACAGACACAACCTAACAAGTGAATTATCACTTTTACATTTACACCAATTAACATAAATTGATTAATTCATTATGACCTTTGGAACCTGCCTTCCGGGCACCTGCCAGCAATCTCACAAACCGCAAGATTGCCAAACCTGGCCCCGGAAAGTTCAACTGCTCCAAAGGTCCTCCACAGCAATACTGTAGCATCAAAACAGGCAACCCTGCTACTCCCCTGTTGCCTAGAGCGACACCCTCCACAAATATCAAATAAAAAAACAACTCTAAAGCTTTTTGTTAATTACAAATAAAAAACAGGCAATAATTGATTGCATAAGTCTTCACCCCCCTTGACTTAATACTTGGTAGAAGCACCTTTAGCTGCAATTACAGCAGTGAGTTTATTTGGGTAAGTCTCTACCAGATTTGCCCATCAGAACACTGCAATTTTTGCCCATTCTTCTTTACAAAATTGCTCGAGTTCCATCAGGTTGGATGGGGACCACTGGTGAAGAGCAATTTTCAAATCTTTTCCACAGATTCTCAATGGGATTGAGGTCTGGGCTTTGGCTGGGCCACTCCAGGACATAGATTTTTTTGTTTGACTGACTGACCGATCATTGTGACTGACATCTTTGCTTGTCTGTGCTCTGTCAAATTGATAGAAGAAGTTGCACCAACGAGCACAAACACACAAATTGCATTTCAAGTTGTGAGAAACTAAAATGTTTGAGTAAAATTATATTTAAAAATAAATCAAGACTGGCTGTTGATTCTGAAAAGCGCTTTTAATGTTTAGGAGACTAGCTTCAGCTGTAATGTTAAGGGTACTGGCTTTAGCTTTAGCTGTAATGTTAAGGGCATTGGCTTTAGCTTTAGCTGTAATGTTAAGGGTACTGGCTTTAGCTTTAGCTGTAATGTTAAGGGTACTGGCTTTAGCTTTAGCTGTAATGTTAAGGGTACTGGCTTTAGCTTTAGCTGTAATGCTAAGGGCATTGGCTTTGGCTTTAGCTGTAATGTTAAGGGCACTGGCTTTAGCTTTAGCTGTAATGTTAAGGGCATTGGCTTTAGCTTCAGCTGTAATGCTAAGGGCATTGGCTTTAGCTTCAGCTGTAATGCTAAGAGTATTGGCTTTAGCTTTAGCTGTAATGTTAAGGGTACTGGCTTTAGCTTTAGCTGTAATGTTAAGGGTACTGGCTTTAGCTTTAGCTGTAATGTTAAGGGTACTGGCTTTATCTCTAGCTGTAATGTTAAGGGCACTGGCTTTAGTTTATTGGCTTCATGTGCTCTGTATTTATTTTCTAGCCAGCATTGTGTGGGGTCTCCTGAAGTCCTCTCACTTTCAGTCAGATATTTATTGATTACTTTTGCTCTCTAATCATGCTCTTATGCTTTCATATTTCAGCTAGTGCAGGTTCCTCAGAAGTAAAGGAGAATATTGGCTATCCTTCCTACCAGTTCTTCTGTGGTGTAATCCTTTAATTCGTGTAATATTATATGACACAGATGTGAGATAATTTTTGCCAGCATGCTCATTGAATTGAGGGCATGCGTAAATTATGTGACAGTAACGGTAAATCCAGTTGCTGAGAGTTTGACCGATTGAGTAACAGGTTTTCATTGGCAGAGGAGCCCGCCTGATTCCCCTGTTACATCTTTGATCAAGAGTTAAGTTTAATTTGTCACATGGAATATTAGCAACTCTCAGGTGGCGTGTATTTATCGGACATAGCAAAAGCATTGCTACAATGTTGAAAAAAAAACAAGCATTGCTTTAAGTGTTTATACCATAAGGCTAATTTCCAACACCTGTCCCCAATAAACTACAGAAAAAATGATGTATCAAAAATAAAACAAACTAAACAAAATACATGCATGAACTAGAAAAAGTACATCTACAGCAGAATAACAAATAATCTAAACAAAACACAAGCAACTGTAAATTACACAAACCATAGATACTTATAAAAACGATTTAAAAAAGTTTATAAAAATGACAAAAGTTCTTAACCATTTAAAAAAACATTTTTTTACTTAATACACTTCTGCCAACTCTGTTGCATGAATTTATAAATCCCATCTTTCTATAATTCATTCCTGGGATGTATCTTATCAAATATTATTTCAATAATTGCATATTTATGTTTAACCATTATAATTATAACACTGATTATTATTATTGTAATCATTATTGCAGAGCTTTATGCAATAATGTAGCAATTGTGTCTGTGGTGATGCAGCCATTTTGACTGTGACTGTGGAGCAATCTTTTAACCGTCTGTGGCAAAAAAAGCTAATCTTTTCCCAATCTCTGCACTGAGACACTTGTCCTTGGTATTTGACTTTTCTTTCTTTTTTAATCACCATGATATAACATAGCTCAACACAAAATGGTCTTTATTTCTGGTTTTATTTCTGGTTTCATATTGGTGTTTGGGAATTTCAGCATTCATTGAATATTAATATGTATTCTTTAAACTTTCAATGGTCTAAAACGGTTTCAGATTCTGGTCACAGGAAAGTTGTTTTTGTGGAAATTGGGTGAAGGACTCATATGTGTATACTAATTTACACAAAATGGAGGGTGATGGAAATTTGCATAGGCTTTTATATTCTGGTGAGTTTTTGGTTACAAAGAAAAATTGTAAATATTTTTATTCTATAACTGTCTAACCCAGGCCTTTCTCTTTTAACATATGCTCAGTTACACAGTCAACTCCAAAACTGTCCACACCCTTGATAAATAAGAGCAAAAAAGGCTGTATAAAACAAGTAATGAGCAATATTGTATGGTCAATAAAATGTTAATAAATTATTTAATGCTAATGCAATTGCTCAGAAAAAAACATTTTGTTTAACAAGTCATATTTTTTTCCACAAAAAGATGTCACAATTATTCCCACCCCTGTTTTCAGTGGACCGCCCTCTTCAATTCAAACCACAAATAAGGTTAGATTCAAGTAGATTCAAAACATTCCCCCGTAATATCAACAATCCATCACCATAAAGTAAAGGTTCTTTTCAACATGAACGTAGTTCTTCCGACGCCAAACCCACCACTGGTGTGTATGGCCTAAAACCTTTTTTGAGCATAGAATATAGCTTATTATCTGTATTGTTTATTTTATACAGCCGTTTTTGCTCATCTTTATCAAGGGTGTGAATACTTGTTTGACCTAATGTTTTTGACATTAAGTACAACTTAAATTAGAACTTAAATTAGAACATACCGACTATGCCCCATACCACTACATGTCTCCTCCACCACAACCAGTATGTAGTCAGAGTTAACAAACAGAGCAGCTGTGGGGTGGAGGAGCTCACTTTGTCTGAAAAGCCCTCAGAGATGTGAGGAGATTCAGTAAACAGCTCAGCTGTGGCTAAATAAGGGGCTCCATTATTAGATCTGTGCAGAGGGAGATGAATGGGGAGGAATTCGGAGGGAATCTATGGCTGGACTTGGAGTCCAGACGGTTTGAGCACAGCCGTGAGGCTCTTCTGTGGGCTATCTCGGGCAGCTGAGGCAGCTTCTGATAGAACACTCTCAAAAATAGGTACAATTAGGGTACACTTTTGTTCCTCAGGGTACAAATGTGTTCATTGTGCACAGAGTACACATAAGATCCTTCATCATAGGGTTTGTACATTTTCCCAATAAAAAGGTACAAAGCAGGTGCAGTTGAGATACTGTGTTGTGTTCTCCTGATGTACTCCTGATTATTAGTGTTCTCAAAGCCTCATCTCAGTGTGCCACTTACCTGGGCTGTGGGCTGAGGAGGTAGTATCAGAAGGAACAGCCATGTTTCTTCCAATTAAACCGGTGGTTCAATAACTTCCTGACAATGCTGATAGGTCATTAAAGTAATGGACAGGAAAAGCCTGCATTGTGTTATCAGTTTTTTTTTAAATGCTGAAAATATTTGAAAGTTACATTTCACATGATACATTGCAGCAACATCCCCACCTACCACCTCCCCGCCCCCCTCAAAAAGAAAAGAGAATTAAGGCCACCTCACAAACAGAATGATTAATAGAAGATCCAATCGACAAACAACACAACTGAGAATCTTAAGATACAAAAGAGGGCTTCCACTGAAGGTAAGTGGTCATGTGATTTATGGCTGCGGGGCCGGGGTCCCGGAGGGTGGGGTGTGTGAGTTCCTCTCGCTCGCTGTGGGAGCAGCATCATTAGAGCTCTCCTTCGGATGCTCCCGAACACAGTCTTACTTATACCAAGATACTAAGCCTTTTAAATCTGCCAAAATAAGGCTTGACATAAATTGGAAGTTACTGTGACTAGTAGTAGCTCCACACAAATTTGAGAACGGAATCTCCAATTAAACCCTTTAGATGTTTGAGTCTGCTGGGCGCTTCCAAACTCCTCATGAATCATATTTGATTTATTATTATTATGATTTGTTATTGATATTGTTAGAGAGCAAGACAAACCATTTCAAGCATGCACTTTTAGTTGATTAGAAGAGAAAAAGGAGGAACGGTAATGTGAGACTATCCTTTACAGGATTGTCTAGTAAAACCCTCCTCACCAATGTATATTTCTATTCTACAGACAGACATGCTTTGTAACATAAATCTAGTTACCATCCCAAACATATATTTAAAACAATACTTAAAGCTCAGAATCTGCTCCCTACTGGAGGACTTCCAGGCCGCCACTACCGATTTGAACCCCGGCTGCGCGGGAGTTGAAACCCCTAAACCCACAGCAATACAGCAAGCACTAAACCCCTAGAATAGTAAGCATAGAATAGTACAATATTGATAATGGACAGGGAACAATACATTCAGGAGGTAATCAGGACAATAAGGACCACTATAGAGAAGTAGACACCTCAATATACCCATAAACTGCACTAGAACTCCACATGACCATACAGACACTCACAGAAGACAGGTAATTCACTAAAAACTGTTTTTAAGTTTTTGCCTCAAGGAGGAGAACACTCCCAGATCTAGGATCTTCTGCTTGCTCCATAAAATACACAAACCACAAACCAGCAGAATCCTGGACTGTAGCATATTAAGTCCTGACAGGTAGCCCCATCGTATCAGACTGCAACAGAGAACCGTACTGGATCACAGAGTGCATAGACTACTTTATTCATCTGCTATCGAACAAACACAAAATCAAAAACACAACTATACTGGAAGAGGCAATCCTGTTTACAATTGATGTGGATAGTCTATACAGGAAGCAGCAGCAGGAATAACGGCAATTAAAAAATGGATGGAGGGGGCCTCCAGCGTGGTCTAGTGGTTTCAACGTTGACGCTGGCCATGGCAACCAGGGTTCGATCCAATTGGCAATTGGCTGTCCGCCCCAGGGAGGGGGGAGGGAAGCCAACAGGGCGCTCGTTGCGCACAGGAGTGGTTCTGCAGTACCGGGTTGCAGTCTACGGCATGGCGGGTGCTGTCTCGGAGGAGACAATGCTTTGCCCTCGTTATTACCAGTCACAGGGCTATGGCAGCGAACTCACATCATGAGGGGGATTGACTTGAAAAAAAATCGCGGTTGTAATTGGCTACCAAATTGGGAGAAAAACTGGATAAAATCAGAAACTAATTCTAATTCTAAAAAAATGGATGGAGAGACAACAGTCGACTGGAAATTCTCCTAAGAATAAACCTCACAAAAAGTTATTGAATTCAACAAGGAATTATTTTTACAAACCAAGGGCACAGCAATGGCAAAGACATTTGCGCCAGCCTATGCAAACATTTACATGGCAGATTGGAAGGAGGCTGTTTTTAAAAAATGCCCCAAGCTCCCCACACATTGGATGATATTTGGGGTACCTGGACACAGCCTAGAAGACAACTTCATACCTATACTTAACACACACCACATGTGTATCACAGTTACATAAGCCACTAAATAACACCAGCATAGACACTACCATCTACAAAAGTCCTTCATTCATCCAAACACACACATTAGACATGGAAGCATACTAGAAAGACAGACACACATGCCCAGGTACACAAAAACAGCCTCCATCCCGAACAACACCTCCAGAGGCCTGATTAAATCACAATCACTTGAGAGAGATCAGGAAAACCTACTTCTCCACAAAACCATAGGACAACAGAATCATCTTCCCATTAATAATGGCCTATTCAGAATTCAATGTGGCAGCAAACCAAACCGTTAAAAAAAAAAACTTTTCACAAAAACTGGAACACAGACCTGCACCAAGATTACAAAGTAATCTCAAAAGGAACACACATTTCCAGGACCATCTGGTAAAGAGCAGTCTGGCAGCAATCAACACGAGGCCTAAACACAAGCAAATTCTACAAGCAAATAACTACAGGAAGAAATAAAAACACACCTAATTAAACCAACATTAACAGTAAACACCAACAACTGTGCTAACACTGTGAGATAAAGTATGTGGGAGACACATATAAAGCACAGAAAGGACACACACCCATGGATTAGAGGCACTGGAAATATCAGAATTGGACACTGGGAAACAGACAGATGATGGAAGCACATTGGATTGTAAAATTAAACACAAAATCTCCTTAAGGCTTAAACACACATCAGGGGCTCCAGGCAGATTTATTAGTCCAGGCAAAACCTTTCTTTCTCAAGAGGCCCACACTGAGGGCAACAACAAAGATTTCTCTCTCACCTAACTCCAACTCTAACCACAAGCTTTAACCCCTAACTCCAAACCTACCTGACCTCCAACCTCACCCCCCCACCTCAATCCCAAACCAGAAAACCTGCTTCCCCCCAAATAAGACCTGAATACAAACCAATCTGCAGTGAAGGGCCTCCGAACACGGCCCAAAGGAAAGGAGAGGAACAGTGAGCCGATGAGCTCAATCAAGCACACACATGCTAACACATGCTAAATCAGGCACATACATGCTAACACATGCTAAATCAAGCACACACATGCTAACACATGCTAAATCAAGCACATACATGCTAACACATGCTAACAGAAAATACCATGGCACTAAAGCCTAATCCAGATAAGGACTACGGTCCCACATAATTTTACCAGGGGCCGTGACTGGGGTGGTGTGTGTGTATGTGTGTATTTGCATGTGCGTGCATGTATGTGTGTGTGTATGTGTGTGCGTGTCTATATATGTGCATGTGTGTGTGTGCATGTGTGTGTGTGTCTGTGTGTATGTGCCTATGTGTGCGTGCATGTATGTGCATATGTGTGTGTGTGTACATGTGTGTGTGTGTGTGTGTGTGTATGTGCAGGTGTGAGAATGTGTATGCATATATGCATGTGTGTGTGTATGTGCATGTGTGTGTGTGTGCGTGTGTGTGTATGTGTGTGCACGCATGTGTATATGTGTGTGTGTGTGTATGTGCATGTGTATATGTGTGTGTGTGTGTGTGATGTTGAAGGTGGAGTCGAGGCCCGGGTGATTCATGAGGTGTCAACACTGGATCATTAGTTCAGTCCCCTGCAGAGGGCTGGTATCGTCCAGGAGGAGAGATTTAAAGGAGATCTCTGTCCGTAAAGACAAATAATGAAGCACAGCCCAAATCTCTCCCGCCCCTTCCATTATTCATGAGGCGACCAACCCCCAACATAGATCTGAACCAGACCCACTAATTATTTATATGAACCATGTGGAATTACAGCTTTGACTATGACTAACTGTATGTGCTGCAGAGACAAAGCAGTTCCTTTGGGCACTGAACGGAAACAGTGATATTTTCAGAATTCATTCCACGCTGCACAAGATTACAAAGTGTACATTACAAGCACAAAAGTGTTCTGAAAGATCATCATTAGACTCTATGTCTCAATATCCTGTTTAGGATTATTGTTAGGCACTGCGTGTTGAACAGTATGTTAATATTTTATCTAGACAAGAACTTCTGCAAAACAAATACATAGTATATAGAAAGTACATGCTTTTATCAAAAGAAAATAACACAGGAATAGAGATAAATCATAAATCCTTAATTCATCTTTCAGTGGTCCCTCTCTGGTGGGTGAAGTGTAATCACAGACCCTCAGTAGAAATATCAAAGGCAGAAAGCCCAACATAAGCTGCACTTTTACACTGTAGATACGCTCTTTACTCCAATGGCAGTCTCTACTGCTCAACCCGTTATTGCAGTGTGAGTTAAAACATGAGTTATTTAGGCTGTAGCAGTTTCCAAATGTGCCTTTGATTATACATTGTTGAGTTGTAGACACTCAATGTATGACTCATGTGTGATGCATATCATTTAAAAAGGCACCATGTTGTACCTATTAAAGTACAAATGCTGGTCACTGTGGCAACACCCCTGCAGGGTACTCAATTATACCTTTAGTCAGAAGAACATAATTGTACCCTTGTGTGACAAAGAATGTTGCTTGCAGTACAAGCCTAATTTTCATTCCAATATGACTGCCAGTGTGAATAAGGATGCATTACCCTACCTTGGTACATATCTGTACCTTTCCTCAATTTGTATCTTTTTCACTGGGGAAGGGTACAAAACCATATCATGAGGGATCTTGTGTACCCTGTGTACAATGAACACATTTTTGTACCCTGAGGAACAAAAGTGTTCCCTAATTGTACCTTTATTTTTATGAGTGTTCGCCCCATGTGTGACTCAAGCCTAATTTTACCTGCTGATGATTCACCCTTTTTTGCTTCTGAAAAAATTAATACTGCTAAATAATAATGCTAATTTTATAACTAATGTTAATATTAGTGCTAGTATTATTATTACTAATAATTCATAAATAATATAATCATAAAATAATCATAAATGCACAGAGACACAGAGAATGGCATGAAAGTTTTTTTAATCAGTTTTTCATTCTAGCTCACATCTTGTGTGGAGCAGATTGTGTTTGGAATGAGAATTTGTGCGTGTTGATTGTGTTGGTCTGTGCTCCTGGCTGGCTGCCAGATCCGGTTCCCTTTGCATCCCAAGGCCCTCATTTCCCAGGTACCTCAGGTGAAGCTCTCGTGTGGCTGAATGCACCACAGCGTTTCTAACTCCGCTCCTCACTTGATGCGTGCTCGGTGCATCCAGATAAACATTTCCCCTCAACTTCACTTTGAAAAAAAAAATTGCCTTTTTCCCCGAACACTTGAAATTAATTTCAAGCTCCAATTAAATATATATGTTAAGCAGTAACGGTACGATATGTGACAGAGAACAGCCGAAGGAGCTCTTTATATACCTTAATGGATTTTTTAGTCTTACCCTGGGGACTCATAGATGGAAGTTGCATAAAACATCTGATGTGCTTTCCTAAGGCAAGAGAAATCCTGTAAGTATTTTTTTTCACAAAGGCTTGGTTTGGGTTCCCTTCAGCGACATTAACGGAGAGAGTGCACTTGCGCATTCATTGTGCTCCTCCTGCTGAATTGTTCCCACAGCTGATAATGAGAGAGAAACGTCACCGGGACAAACAATGGTGTCGCAGAAAATGGCACTCCACACTTTCTGAAGTGGGTCCTTAGCGCTGTAGATCAGGGGTCATTCAAACAAGGACCGCCATCCTGAGGGTGATGAACGGAGGCGCCGCTACAGCACTTAACGGGAGAACCTTAACCACTCTCTGACCAATCACGTGAGGCTTATGATTGAATGAAGCAACGGAAGAACACTTCATTATGGAGGAATGGAGACTCTTCAGGAGTCTGGATAAACAGCACAACCTGCTCCTGCAATCTGCCACTTGAATTAGTCATTTAATGAGGTGGACATTCCACAATGGACAAAGATTTCATCAAAGACCACATGAGTCAGGCGTTAACCTGACTATTAACCCTAACGCTAACACTAACCTGCGTGTATTAACCCTAACACTAACCCTAAAGCTGATCTGCGCGTATTAACCCTAACCCTAACGCTAACCTGCGCGTATTAACCCTAATGCTAACCTGCCCGCTAGCCTTTCCAACACTAAAGCTAACGCAACCTAATTGCCCTAATGCTAACCTGCCCGTATTTCCACAGCAGTAATTGCACGTACGTTTTTACCTGCTCTCTCCACACACGGCAGCCATAGTCATTACTGTGTGAAATTGAGAATAATGAAACAAGGAGGACAGGATGTTCTAATTCTCCCTCCACGTGGTGGATACAGCACCGCTGGGATGGGGTGCGGGGGGGTTGGGGGGGTGAATCTTGTGAAGTCCCACTCGGAGGATTTGCAAGGTAATGGAGCGATTAGTCTCAACATCTGTGGATTGATTACTGCAGTGCATTACTGCAGTCCGGGATAATGAAACAGCGCACAGGTGGGGGGAGGGGGGCAGCTCACCTGTTTGCGGGCCGAGGGGGCCACTCAGGACCTTCTCTCAGTGAGGTGGGCCCATCAGAGTTCGGGGGCTGCAGGTCTCATGCAGGAATGTGCTCAATGTTGATGACATCAGTAACAAACCGTGCCTGCACCTACCCAGATATCACATTATGTGTTGTAACAGTGTCAACATTTTTCAGGTTTGTAGTGTAATGAACTTCCCACTGTGTCTGTCTCATACCCTGTCCATGTGTCCATGTGTTCAGCTCAGGGTTTGATGTTTGATGTGTGATGTGTTATCAGGATGTTAAGGCCTCTGGTTTCAGATTGTAGTTATCACTGTGAATCAGGCCTGGCAGACTGGGAAGCAACAGTCCCATTAATTTACGAGTTTTCTCTTCTCCTTTGTAATAATTGTGCTAATGTTTCCCTGCGGACACGTTTGCAGAAAGTGTCCTTCAGCTCCAGGGTAACGGAGCAGCATTTGTAGGAGCTGCATGCAGAACACGCTGGCCCAGTTTCCCGGCCCGGCCCGGAAAAGCCTGTCTTAACCAAGCGGCCCTCAGGGTGTAGGGTGTAGGATGTAGGGTACAGAGTGTAGGGTGCAGGGTGTAGGGTGTAGGGTGCAGGAGGCAGGGTGTAGGGTGCAGGATATAGGGTGCAGGAGGCAGGGTGTAGGATGTAGGGTGTAGGGTGTAGGAGGCAGGGTGTAGGGTGTAGGGTATAAGGTGTAGGGTGTAAGGCGCAGAGTGTAGGGTGCAGGATGCAGGGTGTAAGGTGCAGGGTATAGAGCAGGGGTGGGCAAGGAGGGCCATATCCATTTCTGGATTTCATGCCAACTTCTGTTCTTAATTATTTAATTAGCCCAATCATTTATGTGATCTGACATTTTAGCTACATTTCTTGATAAGCCCATGAATGTCAGTTGAAGACTGTTCTTGTGTTCCCATATGAAACATGTTACTGTGGCCTAATCTACAAGTAAACCAGCATTGGCTTATCCAACTAATTTGCTAATTGAGCCAGGGTAATTGGTAGAAACAAAAACCTGCATACACACCGGCCCTCCAGGACCGGAATTGCCCACCCCTAGTATAGAGTGTAGGGTGTAAGGCGCAGAGTGCAGGGTGTAGGGTATAGAGTGTAGGGTGTAAGGTGCAGGCTGTAGGGTGCAGGATGCAGGGTGTAGGGTGTAGGGTGTGATGTAGGGTAGGGTGTAAGGCGCAGAGTGCAAGGTGTAGGGTATAGAGTGTAGGGTGTAAGGTGCAGGCTGTAGGGTGCAGGATGCAGGGTGTATGGTGCTTGATGTAGGGGGTAGGGGGTAAGGTGCATGGTGTAGGGTACATGGTGTAGGGTGCAGGATGTAAGGTGTAGGGTGCAGGGTGTAGAGGGTAGGGTGTAGGATGTAGGGTGTAGGGTATAAGGTGTAGGGTGTATGGTGCAGGGTATAGAATGTAGGGTGTAAGGCGCAGAGTGTAGGGTGCAGGATGCAGGGTGTAGGGTGCAGGGTATAGAGTGTAGGGTGTAAGGCGCAGAGTGTAGGGTGTAGGGTATAGAGTGTAGGGTGTAAGGTGCAGGCTGTAGGGTGCAGGATGCAGGGTGTAGGGTACATGGTGTAGGGTGCAGGATGTAAGGTGTAGGGTGCAGGATGTAGGGTGTGTAGGGTGCAGGATGTAGGTTGCAGGGTGTAGGGTGTAGAGGGTAGGGTGTAAGGTGTAGGGTGCAGGGTGTTAAGTGCAGGATGCAGGGTGCAGGGTGTAGAGGGTAGGGTGTAGGGTGTAGGGTGCAGGGTGTTAAGTGTAGGGTGTAGCGTGCAGGGTGTAGGGTGCAGGTGTAGGGTGTACGGTGTAGGGTAGTGAATAATTGAGCATGATTGCATTCGACAGCCTGTCCACACTGCGCTCACGACGCAGCTGGTGACAGTTCACACAGGAAACGGCTGCTGTCACAACATCACTGCCTTTACCCTGAAAAATCATCCCAGAGTGAACCTCCTCTCCAGAGTGATCCTGGGTGTGATTCCTCTGCAGTGAGCCCTCAATACAGACAGTAAAACCTGCAGATTCTCCCTCTGCTCTCACACATGGAGGTTCTCCACATATTTCTCAGCACTTTTCTTGGGACAGTCTCAGGAGAGGGACTCAGTGGAGCCCACAGACATGATCTTTTCTCATTTAATTTTCAAATTTTGGGCATATCTGCCATCTAAGACGGACTCTCCATCCCTCTCCACCAGAGTTTCCAGCAGAACATTTAAGCTCCATGAAAAGACAATAGGAACCCAGTGGCCTCCTAACTCTCCAGTGGCAGAAAAGCAGTGATATTGTGTTTAGTGGTGATGGAACAGGATCCACGTTTAAGTCACTAGAAGGGCACTGCTGATGTACCCTTGAGTGAGGTTCTTAATTGGTTATGAATTGAGTTTTTCAGCTACACAAAATGGATATTCCATCCATCCATCCATCCATTATCTAAGCCGCTTATTCCTGGTCAGGGTCGCGGGGGGGGGCTGGAGCCTATCCCAGCATGCGTTCCGGGCAAGAGGCAGGAATACACCCTGGACAGGTCGCCAATCCATCGCAGGAAAATGGATATTATGGAAAATAAATACATTGTGGATTATAGCATCAGCTTGTGAGGGTCCGCCCGGGATCTTCTCGGGCTCACCACTAGATGTCGTTAATTGTTACCTTTTCAGTTGCTTTGCTCTGTTTTAGTCTAGTGTATTGAGTTAATTGTTTCATTGAGTTAATTGTCCCGTGATTTGTTAATTGTTTATTGATTCATTGTTTTAGTGTTTCCATCTGTGCCTCGTTGTCCCTGATTGTTTTTTGTTATTAGTTTCAGTAATGTCACCTGTGTCTGGTTTAGTTCCCCCTACTTAAGTTGTGTGTTTCCTTTGTCTCATTGTTCAGTCTTGAGATTGTTCTCACCTAGTCTTCACTGTGTTACGCTTGTATATTTCCCGAGACTCCTAGTTTTGTTTGTTTTCTTTGTGCTGCATTTTCTAGTTTGTTTTCTAGTTTGTTCTTGTGTAGTTAGTTTCATTAGTTCGCTTTTTTGGAGCCTCGTCTCCCAGTTATTTTCTCTGTGTCACTTTTGTACTTCAGTGTTTTGTTGTTGTTTTTTTGTTCTCATCATCCAGTAAAAATCTATCATTGTTTACCAAACAATCTTAGCTTCCATCTCATTCTCTGCACTTGGGTTCACTCAGTCGACCTCCTAACACAGCCATCTTAATTTTTCTATAATTCTCTTATTATTCATCATGTTGAACTCGTGTGTTTTGAACTGCAGTGGTGCTTTATCTAATGTGACTCTAGCACTCTGCTTTTCAAAGATACAGCTTCTCATGGTTTGTTCACATTATATGCGGCATAATGGCAAATCGCAACCCGGAAATCTTTATTTGCAATGAAGAGACCACAGCACACCACAACAAAAAACCTTGACAGCTAGGCCGTGATGGCAAAGTGCAACAATCAATCGGAGGATTGATTTAATTTGATTAATAGATTTTTGACAATTAAACTGATTGTTGTTAATGTAGTTGGAAAAACTAGCTGCCACTTAACAATCTTCTACTTGTTTATCTCCAATATAGGCCCTCCCTGGATTTTAATAAAAAGAGAATGCTGCTTGAGTTTAGAGCTGGCACATAAAGGTGAGCCTCAGTACCTGTTTGACTGATTTCACACCAGTGTATGACAGGCCAGCCAGCCGGGTATAAGACACATATGCTCAGCCAAGGTATCAAGGCAAGACATAGCCACTGCTTTCTAGGTGAGAAAAATGAATAAATTCAGGGCCAATAAAATGTCTATTTACCATGATTCAGCATGCCCCCTCTCTGAACACTTGGTAGCCCCCTCGCACCCCCACCTCTGCCCTCGCCCCCAGTGGTGGAATGACCTTCCTCACTAGGTCAGAATCACCAGCCATCTTCCGCTAAAGACAGAAAGATCACCTTTTCTGACTTCATCAAACATTTCTCCTCCCTTTGTGTTCCAGGCTTTGTGACATGAACTTTGGTGACGACAGTGATTGGACAGTACCTTGCTGATAGATCGCTCCAGCGATGATTCCATTTTAATGCACGCTCGTGAGTCGCTGTAAATAAGAGCATTTTCCAAATAACTAAATTGGAAATTGTGGTCAGACTTGCAGCTTACAGTGCCATGCGATGTAGAGGAATAAGGCTCACAGCCGAACCCTCATCACCGCAGGGTGTCCCACTGGAGTCTGTGGGCGTGGTGTCCCCTCCTCGCCAGGCTCAAATCCTTGTGTGATCAGGCCACGTGTTCCGGGACTCTCCGCAGGAAGATCCAATGTGTTTCAGAACTGTGGGGACCGCCCGTCCAGACAGCCGACACTGTGGAGATCCAGGAGACAGCCCGCCGACTCGCTCAGATGCACGCCACACAGAAATCTCAGATGCACAGAGATGTGAAAGCACCATGAGTCATCGAGTCATGAGCAGAATGCCACCGCAGGTTGAACAGATGCTCGGCGGCTGTTCTGCAGCGCTACACCGTGTTTTCAGACAAGCGGGTGATTACATCATCCGTGTATTAAGCACTGATATTAGCTTTGATTGATCTATTGTTTGATGTCCTAATTGGTTTAAGTCTGCAATGGAATCTCGATTAATATATCATACAGAAAATTAGTATTGTTGCCAACTTACAGTTGTACAGAGGTAATTACAGATGAGATTTATTGGAGAGGGCAACTGTAATTATTAGTGATTGGCAATTGTAGATGGTTAGGTTTAGGATTGTAACTGTAATTGTAGATGGTTAGAGTTAGGATTGTAGCTGTAATTGTTGAGGTGTAATCCTTTCATTCTTCAGATGATTTCAGAAGGGAGGATGTCTGTGACTATCCACCACGCTGTCGGGCGCACAGTACCCAACGGCTTCCTCTCACAGATCCAAATTACTTTCAACAGCTGTCAACGCGGCCCCTCAGTTTGGACAGAGTTCCCTTGCAGGCACAGATCCTGAGCGTTCGGTGGGGGAAGAGGGGCATGTTCTCCCCTGGGGGGCCCCTTAGTTCAGTTTGACTGATCACCAGGCCCAATGACCCAGGAGGAAACAAACATGATAACTTAATAAAACATCAGTGCTTTTATCCCCCTGAACCATGTTCAAATACATCTCTGATTGACTGGAGCACACAGGTGCAGAATGGGAGGGTTTTATATGTGTGATATATGAAGGAGGTTTGTGTTTGTGTGGAAGCTTGACTCATCTGCAGTGTTAAGCTGAATGAGGTCAAAACTCACCAGACTAGCCTACCTTGCAAAAAGTTGCCCAAACCCATCTGTTGTGAAAGCATTTGAAACATAAGTATAGCCTTAATGTTATTGTGTTCATATGTGCTCACAAAGCAATGACCTACATCCTAATCTGTATCCACTGCATTACGATGTCCATGGTTGAGCCGTGCTGTATAAATCTTTATTCAATTAAAAAATAACATTAACAGAGTTACTCTTGATGCAATGGAATCTCGGTAACCCCCGCCCCCAAACGCACACACACACACACACACACACACACACACACACACATGCACGCACTTACACTCACACACACACAAACACACACACACACAAACATACACCCATACAAACACACACACACACAAACACAAAGGCAAACGCAAAAGTTGAAATGAGATAATCCCCCCCGCACCACCTCTTTGTAAAGTTGTTCAATCACAGAAGACACGCTTGGCGGGCGATGCCATTGTCTCTGTCGGCAGGAATGTGTAATCTATCTTACCTTAAGTCTCAGCCCCGGGAGAATTTACGCACTCTGTAAAAACAGCGCCTGACAATGCTGCTTCCTCTAGTATCAACCTTGAAAAGAATGTCATTGCCTGGCGCTTGGGGAGGAGAGAGGGATGAAAAAATACCAGCATAAAACCCCTTTAATACCCAGGCCTTGACTGACATCTAGTGGTGCCGTCTTTTAATATTGATTCATTGCATTGTGCTTGAGCCATTTAGACCTACAGGTGTGTTTTTGGTAGAAATATTATACCCTTTCAGGACACACAATGCTGCATCTATTACCAGGATGGTTCCGGTGGTCCTCGGAGGGAGAGGGATAAAAACACAGACTTTGAATGTACTGGTCGTACATGAAAATGGAGACAATCTCAGATTTAAAAGAGTAAATTTAACTGGCAGTGCACACTGGCTGGCTGAACCAGTGGAGCCTGGCTCCACTGGTTCAGTGCATTTGGGCTTCTACCCAGGGAGAGGGAGAGGGAGAGGGTGAGGAGAATAGAGTGAGAGAGAGACAGAAAGAGAGGGAGAGGGTGAGGAGAATAGAGCGAGAGAGAGACAGAGGAAGGCAGCCTGGCTGATGGAGGTGACTGGCTACGCTGTCGTTGTCTGGCCAGCGCGCGAGTGATCGCTGGCTCACGTCTCAGGCATTATCCAACCCCAGTCGGGCGCAGCCTGCCAAAAAAATGCATTCAATCGCAGCTCCAGGAATGTGAGGCTTGAACCTTTAGTGAGGTTCTGTCAAGGTGTTCTACACAAACTGTGTAAAGAAAACCCTCCAAACTGCAGAGCCACACTGCGATGTTAAAACAGGAGTCCTGAACTGTGATCCAAAACCAAACCTACAGAAATCTCCTCTATTACATCTTGTAAGTTGCTCTGGATAAGAGCGTCTGCTAAATGCTTAAAATTTAAAAATTTAAAATGTATTACCATATGAACAATACAACAGACATTTTAGTCATTTCTACTAATTCTGTAAACTTGTAGCAAAAACCCTGGATGTGCATTTTCCTGGAAAATCTAATATGACTCTGCTTTGCATTTGAGCAGATTATTAAATCTCCTGGCACCCTGAGGCGTCCTGCAGTTTAAACCAGCTGCTCTGTGATTCACTCCAATGTAGTAATAACTACACTAATAACTGCAGTAATAATGGCAGTAATAATATTCAGGTGCTTTTAGAATAAGATCCCTGTGAAGGCTGTACCACCTATCTTGTATGTTTATGTTAATCTGATGAGTTCTGTATCATTACTGTGCAGTTGCATTCATGCCGCAGAGCCGTACAGATCGATGACCTTGCCCAAGGGCGCAGCAGCAGTTCTGAATCCCGTCCAGGTCGGAGCCATGCCTGCACACGCCACCTAACCCCCGTGCGTTTCTCACCTCACACTCTCCCCCTGTTTCAGTGTCACAAACGCAGGTCTCAAATCCAAACACAAATGCAAGTGTTAGTCAAAAAGCATATTAACACAATGCAGGCAGTCCTAGTGGGGATGGCATAATGGAAGCAGGGGAATTATGTCTTTAGTTCTTCTCAAAACACCAGTCAAACTAGATGGTACCCCCAAAATGTACACATTAGAGGAACACATGCGATCATTTCTTTGGTTAATGGACAAATTAATTACATTTTACATTTTACATTTTAAGCATTTAGCAGACGGTCTTATCCAGAGCGACTTACAAGATGTGCATTAATACAAGGTAAGAACAATCATAGTTAGCGCACAAGATCAGTGCAGTAATACAGCAATAGACATCCTTGCAGGCGTCTGCGCATCATACCTGTAACACTGGGAAAGAAAAGGTTAGTGGGGTTTTTTAGTTTTTAAATTAATTAAATTAAATTAATTAAATTAAATTAATCTTAAAGTAAGTACGTATATTAAAAGAAGATGTAGAATAAACATATAGCATAAAGATATTAACATGAAGGGCCTCCCGGGTGGTCTAGTGGTTACAACGTTCAACGCTGGCCACTGCGACCAGGGTTCAATTCCACCAGCCATGCCAGAGTCGGCTCTGGCCGGGAATGCCACCGGGGGCGGCAATTGGCTGTCCGCCCCAAGGAGGGGGAAGGGACAGGAAGTTTGCTGTGCACAGGAGTGGCTCTGTAGTACCAGAGTTAAGGTTGACAGCCTGGCGAATGTCGTCTCGGAGGAGACGATACTTCACCTTTGTCACTACCGGTCACAGGGCTACACCAGCAAACTCACAACACGAGGGGGGGGATTGACATAAAAATAGAATAGAATAGAATAGGCTACTAAATTGGGAGAAAATATATATATAAAAAAAAATATATATTAACATGAAGATCTTAATGAGGGATTACGGCTACCACCTTACACATAGTGTGTTAATGAATCATTAATAAAATTATTATTAACATTTCTTAATGTTTTATTAGAATTGTGCCATTGTCTGTTATCAACATTAATTGTATTGGACTGCCTTTGTTGTAAGTGATAATCAATGTGTACTTACACACTGCAATTGTTCATTATTTAATAATGTACTCATTAATTAAGTGCTACTTTATTTTATCATGTTCTAATAAGTCATATTTCTCTTTATTATGATTTTAGATAACCTTACTTTCCCTTAAAAATGTACAGTGACAGGGCTAAATGGTTAGAAGTAATTAGCCTTCTAGTTTAGCTGTCTTGCTAGCAATAAAAAATGCTGGGAGAAATGTTTAAAGATCAAGGAGTCGAGGATACGATGTACTGTAAACCTAGGCTGACGTCATTTAAAAAATAAAAATAAACTCATTTACTAGTATAGTCTAATATTTTACCCTATAAAATCAAATATAGCCAAGACAGGGCATACATAATCCCATAAGTCAATTTGTGCTTAAACATTCTGTCAACAAGTTCATGGCTAAAAAACACGCAACCGCTTTGGCTGTGTCATTACTCAACCAAAAACAGCGGCCCAATATTTGCTATTAAAATTGACTAGTCCTCAACCTTGTCAAAATTGACAAATTGACCCTAAAAATTGGGCTATGGTCCGATTCAGGTTTACAGCACAGAGCACCATTGAACCCATGGCAGTAAAAGCAGTGTGTCAGGCAGGATGGATGTGAAATGCTTTCAGAAATGTACTTGTGTGTCATAAACAGTTTCCAGCAGCAACACAAGAATAAAAATGCTGATGGTCCGAGTCTTTTCCCAGCAAGCGGCAGGTATCTATCAGAGGCTTTCCGCACCCTGGTAACCACGGTTTCTGGATATGTTGGGGGTTGTGGTTTGTGTAGTGGTAACCACAGTTTGTGGTTTGATTGTGGTCGTTTTGGGAAAGGGGAAAACCTTCCTGATGGCACAGTTGCCATGGCAATTGAGTGCTCTTGTATTTCCTCTTTATTTATGTGGTCTCACCCGGCTCTCACAGACTGCATTAGAGCATATCTCCACCCGGCTCTCACACACAGCCCAGCCAGCTTTAGAGCATATCTCCACCCGGCTCCTCATAGAGAGCCCGCATTAGAGCATATCTCCACCCAGCTCTCACAGACCCTCATTAGAGCATATCTCCACCCGACTCTCACAAACAGCTCACATTGGAACATATCTCCACCCGGCTCTCACAGACAGCTCACATTGGAACATATCTCCACCCGGCTCTTACAGACAGCTCACATTGGAACATATCTCCACCAGGCTCTCACAGACAGCTCACAATGGAACATATCTCCACCTGGCTGTCACAGACAGTGCGCATTCAAACAAATCAGCCTGGTACATAGCCTTGTGAACAGGAAGTCTGTAGGATCAATGTGCTGCCACTGGGCCCCAATGCATAACCTCTTACCAGCCCAACACATAGCATCCCACCATTGGATAATATGCTCCTGCCCCACACATAGCCCCATTAACATTGTTTATTAATCATAATCATCAGTATCAATGTCTCACAGTGACGATTGATAATTCTTCAACAGAGAAGATGCATCACAATATGTCCAATTAATGCATTCATATGATTAGTGATTCATTTAGCAGAGGCTCCATTCCCACTGAACCAGGCTTATGATGACTTTCAAAAAGCATTTGACAAGGTTGCCAAAACCAGGCGCGGAGAAATGCTCATAAACAACAGGCGATGGTCAAACAGGGGCAATCAGGGCAATGCAGGGATCCAAAGAATGGTCGGGGACAGGCAGAGGTTAAGGGGTTCAGGGGCAGGCAAGGCGTAATCAGTGGGCAGGCGAAGGTTTATGGGAACACAGGGAGGAGCGGGAACGAGACTTCAAGACGAACACTGGAGCCAATTAATGAAACAAAATGGGGAAACAGAGAAAACGCTGGAGAGTAGTGTAAATAAGCAAAGCACAAGACAAACAAAAAACACACAGTCATTTAGACATAACGAGAAACAATCAGGAATAAACATGAATGCAGCTGACTGCAATCAGAGTCATAATACAATAATGAGACAATCAGGTGAAACGCAGCTAACTTCAGACATAACGCAATCAGGAATGAACAGGAATTGCAATCAGACACATGAGGAACATCACCTTTCAGCTGGAATAAATGAAAACTGTGACAAAGCCTGGCTGAGTGGTTCAGTAAATGTTTATGTTTGCCAATTAATCTGGTTATTAAAGCAGACAAACAAAGTCACAGGAAGGCATTGCTGAGTCACAATGGCCAGTGGAGCCTGGCTGAGGCCAGGCTGCCAGCCAGTGGATGGAGCCAATATATTGTCTTCCTGTACCATTTCCCTGGTGCCACAATAAAACCCCTTTAATTGAATTTGTTTATGCTTTTATGCACTTGATCTTGATTATGCATTCATTTTATTATTCAGCAGCAATTATTCACTTTACATGGCCTACAGTTCAGAGAAACCACTTTTTTCAAAATGTTTCAATTCTCTATATGAAAAAAAAGTCAAATGCAAAATTTGCATAATCTAGGACTAGGTAACAGTTCCTATGGCAAAGACTTATTTGGGTATTTATTGATTTTAAGATTAAATGCACTTTCTGTATTTAAAAATATATATATCTTTCCGATTTTACCCTGTTATTCTCCCAATTTGGTAGCCAATTACTCCCGCTGTACTTAGTTCAATCCCCTCCCTCATAGTTCGCTGCCGTAGTCCTGTGACTGGCAGTGACAAAGGCGAAGCACTGCCTCCTCTGAGACAGCACTCGCCGAGCTGTCAACTGTAATTCCGGTACCCCAGAACCACTCCTGTACGCAGTGAACTGTGTCGGCTTCCCTCCCCCCTCCCTGGGGCAGACAGCCAATTGCCGCCCCGATGGCAATTCCGGCCAGAGCCGACTCTGGCGCAACGGGGAATCGAACCCCGGTCACCATGGCCAGCGTCGGACGTTGAAACCACTAGACCACGTGGGAGGCCGTACTTTCTGTATTTTTATATTGTTTAATATTACTACACTCAAAATGTTCTGCTTTATTTTCTCCTTTCTAGCATATGAAATAAGTACAAAGAGAGCAGCTTCCAGGATTCACTCAGTGTGAGCAGGGATTCACTCCAGGATTCACTCAGTGTGAACAGGGATTCACTCCAGGATTCACTTAGTGTGTACTCTGTACATTGACCAGATGGAAGCAACTGAATTTCCCTGTAAAAAGGACGCTCTTTAAAGTGACTCTTTACGCTTTGAGTATTTAAAGTGACTCTTTATTCCCGGAGTCATTTAAAGTGACTCTTTGCGCTCTGAGTCATTAAGGTGGATCTAGTTCAGTGGAGCATGTGCTTATACAAAGAAAGAATGGACCTGTTTCACTCCAGTGGTTCTGGAGGCCATGTTGACTTTTTTCATACATTTATTTTTATTTTTGACATTCATGTAACTAAACCAACAAATCATGGAGAAATATAAAAATGTATTTAATAAAAGACAGTGAAAAAGGTTCAGCATGGTTTTGTTAACATGGAAAGTTAATTTCTTCAATTTCTTCAAAAACAAGCGCTGTTGCCCTTTGGAATATAAGGCATTCATATTTTCATCGCATCACAGTTTGTGGTCAACAGTTGATCCCAGGTATTTATAGGTTTCCACAAACTCAACTTTCTTAGCACTAATAATGGCCTGGAGGGGTGTTACCAGGTTTGTCCTGAAGTCCATCAGCATACCATGAACTGTGGAGGCGGGGCTTCATGTTCTGTGGAGGCGGAGTTTAATGTGCTGTGGAGGCGGGGCTCCAACTATCATGAAATATTAAAAAGAAAATTCAGAGAAAAACAAGGTTGATTATTGTAATATGTGGGCTAAGGCTCAAAAGAAATGAGCAACTAAAAGGCAGTTTGAAATTAAAATTTCCCAAGATGCAAAAAGTAATCCTAGTAATAAAAAAAAGGTTTTTTCAATATTGCAGTACAAAAAGGAAAGTTAAGGACAATGTTAAATGCATTAGGAATAAGGAAGGAGCTTTGATTTATAATAAGGATATTGCTGATACCCTAAACCTACTTTGTTGAGAGCTTTACCGGAGAAGAGGTTATAAATATGCCTAAAAGTACATCCAATGTACAGAATGTTTTAGACGACTTTGCAATAAGGGACGTAGAAGTACTACAAAAACTACAAAAACTTAAGACAAATAAGGCAGCAGACCCTGATGCCATATATCCCAGAGTACTCAAGGAACTTGGGGAGATTATTTATAAACCACAGACAGATATTTTTATGCAAACCATAAACACTGGAGAAATACCAGATGACTGGAAGCAGGGTAGTATAATTCCAATATATATAAAGGGGGACCGTACTGACCCAGGGAACTATAGGCCTGTCATTTTAACTTGCATCTCATGTAAAATACTGGAATGTATTATTAGGGACGAGTCGGAATTATTCCTGAAATATAATAGTATTTTAAGGGATAACCAACATGGTTTTCTCAAAGGGAGGTCATGCCTAACAAACCTCCTGGACTTTTTTGAAGAGGCTACAGAGTGTTTTGACCTGAGCTAGGCTTATGATATTATATATTTGGACTTTGAAAAAGCATTTGACAAGATACCACTTGAGAAGCTCATTGTCAAACTGAGTTCAGTGGGAATTACAGTAGTTGTTTCAGAGTGGGTTCATAATTGGTTTGCATATAGAGTACAAAGAGTAACAGTAGGTGGGGCTGTATCTGACCTCGGTGATGTGGGCAGTGGAGTCCCACAGGCACCTCTGCTCTTCCTTATTTACACAATTATCTTGATAGGGTTCCTAGCAGCAATAGTTACATTTGCAGATGATACAAAACATGGAAAACAATTTGGAATTGACTAAAGTAATCCAAGATGAAAAATACAGTGGGCAGAAACATGGCAGATGACATTAAATATTGGCAAATGTAAAGTTATGCATGTGGGAAATAAAAAAATAAGTCAATAGTATTTCATGGGAGCAGGAAAAAATATGTTTAATATGTCAAAATGTTTAATTTGAAAATAATTTAGGAGTTGTAGTTGATCAAAGTCTATCCGCATCAAAGCAATGTGTTTGATACATAGCAAAAAGTATTGAGTATAAATCAAAGGAGGTTACATTGATGTTATATAATCCCAGGTGAAAAAGTAGTATACTTTAGTGTATTAGAAATATAACTTAAGTATACAAAAGATATTTCAAGTACACTTTTACTTTTTGTGCTTAATTTCAAGTATATTTAAGTGTACAAGTCCTTTAGTAGTACTTGAGTACTACAATTGTGTAATTAGTATGCTTTTTTGGAACCACTTTTAACACACTTTAAGTGTATAATATTTTTTTACCTGGGATGCCTTTGTCAGACCTCACTTAGAGTAGTTGTTCTGGGCACCACACTACAAGAAAGGTATAGAAACTCTTTAAAAAGTACAAAGGACAACTAAATTAGTACCTGGTATCAAAGGTTACATATAAGAGGAAAGCTTTAGCAAGCAAGCCAGAAAAATGGCAAACATGTTCAAGTTTTTTAAATTTGTTATATTGGCTGAAATAGCATCACATGTGCACATCCTTTTCAGTGTTGCCAGATGTGTGTAATGTATCCCCCAAATCTTACTCAAAACTCCCCACCTTCAAATTACTCCCATACAAATGTCCCAAGGCTTCCCTCCCATATGCTATTATGAAATCTCCCATCTATCATTGTCTCCCATACATTTTTGCTTTAAAACTTCCCTAATTAATTCTTTCATGTTGTTTTTTAAACCTTACATTTGGGGGATTTTTTTTAAGGGGTGTGACAGTATGAAATCATAAACATAAAGTAATACCGTGATAGTAAAACATGTTGCTTCATTCACAAAGTGAATGATTTAAATTGATTTAAACATACAATTACAAGGAGTGAACTATATTCAGTTGCATTTTTTTTTATTTAATTAAAATGGTATATAAATCTGCAAAGAGCCATACAATAAACAGATCATGTTGTAAACTTTGTGTGATACTTTTTTTTAGCTTAAAAACTGATACCGTGATATAAAAAATAAAAAAAAAATATATATATATTTTTTTTTCTTCCGATTTTACCCCGTTTTTCTCCCAATTTGGTAGCCAGTTACTCCCGCTGTGCTTAGTTCAATCCCCTCCCTCATAGTTCGCTGCCATAGTTCTGTGACCGGCAGTGACAAAGGCGGAAGTGCTGCCTCCTCCCAGACAGCACTCGCCAAGCTGTCGACTGTAATTCCGGTACCCCAGAACCACTCCTGTGCGCAGCGAACTGTATCGGCTTCCCTCCCCCCTCCCTGGGGCGGACAGCCAATTGCTGCCCCAATGGCACTCGCGGCCAGAGCCGACTCTAGCGCGACAGGGAATCGAACCCCGGTCGCCGTGGCCAGCGTCGGACGTTGAAAGAAAACCATGATATTGAGTAGTAAGATTATCATACCATGAAAATGTCATACTGTCACAGCTCTAGTGTAAACTAACCGACGTTTGGGGCTTTATTATGTGGCCGTGTGAAGTGTCTGTGTGTTTGCACGAGGTCAGAGGGTACAGAAGTGAATGTTTGTAAGACCTGAGAGTCTGTGGCCATTTCTGTGGGGTCTGAAAAGACCCTGAAAACTCTCAGTGCTGCCTTGCCAATCCATAACTTGGCAGGTGGCACACCTGCCATCCCAATATATGACTCATATTTTGGATTTCCTCGTCCGGTCAGGCTAAACCTGCTGCTAGGCTCTGGAATCAGAGCCACTGCTCAGAGCCAGCACAGGGACAGCACCCAAGGTCATCTCTGGCTGTGTTCGGTCTCTGGTTCCTAAATGACGCTCTTGTCCAGGAGAAACAGGCACCTGCAGAGGAAATAAGAGGATAACGGTTAGCAGGGAGCTCCAGGGGACCAGCACAAAGCATTTAAACAGGAGCTTAAGATTAGCCATGCATTCTGCCTTAAAAATGATCACCAAGCAAAATCTAAAATCTAAATGATTTCTTTAGAATAATTTAACACAACTTCAAATAGAATTGCACTTAAAATGGAAGCTGTAAATGCCAGGCAAAGCCTGCATTGCTGTGGGAAAATAATCTTGTTGAAGAGAGGAGTCCACAATATTGCAGGTGCTGAAATGAAGTAATGAAATAAAATGATTTTTTTAAGAAGATAACAGAAATTAAAAAACAATAAGACCTCCGTAGGGCCCATTCTGGTACAGTCCTTCTGCTGGAGTCCAAATGAAACCCAGGCAACAGTTCTGCCAAGCAGGCCAGACCCCCCCAGCAGGCAATATACCTCCTGTCTCCATGGTGATGTCCTTCATGAATTATGCAAATTTCCAGAGCTGATTGATGGCACTTTGCTGGGTGCATCCCGTACCAGGATCACCATGGCACCACGGTTTATAAAAACAGACACACCGCTTAGAGGCCAAGGGACACCCTGGTCCCTCCGCACCCACCAACACCCACACACACAAACCTAAGCATGCTCAGTGTGGTGTCTCTGGTCTGGAGCGTGCTCAGTGTGGTGTCTCTGGTCTGGAGCACGCTCAGTGTGATGTCTCTGGTCTGGAGCACGCTCATTGTGGTGTCTCTGGTCTGGAGCATGCTCAGTGTGGTGTCTCTGGTCTGGAGCGTGCTCAGTGTCTCTGGTCTGGAGCATCAGTGTGGTGTCTCTGGTCTGGAGCACGCTCAGTGTGGTGTCTCTGGTCTGGAGCATGCTCAGTGTGGTGTCTCTGGTCTGGAGCACGCTCAGTGTGTCTCTGGTCTGGAGCATGCTCAGTGTGGTGTCTCTGGTCTGGAGCGTGCTCAGTGTGGGGTCTCTGGTCTGGAGCGTGCTCAGTGTGGTGTCTCTGGTCTGGAGCATGCTCAGTGTGGGGTCTCTGGTCTGGAGCACGCTCAGTGTGGTGTCTCTGGTCTGGAGCATGCTCAGTGTGGTGTCTCTGGTCTGGAGCATGCTCAGTGTGGTGTCTCTGGTCTGGAGCACGCTCAGTGTGTCTCTGGTCTGGAGCATGCTCAGTGTGGTGTCTCTGGTCTGGAGCGTGCTCAGTGTGGGGTCTCTGGTCTGGAGCATGCTCAGTGTGGTGTCTCTGGTCTGGAGCGTGCTCAGTGTGGGGTCTCTGGTCTGGAGCATGCTCAGTGTGGTGTCTCTGGTCTGGAGCGTGCTCAGTGTGGTGTCTCTGGTCTGGAGCACGCTCAGTGTGGTGTCTCTGGTCTGGAGCATGCTCAGTGTGGTGTCTCTGGTCTGAAGCACGCTCAGGCTGTGTTCAAAACCGTTCACTCATTCCCTATTCCCTATTCCCTATATAGTGTTCCTATATAGTGTTCCTATGTAGTGAATGATTAAACTGTTTTCAGATACAACTGAATGTCATTTGTGTTAAAAAAAAATGTGCCAGATATTCAGGTGACGCAAGCGGATGTGCCCAGTATCACATAAACAAACCGAGACCTCATGACAGCAGGTTGAAATGTACTGAGGTAGTATCGGGTTTGCATGTTCACTTTTGAATGTTAAATCCCAAATAAATTGTTGAAATTCTAATGATGTGCAAGTGTGGTTTTGTCAACTGTGGTGCTGTCTGCTAGCCACTGCTTTAGCCACCAATAGCTACTGTTATGGAAGTCGTGAGCTAACTAGCTCGTGTGCTAACGTTAGGATAACTCATGAGCTCACGACTAGCACCAACTCCCATAGCGATAATAACGGTAGCTATCAGTGGCTAAAGCAGTTAGCTAACGTTACCACCATGATTCCTGTTTCTGTTTTACTGCTGTTGGCTCAACTTTTGTTGTTGAGGCATAAACGGAGGTGTATGTATGACGGTATGACACGACCGCATTGCATTGTGGTACACGGGATAAATTGTAGGGTACATTTGCTGTTCACTACAAATCGCTGTGAATTGTGGGTATTGTGGGTAAATTAACAGTTGAGAATTCGAACACTACAAAATGGTGTACACTATATAGGGAATAGGGAGCGGTTTCGAACACAGCCTCAGTGTGTCTCTGGTCTGGAGCAAGCTCAGTGTGTCTCTGGTCTTGAGCATGCTCAGTGTGGGGTCTCTGGTCTGGAGCATGCTCAGTGAGGTGTCTCTGGTCTGGAGCAAGCTCAGTGTGTCTCTGGTCTGGAGCATGCTCAGTGTGGGGTCTCTGGTCTGGAGCAAGCTCAGTGTGTCTCTGGTCTTGAGCATGCTCAGTGTGGTGTCTCTGGTCTGGAGCATGCTCAGTGAGGTGTCTCTGGTCTGGAGCGTGCTCAGTGTGTCTCTGGTCTGGAGCATGCTCAGTGTGGGGTCTCTGGTCTGGAGCATGCTCAGTGTGTCTCTGGTCTGAAGCACGCTCAGTGTGGTGTCTCTGGTCTGGAGCATGCTCAGTGAGGTGTCTCTGGTCTGGAGCGTGCTCAGTGTGTCTCTGGTCTGGAGCATGCTCAGTGAGGTGTCTCTGGTCTGGAGCATGCTCAGTGTGGTGTCTCTTACCTGGAACGTGCAGGATGCAGATGTGTATAGGGTGTACTGGGCTCTACAATTTTAACCCAGAAATATAATATTTTTGTTGTTGTGATAATCTACCCCACCTTTCTGTGGGGGTAGATTAGGCAGGCACATTCGTCACAAAGCCGAGCAAAGAGCAGCGTTTGAAAAGCACTACGGGCCAGATCCGCATTTTCCCTTTGTCCCTTTAAATTTAATAACTTTCGGGAAATGGCATGTGGCTTGTTTTGCAGAACAATTTTGGCATGTTTTCCACATTAATTATTAATTGGTTTTCAATCACACTCGCAACATGTTGTCCACACGCTAAAATTATTGCCAGGTGAATCAGAGCTGTCTGACCTCACCACAGAGGCAGAACCCTGCAGGCTGCACTGGTCTCTGCTGCCCCCCAGTGGTTAAACACAGACGATCCCTGACCGAAATTTCACACAGGATGGGAGATTTGGCAGGGCCTACACTAATCCTACAGTTGGCTCAATAGGGACCATAACTAACTGGCTAAATCCAAGGTTCTCACTCAAATCCATTTTCCATTTTCCATTTTCCATGACATTTCAATGACAAATTTAAGGTTTTCAATGACATTTGCGACTGATGCAAAAATGGACTTTCATAACATGTTTTGTTAACTACACATCTCATTGTTTGTGTGTGTGTGTGTGTGTGTGAGAACAGCCGTGGCAGGTGGCAACAATGGTAGCAGGGGAACAGTCATTTTGCCGTACTGGAAAAGAATTAAAAAATATTAAATTTCCATGGGCATAAACTAACTGGCCAACTGACTAAATACTCTCATTCAGCTAATACTTTCAGCTCATTTGCATCCACCAAGGCTGTTTTCATAAGGAGGTTGTTTTGCTCCAGATTTGGCCACAGAGACAGTATATTTCTGACAAAGATTTACTTGCAGAATAACTGAACACATGACAACAAAAAAGGTCAAATCACATTTGGAAGCTGAAGATCATGAAGTGGACATGACCGCTTGCCTGGGAGTGTAAGAGGAGAGATCTGTGGCCCAATATTGGAACTCCACCCCCCCCGCCTACCCTCCCCGGGTTCAGACCAGCAATGCCCTGATAAATAGCGTCCCTTTCAAACTCCTCGGGAGCGCTGTCTCCAAGAGGAGCCCGATTCCTCTGCTTTACTTGCTCTTCAAAACTGGAGTGGGGTGGGGGCAGCCATATTCCTACCTCCTCCTTCCAGCACCCAAAGCTGCATTTCAGCACCTCATTGCAGTCCAGGGTTTGAAAAAAACAGAATGAAACAGACTGTCCGTCCCTCCTCTTCGCGGAGGCTGGGAACGATCGTTCAACAAAACAGAAACAGCAGTTCAGCCTGGTGACACCGCCTGGTGACACTATAGTTCTACTGGGAGACCACCTGGGCAATGATGGAGTAACCTGGAGGGGCGTGATTGGGAGTAACAGCCTGAACCCAAGTGGTGTTGTTATTGGACTTCTGTGCTAGTCATGGACTGTCCGTAACAAACACTATGTTCGAACACAAGGAGGTTCATAAGTCTACCTGGTAACAGAGCACCTTAGGCCGAAGGTCGATGATCGACTTTGTAGTGGTTTCATTGAACCGGAGGCTATATGTTCTGGACACTCAGGTGACGAGAGGAGCAGAGCTGTCTACTGATCACCACCTGGTGGTGAGCTAGATCAGATGGTAGGGTAAACTGCCGAACAGACCTGGTAAGCCCAAACGTGTGGTGAGGGTTTGCTGGGAACGACTGGTAGAGTTTTCATCTCCCATCTCCAGAGGAGGTTTCTCTCACATTCCAGAGGAGGCTGAGGACATGGAGTCCGAATGGACCATGTTTAAAGCCTCAATCGTGGAAGCGGCTGCTGTGGTCGGTGCCTGTTATGGTGGACACCAGCGGTGAGGGAAGCTGTCAAGGTGAAAAAGCTGATTGTTCTCGGCAGAAGTCACTGAGGCAGTTCAGAAGTTGCGCAGTGGCAAAGCACCAGGAGTGGATGAGATCCATCCAGAAATGCTGAAGGCCCTGGCTGTTGTGGCTGACACACCTTTTCCATGTTGCGTGGGTGTCGGGAACAGTACCAGTGGATTGGCAGACAAGGGTGGTGGTTCCCATTTTCAAACAAGGGAACAGTCACCAGCCTCCTGGGAAAGTTGGCAGACTGGGTGGTGGTTCCCATTTTCAAACAAGCCGTGGAACAGCGAACCAGCTTTTTACACTCTCACAGATCCTTGAGAGGTCATGGCAATTTGCCAAACCAGTCCACATGTGTTTTGTGGACTAAATAAAAGGTTTATGACTGTGTGCCCGAGGGATTCTGTGCGATGAACTGCAGAGGTATGGGGTACCGAGGCTATTGCTGCATGCCATTCGGTGCTTGTACAACCGGAGTGAGAGTTGTGTTCGCATCCTCGGCATTAAATCAAGCTCGCTCACAGTGAGTGTTGGGCTCTGCCAAGGGTGCGCCTTGTTTCCTATTCTGTTCATGATTTTCAAGTACAGGATATCAAGGTGTAGCCGAGAATCGGAGTGTATCTGGTTTGGGGGCACGAGGGTGGCATCTTTGCTTTTTGCGGATGATGTTGTCGTAGTTGCCTCATCGGACTATGATCTCCAGCGTGCCCTGGAACGGTTTGCGGCCCAGTGTGACACGGTGGGGATGTGAGTCAGCACCTCCAAATCTGAGGCTATGGTTCTCGCCCGGAAAAAGGTGGCTTGTCCCCTCTGGGGTGGTATTCACATATATGATTCATATATCTGACAGACGGATGTGGGCAGCGTCTGCGGTAATGCAGGCCTTGTACCGGATTGTCGTGGTGAAGAGAGAGCTGAGTCTGAAGGCAAAGCTCTTAATTTAGCGGTCAATCCTCGTTCCAACCCTCACGTATGGTCATGAGCTCTGGGTAGTGACCGAAAGAGTAAGGTCCCGGATACAGGCAGCTGAAAGGAGGTTCCTCCGTAGGATTGTTGGGCTCGGCCTTAGAGATGAGAGGAGCTGAGTGATCCGGGAGAATCTTGGAGTAGAGCCATTGCTCCGCCGCAATGAGAGGAGTCAGTTGAGGTGATTCGGCCATCTGGTAAAGGATGCCTCCTGGGTGCCTCCCTCTGGAGGTGTACCGGGCACAGCCAACTGGGAGGAGTCCCCAGGGCAGACCCAGGAGCCGCTGGAGGGATTGTATCTCTCAGCTGGCCTGGGAATGCCTCGGAATCCCCCGGGAAGAGCTGGAGGAAGTTGTTGGGGAAAATAACAGCTGGGCTGCTTTGCTGAGACTGTTGCATCCGCGATCCGGACCCGAATAAGCGGCAAGACAATGGTTGGATGGATGGATGGATGGATGGATGAATGTATTGACTGTATCTAGCGGTATATGCATTAAGTTCTCAATTAATCGTTAGAAATGGATGTTTTGTATTTTTTCCATAAATGGGTTTTCATAATTAACTGAATCTCAGCATTGACCCTGGAAGCACCTGCAGAATAAAGGGGACAACACTTACAACAACATTATGTCAAAGCATTGCTCGTTCATTTATTTCAGTTTTTTCCTTGCTGTGGTTTTGTGTTTTTTTTATAGAAAATGGAAAAGAAAATGCCTTGTACAAACATTTAAAAATTACTAACAGAAAGAGGCTGTACAAATTCAGATGGGGGGGTCAGACACGACCGCTGGAGAGTTCTGAGATCCCGTCCTTCGCTGAGCGAAACTGCGGTTCTTAATATGGGGGCGACCACGCCACCCCCCTGCGCGGATGAGGGCGAGGCCGCATTACCGTGGTGACAGGCAGAGCAGGGGCACATTGTTGTGGAGACGGCGTTAGTGTTTGATGGGGGGGCGGCCGGTGTGGTCCCTCACGTCCTGCCGGGGGGGGGCATTTCTTCAGGCACACAGTGACCCTGCCCTTCCGCTCAGTCCAACAGGTTCTGCAGCCAATGGCATCGTCCCTCGTTACTCTCATCATCATTAACTGTTATTAATTATCATCATCAGCATCATCATCTATCGTCACAGTTATCAGCATAATGAGCCCAATGCGGCCCTGGACAGTGATGGACCGGCTCCTGCTTGAGGGGGGGGGGCAGGCGGGGGCAGAACATGTTCCCCATTCCAGTCCCGTGGGCCCCCTGAACTGGGGCGGAACTGCAGGGGCCGGGGGCGGAGTTAGGGGCAGAGAAGTGCTATTTAATGCGCATGAGCTCCAGCTGGTCCTGGTACTCCGTGAAGAGCCGCTGGAAACGCAGGTTCTGCCCGACGACAGGAAGCACCTCCCTCAACAAATCCCTTTTCCGCAAACCCTGAGAGAGAGAGATCAGGGCACAGTTACACAGAGGACAGAGAGAGAGAGAGATAGAGAGAGAGAGAGATAGAGAAAGAGAGAGAGAGGAGAGAGAGCAGGGCACAGTTACAGAGAGAGAGAGATACAGAGAGAGACAAAGACAGACAGATATATATATAAATATACAGCTGGACTCACCAGGACGGTGGCCTCCCAGGTGCTCCCAGTGGACTTGTGCACCGGGCCCAGTAAGTCCTTACACAGTTCCCTCAGCCTGTGCTCTGAGCCTGAGACACACACACACACACACTGTGAGTCCTTACACAGTCCACACACACACAGTGAGTCCTTACACAGTCCACACACACACACACACACACACACACACACACACACACACACACACACACACACACACACACACACACACACACACACACACACACACACACACACACACACACACACACACACACACACACACACACACACACACACACACACACATCTGAGCCGCTCACCTTCGTTGACCAGGAAGCGAGCGTAGATCAGGAGCCAGTGGCGGTACTCCAGGCTGGACTGGAGGATAAGTGCGGAGGCCAGCTGGTTCTCCAGGTACGCCAGAGTCATGCCCTGCTGCAGGTGATGAGGCGTGGAGCCCAGCCTGGAGGCCAGACGGCCCGCACTAGAGACACACACCATCACCATCATCATCATCATCACCATCATCATTACACACACACACACACCATCATCATCCTCCTCCCAAACACACACACTACGCCACACACACACACACACACACACACACACACACACACACACACACACACACACACACACACACACACACACCATCATCATCATCATCATCATCATCCTCCTCCCAAACACACACAATACGCCATCACACACACACACACTGTAGCATCACATCATCACACACACATACACACCATCATCATCCCAAACACACACACCATCATCACACACACACACACACACATCACCATCATCCCAAACACAATACTAGAGATGCACCGATTGCGATTTTCTTGGCCGATTCCGATTTCCAATTTTTGATTAGTCTGACCTGCCGATACCGATTTTGGCGATTCCGATTTTTTTCCTAAAAACAATAATTGACAACTTACACAAACATTTTTGTAACTTTGCTTTAATAGAAAATTAAGATTGACAATTCTGAGGTAGGTCAGAAGCATGAGGTAGGTCTCACTAAAACACATTTCAAAATAAAAAAGTGTTCCAGGTTACTGGACAGAGCTTTTCTTTTTTTGTGCAAATTAAATTCAATGATGAATAAAAGAGAATCCAACAACAGTGGCATGTAGCCTTTAAGTAATAAATAAAAGAAACAAGAGTAGTTTAAATTTACTGACATGGTGACAGACCATTAGTCCGGAAATATTTTTTAAACACTAACGTTATATTCTGATGACAGATGACACAAGCCCTTTTTCCATTAAATAATTATATGGCTTCAACTTGACGTGCATCAGAAAGTTATTGCGACAATGCTAATGGAAAACAGGTTAGTTCGAACCTATGATGCGCTAGACTAATTTGTTTGCTAGAGGTGGATTAGAGTAGATCCCAATTCTATATAGTGCAATGGAAAACACTTGTAGCGATATAAGGGCGGATGTTTCAGTTGCGGAGCTTGTCAAAGGCATTGAAACAAGCCGCTCTTCAGCAGAATTTCGTTATTTGCGTGAGTCAGGTAGCCTAACGACTACGACTTTAACTAGCTTCAAAGCTTAGATAAAAATGTTTCAAACTAGGAGTAATTGGAAAAGAGGCGATGCTGCTGTTTCTGAGTTTGTTTGATAGTGGAAACGCACAGCTGGCACCTTCATGCACAACACAGTTAATACACAATTTGTGGTTTAGCTAGAAATCGTTAGATGAATTTATCATTAGGTCTAATAAGTTCGATTTGTATGAGTGAATAGCACTGTTTCATAACGTCACTCATTAGCGAACATAATGATTTCAGTGCAATTCAGTGCTTCAGCAGGGCATTATTACGTCAGGTTTATGCACTACCACTATGTTCTATTAATGGAAAATGGTTCAGAGGAACCGAACTAGCGCAACGAAGTTAATTGTTAATTAACCCGGTACCTACGGTACTGTAGAAAAACGACTACCGTCAGAATTTGGGCATCGACTTGGTACCTGGGTGATGACTTTTCAAGTGTCTGATTAGGTTGGTCGTTCGAACGTTTTGAGGTTGTTCCTCCGCGGCTTATTTTCGATTGACATGTATGACAAACTGCAAGCTTTAAGTCGTCTTCACTGACTGTGAAAAACGCCCATACTAAGGACATGTTGAGGCGTTTTCAGCGCTGCGCTCATCTGATCTGTTTGCATTGGCTCACGGGTGCGCGCACGTCACGTGAAAAAGAGGGGGGCGAGGAGCCAACCGGCGCACAGAATCGGCTATGTGGAGTGATCGGGATCAAGTCACCGATTGAGGCCGATCAGCTGAAAATCTGCCATTTCCGGTCAGAGGCCGATCGATCGGTGCATCTCTACACAATACACCATCAAACACACACACACACACACACACACACACACACACACACACACACACACACACACACACACACACACACACACACACACACACACACACACACACACACACACACACACACACACACACACACACACACACACACACACACACACACTGCAGCATCATACTGGAGTTGCTCTTGATGCAATGGAACATCGGTAACCCCGGTAACCCCCCCCCCGCCTCGGTAACGCACGCACACACCCACGCACGCACGCACACACACAGAGATTAAGTATTGAGGGTGGAACTTGTACACACAGGCTAAAGATCATGGCAGATATGCCCAGCTGAAGGGCAACTGTAAGGCCTGTGTGTCCCGGAGCAGCTCTGTGTGCGAGGCTGTTCTGCTGTAAAGAACTGTGTGTGTGTGTGTGTGAGTGTGTGAGAGAGAGGGGTCGGACTTGTGAGTGTGGCCCTGTAGAACAGCCAGGGGCCCGGTGGAGGCCAGCCCGGTCTGAGGGGACAGACAGTTCCTGAAGTCTGCACACTGCACCAGGGAGTCCTGCTTATCAGCTATCAGGTTCCTGAGGAGAGAGCAAGAAAAGCCTCTTCATCATCATCATCATCATCATCATCATCACTCCGCAGGCCCCTTTGGCCCTGTATCACCATTACCGCCACAGGCTCAGATTCAGACAAGAACAGCTCTGGATGAAGTCTCTAACCCTCAAACTTGGTGTGTTCACGTTCCTCAGGTCCCGTTTGTAAACAAGCACCAATCAAGCACGCTGAACGCTCAATGTATAAAACAAGATTGTATTAAACTGATATTAAGAGAAGTATGGAATGTGCTTTACAGGGACATGGGGGAGGGGCCTCACCATGTCTCCAGGGCGGAGTTAAAGCAGTAGGACTTCCCATTGGACAGGCTGATGACAGGCACGCCCTGCTGTGTGAGGAGGGACTGGGAGACGGTGGAGTCTGTGCCTGGGGAGAAACATGTCACCGTGGTTACCTTCCTGTGTCTCAGAGTTGAGTCTGACCCCCCCCTGTGACCCCACCGTGACCCCGAATCTCCTCACCTGATAGGATGGTCTGCAGGGACTCGTTCTTCACAAGAACGCTCTGCTTCTGAACGTCCCTGTAAACACAAACAAAGTTTGGTTGAGAGTGCAGCAGGTTTGGTTGAGAGTGTAGCAGGTTTGGTTGAGAGTGTAGCAGGTTTGCTTAAGAGTATTGCAGGTTTGGTCGAGTGGAAACATGTTTGGTTGAGAGTGTAGCAGGTTTGGTTGAGAGTGTAGCAGGTTTGGCTGAGTGGAAACAGGTTGGGTTGAGAGTACAGCAGGTTTGGTTCAGAGTGTAGCACGTTTGGTTGAGTGGAAACATGTTTGGTTGAGAGCATAGCAGGTTTGGTTGAGAGTGCAGCAGGTTTGGCTGAGTGGAAACATGTTGGGTTGAGAGGACAGCAGGTTTGGTTGAGAGTGTAGCAGGTTTGGTTGAGAGTGTAGCAGGTTTGGTTGAGAGGTGAAAGGCAGTCTCACCAGACGGACAGCGTAGCGCAGGCCGTCAGTGCCATAACGAAGGAGGCAGTGCAGTGCAGGGTGGACATCGCAGCCGGCAACAGGATGGCGGGAAGCAGCCGCCGTCCACATGCCGAGAACACGGACAGCATGCGGTCCTCACATGCCACCGCGATCACGTCACTGCGAACATGGAACACAATACCACCATCACACACAGAAGACAATACTGCCATCACACACGCTGAACACAATACCATCATCACACATTGAACACACACACATACACACACACACTGAACACAATACCATCATCACATTACTGCACACAATACTATCATCACATTACTGAACAATACTATCATCACACACTGAACAAAAATACACTATATGGCCAAAAGTCAGTGGACACCTGACCATCACACCTATATGAGCTTGTTGGACATCCCATTCTAAAACCATGGGCATTAATATGGAGTTGGACCCCCCTTTGCGGCTATGACAGCTGCCACTCTTCTGGGAAGGCTTTTCACAAGATTTTGGTGTGTGTCTGTGGGAATTTGTGCCCATTCAGCCAAAAGAGCATCTGTGAGGTCAGGCACTGATGTTGGACGAGAAGGCCTGGCTCGGAATTGGCGTTCTAATTCCTTCCAAAGGTGTTCAATGGGGTTGAGGTCAGGGCTCTGTGCAGGCCAATCGAGTTCCTCCACACCAAACTCGTCTAACCATGTCTTTATGGACCTCGCTTTGTGCACAGGGGCACAGTCATGCTGGAACAGCAAAGGGCCTTCCCCAAACTGTTGCCACAAAGTTGGAAGAGCCCAATTGGCTAAGATGTCTTCGTATCCTGTAGCATTAAGAATACCCTTCACTGGAACTAAGGGGCCTATCCCAAACCCTGATAAACAGCCCAAGACCATTATCCCTCCTCCACCAAACTTTACAGTAGGCACTATGCATTCCGGAAGGTAGCGTTCTCCTGCCATCCGCCAAACCCAGATTCGTGACTCAGACTGCCAGATAGTGAAGCGTGATTCATCACTCCAAAGAACACGTTTCCACTGCTCCAGAGTCCAGTTGCGGCGTGCTTTACACCACTCCAGCCGACGCTTGGCATTGCGCATGGTGATGTGAGGCTTGTGTGCAGCTGCTCGGCCATGGAAACCCATGAAGCTCCCGACGCACAGTTCTTGTGCTGATGATGCTTCCAGCGGTAGTTTGGTACTCTGTAGTGAGTGATGCAGCAGATGATATGCAATTTTTACGCGCTATGCGCTTCAGCACTCGTCGGCCCCGCTCTGTGAGTTTGTGTGGTCTACCACTTCGTGGCCGAGCTGTTGTTGCTCCTAGGCGCTTCCACTTCACAATAATAGCACTTACAGTTGCCCGGGGCACATCTAGTAGGGCAGAAATTTCACAAACTGACAGGTGGCATCCTATGACAGTGCTGCGTTTAAAGTCACTGAGCTCTTTACGGACCATTCTGAATTCTAAATGTTTGTCTGTGGAGATTGCATGGCTATGTGCTGGATTTTATGCACCTGTTAGCAATGGGTGTGGCTGAAACACCTGAACTCAATAATTAGTAGGGGTGTCCACTGTCCACAATACCATCATCACACATTGAACACACACACTGAACACAATACCATCATCACATTACTGCACACACACACTGAACACACACAGTCTGTAAAGTGCTGTTATAACTAGTCTGTAAAGCGATGTTATAACTGTAAAGCGCTGTGTCTCAGTACTCACCAGCTGCCGGCCGCGGTGAGGATTCGGCTGGCCAGGAGGACGTCCCACTCCCGGCCGTCCCGTGTGCAGCGTAGCTGGCTGAGTCGCGCCCCTCCCACCGCGGAAACCTCATTCTCCACCTCAATGTACACAGACGGCTCCACGCTGATCTGCAGACCCACAGACACACAGACAGAGTTAAGCCAAGCTGCACCACCCCAACCATCCCAACCGTATGCTAGGACCTCTCACTTCTGACCCATGGCCGTTCGTGTTGCATACAGATGGGATTGTTTAGGAACTCAATATTTAAGGTTCAAAGCGCAGGTGAGACTGTATCCTCCTGCTGTAGAGTGATGTAATGTGCTGTATTATCCCAGAGTCACACGTTCGCGCGTGCACACACACACACACACGTTGGCAGTTTGAGGAGCGGAGGGGGTGACGACGCGTAGCGCTCCTTCGCACACGCACACACACACGCACACACACACACACACGCTTGCACTCTCGCATGCTCAGTGACATGCGCACGCTCACCTGCAGGGAGAAGGCCTTCTGTGGAGTGGGCGTTGGCAGTTTGAGGAGCGCGGAGGGGGTGACGACGCGTAGCGGCTCCTTCTCTGTGGATGGGGCAGCCTGGGGGCGGAGCAAGAGGGCAGGTTACCCAATCACCGAGACCCAATCAATCAATCAATAACTCTGTCTCAGTATGCCAGTGGCAGGTGTATAAATTAGGGTTGCAATTGTATTTCTAGCCTGTAGCCCGTGCTGGCTAATTTTGTGAGTGATAACTAATGACTAAATTAATTTGGCGTGTTGACCTCAGAATTATCATAAATAATCAAACAGTACAACCAAAAGAACAAAGTGTAATAAATTAACCAGGTTTGACCAGTTATGCGTTTCACAATAGAAAAATAACCACAGTAATATGAGTGTGAGTGACAGCGCTGAGCGTCCGCCAGTGGTCGGCGAAGGGAGCTGTGAGGTCACACCGTACCTGCGGGAAGGCCTGGCTCACAGGGGCCACCATTTTAGAGTCCTTCCTGGGGCGGCCCTTCTTCCTCTTCTCCACCACCTCCGCCCCCTCCAGCTCCGCACGCCTCTTGTTGAAGGACAGAGACTTCACCACCGCCATCTTGTCCTCGCTGTCGCTGCTCGTGTCGTCTTTCGGTTTGGGATCTTTTAAAGTGCTGCCATCTTTCACTCTGCAATAATACAAAAACACATTTGCGTGACGAATATTGCAATACAAGGCCTACCTTGCACACATATTTACTCACATGTAACCATTTCTGTTCCCTAATCTCTGATGGGCAAAAAACAGGATTTAAGCCAATGATGACTCCTCCCATTGGGCAGAAATATGGATGTGTCCACCAGTAATAAGAGGGGTTTCAGGTGTACCCAGTGATAATGCTCATTGGTGGTCTAGCTCATTCTGTGATTGGATTATGGGAACAGTGCGGTTGATTCAAGGTGCAGGCCGGAGTGCCAGATATACTTTCTGTAGCCACTGATGACCTTGGAAACGTACTGAATGGGACTTCACTTTGTAAGTCACTCTTATAAGGGCAGGATAAAAGAGCTGAATGGGACTCCATCCATCCATTTCTAAGTAAGTCACTGGAGCTTATAAGGGCAGGATAAAAGAGCCTGCAAAGTAATCATTCCAACAGCAATAAACAGGATTTTGTACCCATTAATGACTTGGGATTTTGTACCCATTAATGACTTGGGGAGCAATGTCTTTCCTCCGTTCATCCCTCCTTTACCTGTCCAGGGACCCCAGACCACCGGCCGAGGAGATGGTGACGCCTGGCGTGGCCTTTGACCTCTCAGTGAAGCGCGAGTCAAGGGCCTTCATGGGCTCCATCTTGGCGGCGGAGGTGAGCAGCAGGCTGGTCTTCATGGCGGTGGAGTTCAGCGCCGGGCTGCTGGAGCTGCTCAAGGCCGCGGAGTTAACGCTGCGAAACACAACCAACGCCGCTCTCCTTATCCGCCACGACACAGCCCCCAACCACCATTCTCACACACACCAGCGAGGTGTCCACCCCACCGGCATACTGACCCGTCTTTGGGCTCTTCTGGGGGTTTGCCTGGGGGTGCGCAGGGCGTGTCCTGGGCGGGGCGCAGGCCCAGGGAGTTGGCGGTGCTGGAGTCGGAGGACAGCTGGGGGGTGAGCTGAGACGACATGGAGGATCCGGGCAGGATGGGAACGCTGTTGAACAGGGCCGGAGAAAAATCCCTGTGGGAAAAATCACACAATTGCACACAATCACACACTACAGCTTCTGAATGACACAGAATCACAAACGCGGGGGATGTTGGGGTGTGTTGGGGGATGTTATATGGTGTTGGGGTGCTTGGCGCTCTTATCCAGCTGAGTGATGTTGGGGCGTGTAGTGGGTGTGTTGGGCTGTGTTGGGGGTGTGTGTGAGGGTGTATTGGGGGGTGTGCGGGTGTTGGAGTGTGTAGTGGGTGTGTTGGGCTGTGTAGTGGGTGTGTTGGGGTGTGTTATATGATGGCGCTCTTACCCGGTGTCCAGCTGGGCGATGCACAGGGGGGTGATCCGTCTCCTGCCATCCGCCGTCCTCGTCTCCACCTGCTTCTTCAGCAGGTTCTGCCAACAAACCCGCAAAGCACACATCACCTGCCTAGCACGACACCCGCCCAGCCCATCACCCGCCTAGCACATCACCCGCCCAGCACGACACCTGCCTAGCACATCACCCGCCTAGCTCATCACCCGCCTGCTTCTTCAGCAGGTTCTGCCAACAAACCCGCAAAGCACACATCACCCGCCTAGCACGACACCCGCCCAGCCCGTCACCCGCCTAGCACGACACCTGACTAGCACGACACCCGCCTAGCACATCACCTGACTAGCACGACACCCGCCTAGCCCGTCACCCGCCCAGCACGACACCCGCCCAGCCCGACACCCGCCCAGCACGTCACCCGCCCAGCCCGACACCCACCCAGCACATCACCCACCTAGCACAGTACCTGCCTAGCACGTACCCACCTAGCACAGTAGCCACCTAGCACAGTACCCACCTAGCACAGTACCCACCTAGCACAGTACCCACCTAGCACAGTACCCACCTAGCACGACAACCGCCTACCATGAAACTCACACATTTGTTTAAAAGGAGGATTTTTAGTCATGTTAAAATTAGAGACCGCAGTGTTATATTGAGATGGGTTTGTCTCTTAGCTGAGGCATTTTTGTCCTGCTGCAGGAGAAGGCTTCAAGCACCCTTACCTTGCGGATGTCCTCCAGGGACTCTCCGTTGACCACGCTGGTGAGTTTGGGTGCCTGCGGCTCGCGGCTGGCCGCGTTGCGCTGCTCCGACAGCTCCTTCTCCTGCTGGTACTTCAGCATCTCCGGGTTCTCGATGATCGTGGTGGAGAGCTGCGCTTCGGTGGTGATGGCCAGGCTCTTCCCGTAGATGTTCTGGTGAATCAAGTTCTGTGGAGAAACAAAGACTTTCTGTACAGCAAGATGTCCCCAGGGCAGAGAGGTGGCCCAACAGTCACAGCTTCAAAGCACAGGGCCAGATTAATGCGCTAAAATGCTACACTAAAATACTCAAATCAAATACTAAGTTGACTTTCTGACACACAGGGAAGCCTCACTGTCTAGTGAAGTGAGACCACATATCACATTAATAGTCAGTACAACTTCTTTAAAGAGGAGAGCGCACACAGCTACTAGGGAAAAGGATAACCTCATTGGCCCTTTTATTTATAGGAGATAGGGGAGAGTTATGTGTTGGGGAGGGGCTGGGGGAGGGATAGGCATGGGGTGTAGTCTGAAGAGGTGGAAGATGGGCAGTGACTCTACTGTGCTGATGGTGGGGAGGTCATTCCTCCACCGAGGTGCCAGGACAGAGAAGAGCCGAGATGGAGATGGAGATGGAGATGGCTCCTCATGGCCAGAGAATGTAGAATGAAGTTCTACAGTTGGGGGGCATGGTTTGACCACAACTGGAGGGAGGGAGCAGTCTTTCTATACATGCCATTTAGAACTTACAGTAGTGAATGCATACATTTTTCAGTATATGTGATCCCAATGGGGATTGAACCCAAAACCTAAGCATTGTCAACGCCACGCTCGACCTTCTGAGCCACACAGAACCATGCTCTATCTACTGAGCCACACAGAACCATGCTCTACCTACTGAGCCACACAGAACCACGCTCTACCTACTGAGCCACACGGAACCATGCTCTACCTACTGAGCCACACAGAATCATGCTCTACCTACTAAGCCACACAGAACCATGCTCTACCTACTGAGCCACACAAAACCACGCTCTACCTACTGAGCAACACAAAACCATGCTCTACCTACTGAGCCACACAGAACCATGCTCTACCTACTGAGCCACACAGAACCACGCTCTACCTACTGAGCCACACAGAACCATGCTCTACCTACTGAGCCACACAGAACCATGCTCTACCTACTGAGACACACAGAACCATGCTCTACATACTGAGACACACAGAACCACGCTCTACCTACTGAGCCACACAGAACTACGCTCTACCTACTGAGCCACACAGAACCATGCTCCACCTACTGAGACACACAGAACCATGCTCTACCTACTGGGCCACACAGAACCATGCTCTACCTACTGAGCCACACAGTTCTTTACTGCCCTGAAGGCAAGCTGCTACCTCGGTAACAGTCGCCAAGTTCGACGCCAATATGAAATGAGAAAACCGCTCTTTCTGATTGGCTGTTTGTAAATGGCTTGCATGCAGCCCAATCATCGTAGAGATTCTTCAAGGGGTCTGAGTTACACCTGAGGAAACATGATGTCCTCTACCATGGCAGCAGCTGAACCCTGGGCCAGAAACACTGCTTTAATAAAGTGAGGAACTGAATGAACTGAATGAGTTGAGAGTGAGAATGCGTCACACAGACTGCGGTACCTTCTCATCCTCGTTCAGGGGGTCGCCCAGCTCGTCTTGAGAGAAGTCGAGGAACGCTACAGTGCCATCCATGGAGCACACCAGGATGCCCAGACCATTGAGGGTCCTGTAAGCAGAGGGGACAAACCACACTGCATCTATGCACAAACATGGCCACACACCATCTCTGCACACACACACGGCCACACACGGCCACACACTGCATCTCTGTGCACACACACACACACACACCACACACTGTCTCTGCACACACATGGGCACACACAATGGCTTACTCACTCAAATACAGGGCACAAATGAACAGACCTCCAGCATTAATCGGTAAGACGGCAGACACACACAGCAGCAGGTAATGAGAATGCACCCTTACCATGTTATGTCCATGATGGACTTATCGAACAGGTCGTGGATCACCACTAGGGGCCGCTTCAGGGACGTCAGCTAAAAACACGCACACAGGCACACAAACGCGCATTATTCACACATCGCCCTGCTGCATGTCGCAGTGAAGGCAGGAGTTATGCTGGAAACGAGAGTAAAAACAGATCATTTCCATATTCCAAACTGGCCTGTTTGTGCAACACTAATGCTAACTGAACTCCCCCTGTGCTCACAGGGAAAGAATAAAGATTTAATGCATTAGCATCACCACTGAGATCAGCAGTCACCATAATGCACCACACATGTGTTTGTGAAGATGAACACTTGCATTTAATTGTGATTGTAAGGACTGGAGGGATGAACCTGAAAAGCTACTCCAGGTGAAAGGTGATGCTTCACAGTAAAATGGTGGTTTAATGCAGGCCAGTGCCTCTGTGTCTAAGGGTCTCGGAGTCTCTAATGGACGGCGCAGTCTCGCTCACCCACACAGAGACGGACCGGTCTTTGCTCCCCACGGCACAGCAGCAGTAGGGGCAGCTGGGTTTGGGAGAGCTGCCGTTCTTCTGCTTCTTTTTAAAGATTTTCGGATTGAATTTCTGCAGAGAAAACAAGATGGGGGCGGTGATCAGCAGCACGGATTGACGGAATTACGTTAAAGACGACCACTGAAGGTGGCCCTGGTAATGCCCTCCTGACCAATCAGAGGTCGGGGTGGCTGGTGGGAGGGGAAAGGGGGCAGGGTTTCTCACCACCACAGTTACGGCCTTCCGGTGGCCCACAAAGTCCATGTTGGTCTTCCAGCCGTCCCGCTCGATGATCTGAGCCGTGGGGCCCGAGTTGTTCATGGCGTGGGCGGAGACCAGGTACTGTCCATCTGGAGACCAGCTGAGCCTCAACACGTGAGTGGTTCCTCCACACTACCACACACAAACACACACACAGAAACAGAAACACACACACAGGGCAGGTTAACACCACACAACCTCCGCACTGTCAAACAAGATTTCCCAAAAAATTCACTGCAAGCAAACATTCATGTTCGCACAGCTCTGTGTATCGATCACATTCACACAGCTTGTGCGTGTGTATCGATCACATTCACATTCACACAGTTGTGCGTGTGTATCGATCTGTGCTACAGCCTGTATTAACAGCCCCAGGTCCCTGGACCTTTTGGTCTTTCGATGCTCAGAGCCTTCCAGAGCTTCTCCTCTGCGTTCATGTCGCTCGCGGTCTCACCTCATTGAAAGGTTTGGTGATGTTGGTCTCCAGCTGCCAGTCCATGGTCCTCCACACCTTCAGGCTGTGATCGTCTGCCTGCGAGGCGATGTACTTCCCCACGGGGTCCCAGGTCAGGCCCTTCACCAGGCCCGTGTGGCCCTTCAGAGAGGTCACCATCTCTGGGGGACAGGACGGGGGCCACACGCGTCTTTACAAACACACTCCAATCTACAGACACCTTCCTTTCACATTGGACAAGTTCCACCACCACCAGGGCTGTTCACTCAGAACTGAGGAGTTTGTATCTGGGTCAAAATCGGGTGCTGGGTATTTGTAGCTTGCGACCTTATTTCAAGCTAAGCTCTGCTGACTTGGCAGGATCTGTAATGAGTGTCATATTTCACCATTACCTAGCTCAGCAAGGCCCTGGGAGCCAACACCATTCTGCTGTGAGGACTCCTATATGTGTACACTGAAGGTTTATTCCCAAAATGCTGAGCCCACCTGGGAACTTGCGAGCATTCCAGATGACGATGGTGTTGTCCACACTGCAGGAGGCCAGCCACATGTCGTGAGGAGACCACGCCACATCCATCACATCTGAGAACGCGAAGGCACACAATGGTGTCACAAACACACACAACGGTGACACGACCGCAAACACACACAATGGTGTCACAAGCGCAAACGCACACAACGGTGTCACAAACACAAATGCACACAACGGTGTCACAAGCGCAAACAACGGTGACAGACACACACAAACGCACACAAAGGTGACGCAAATGCACACAACAGTGACGCAAACGCACACAACGGTGACACAGACGCCACGCTTTGGGCATTAAACTCTGCTTTCAGCCGCATGGGGGCTGGGCTGCTTTTACACAGAACCTGTTTCGGATTACTAATACTACACAAAGCAACCTGGGCCACAAGAGGGCAACCAAACAATCACCTTGTAATAAATATACAGAACAACCCAACATGTCCGATCCCCTACAGGTGTTTTAAAAACTCTATCATTGGCTGCTCAAATAAAAAATACTTAATCTTGATTTCATTTCATACAAATCCATTTTTCATCTTAATAATGAATGATTTTACAATCATTAGTAATCCAGGCGGTTGGCTGTGGGTTACACTGCATGAATATTGTATTTAAGAGCCATAGTACAATCACTGAACAATAATTAAATCAGGTTACACAATCAAATTACCATTGCTCAACAGCTTACTTATTGATCATTTCGTTGATTTATGGGTTACCCTGGTTTGGGATGATAAACCATTCCCTCAATCAGCACACCATCATTGCTGTTCTCCATAAGGCCTCCTGCAGGGCCTGTGCAATTCTCCCCAGCCCACTGACCGCGTGTAGGGCCCAAACAACGAGACCCCGAGCACTCCGCTGTGGTGCACTGCCCCTTTAAGTCAGCAGTGGTGACGCATGGACACAAGGGCAGGAGCCCGGATCTTACGGGACTCGCGGGAGATCTGCTGTGCGTCAGCTGATACAGACCTCACATAATGCACTGCAATCCAGCTTTCCTAAATAACCTAAACTTGCAGCTGAACCCGCGTACGTACGGCACTAAACCTGCATAAGTACGGCACTAAACCCGCGTACGAGGAAATTAAGGTGCATGGCATCTGACCCCTCCTGTTACTACACCTTATCAGTACAAAAATAATCAGTTTTTTTGGTGCATTTTTTTGTACACAAGACATTTCTGCACACGCCAACAATTCATAACTAACAGATTCACAAAGTCCATGGAGTCCACCCATGTTTGGTCTCACTTACCCCCTGTGTGGTTTCTCAGGATGGTGACACATCGCCACTGCTCCACGTTGGCCAATTTGCTGCTCGACCCAAATACTGTGCTGGGGCCAATATACCTGTGAGATTCAAAAATAAATACACTTTTAAAACATTATTTGCTCCGTCTGGTTTGATATTTACAGCATGGGCAGGTGACAACTTTTTATACTCATCTGTCCCCAAATATCATGATCATCATTACAGTTTATCAGTGATTCACTGTAATTATAATGACTGTGAGCCTGTACTCTTACACACAGGCAGTTTCACTGTACACCACACCCACACCCACACCCACACACAGTGTTTCAATGTACATACGCTGCTCTCTTCCACACCATCACCAGTTTGTCATCTCCGCCTGAGGCCAGGTAAAGGCCGTTGTTCGACCAGCGGACACAGTTCACGCAGGCTGCAGGAAAGAGTCACATCAACCACTGTTTAACATTTATAATTTAACACACTATGACAAGAAAGTTGTGAATAAATATTGGTGGAAGCACTGTGGGGTGGGGTCCTACCTAAGTGATTGTCCATCTGGCAAAGCATCTTGGGAATGTTTTCGTTTTTCTCATCCTCTTCCCTGAGAACGGGGGCCATGTTCCATATGACGACCTTCCCAGAATCCTCTCCTGTCAAACAGGGTGTGAATATATGAATTCATCCGCCATTTAGCAGTTTCCATTTCTGAATATTTTCTCTGTAAAGCCCATAATCCTACAAAAATGATGGTCACGATATCATACACATTCAATGTTATATTTATTGAAATGCATCTTCAAGACGGTTTGCAGGTTGCTAATTCCAGGAAATATATTATGACCTTACCTTGCCCGCCAGTAGCAAACTTTGTTCCCTCTGGATGGATGTCAACAGAAAATATAGGTTTTCCTGAAATAAACAGATGTTTATCAGACCCACCAAAAATAAATCTTAATTTCTAAAACTCGTTCAGTGCTCTACCTAGCAAACTACTTTGATAAAAACATGTAACGTTGTAAAGTAATGTTATTTTTTAATGCCCTCCGTTCATAATAAAACCAAAACTAGAAATGCGGTTTTGCAGTTTAAATATACATTTGAATTCGTATCTGTATTTATTGTTTTTATAAATGTCAGAATCTGGTATAAATAGCTTTGTGGTCATTTGTGGGTTATAATGTTTAGCTAGCTGGCTAACATGGCAGTTAGATTGAGTGACAGTTCGAATGAAGTGCTGCACATTAATTCAAATTTTAATGTTAGACAGACAGCTCGCGACGCAATCGCCATAAAGTTAGAAATGAACTGTTCTCAGTTCACATTGGGAACTCGTCTGGTGACTTTGAAAAACTGGTAGCACTTACTCCCACCATTTTGAATTAACGTTCGCTAAATAATTCTGTCGTCAGCGTCTCAACAATATTGCCATTTCAGTGCACCCTAAGAGAAAACTAGCGAAAGAATAATATTTGTAGCTAATCTTAGGAGTTTTGGTGTACTTGGTTACAGTTTGTTGACATGAAAGCGTCCGTTCTCTCTGGCATTTCGCTGCTTGTTTAAATAATACGCAAGGAACAACAACTACTCTGCTTTATTTAAGCGTCCGATTTTATCTAAAATGTTTGTTGCGCTGCGGTCACTCGACGTTAAAACAAGTTGGGCACATTGAGCTGTAACACTTCATCTAGCTGCTCATGCAACTTCAAAATGGATCGCCAAACTGTGGACCCGGGGTGACATTCGTTAGCTGCACTCAAAGGTGGACATGCAAATGCGATATGAGCCGCTTTGCGTTATATTCACAGGAGCATCTTGTCGTTTCAGTAAAATATAATTACGCAAATGTGCTTTTAAGGAGGCGTGCATCCCGAACAAGTGTCCAGCACTCGCTATGTTAAAGTACACTCCGCCAGCTGGCGTGCAAACTGTTCTCCCAAAACAACAAAAGAGAACTTGGGGCTCAGATTCCAGCACTACGGCGCTGAACCGCTCACCATTGTGACTGACCCAACTTGGTTTCAACAGCTTCATCTCCAGCGCGGTGCCCTGAAAATAAAATAAGATCTTTGGAAGCTGGCTGCAATCTTCCCCCCTTCCCTTCACCGTTTCTGGTGGCTATCCTTACACGAACCCCACTCTTCAGCTTGTGTTGCGTTTGTAGGAAAAGCAGTCCGTTACTTGTGTCTTTAGTGAAACTCCATTTCTCTCGCATCCCTCAGACTCCTGGCAGCGGCCGCAGCAGCAGCAACACAGGAAGTGTCCGACCTTTCACGCAGTCCCCCTGGAAACACATGCCCTTCGAAAGGTCAGGTCCGCGATTTCACAATCACAGCTTTCAATCTGGGTAGCCCTGTTTCAGCGTCGAGGTACAGTCTGGGTATAGCCATCAAAAGTTGTTTCTTTATCTGACTTTAAAAGCAAAATAATGGCATTTGAAAATAGATTGTGTTATTTGATCAGTTGACTGTTTCGTAGTAAAACAAACTACTAAACCATACAAAATAATAACCATGCTCATTGTGTTCCAGATAATATTTTTAAGTTTATAACTTAAATGAATTAAAAATGTTTTTATTCCTTCTTTAGATAAATTATGTTTAATGCCACAATATACATGATATATATTGGTTTACTTAATTAATTTGAAATTTGACTTTTTAACTGCCCAAGCTAAATAAAGCGACATGATATAGATATGCATTAAATTAGTGGTTGTATTGAACTATGTATTATCAGTGTGACTTGTACGAATAGGGCCGGCACTCATATTATAAAACTAGTTAGGTAGCTACCACTAAGTTTGCTTCAGTTGTGTGGAACTCAATGTGTTGCGTGATGTTTTCAGTCGGATGAGGTCGAATGTGGCACAAGGGTATAACTTGTGGAGAGTGAATGCGACCAAGAGGACAAAAGGACTCATAATTTGCGGATTTGATAAAAGACGTGTTTGAACGTACACATCAAATGCAAAGTTGACTCTTGAAGCAGCAACGAGATAGCTAGTTTTGCAGTGAAAACATGTCCACCCTTGTATCCCGCGCGGTGATGAATTTACTCTCCAGACAGTGTGCAACACCATGGTGAGCGATGGAACAAATAACGTTTGTTTTGCAAAGTGTTAAGTATTTATAGTTCTTAACCTGGTTGTGTAAATTCGGCAATGACACCCTGATTATAAAGCTGTATTGAATGCTTCGTCTTACGCAGAAATAGATCGCAAGCTAGTTTGATACGTACACGTGAGCGCATTGTCAAGAACGTGAATGACATCGACAGCTGTCACTGCAGTAACCCTGCATTTGTTTGCTTAGCTTAGCCCATTGACTGGATTTAACACGCATCTCATTCACAGCCACTGGCGTCCCTCAGTGATGACACTGAAGACATCTCTCCCTTTAAGGTTTGTTGTGGAAGTTACGTTCCTACATTAATCGTCATGGGTGGATGTTAGTTTGCTTATTTATTGTAAGACCACACTTTTGGAGAACATCATAATTATCTGTTGTGTGTCCTAATGCTCTATTACACTAAACCTCATGTTAATGTGTTGTGGGACACAAACAGAGCAGAGCCCACAAAAAAGAAGAAAATCGACCCGAAGCGAGAGCAAGCAAGGAAGGAGCGCCTGAAGAAGAAACTCAAGAAGATGGAGAAAGTCGCCCCTGAGCTCATCCCCATCGAAGACTTTGTCACCCCAGTGAAATACAGTGACGAGCTCAGGTACGAGATCAAGGTTGACGTCACACCACGTCCATAACTCCAGCAACCATCGCTTCTGAATCTGTGACCTTGTCGTCTGTTTGTGTTCCAGCGTGCGCATGCTGCCACAGGTCCCATTTGAGGAGAGTGAGCGCAGGGCCCTGCTGCTGAAGGAGTGGTCGCGCTACAAGCTCTCGCAGCACAAAGCAGAGATGGCGGCCATCGGCCAGGCTCTACAGGCCCAGCGGGAGGCCCTGCAGGAGCTGAAGCTGGAGTCGGAGGAGCTGTACTGGGCTGCTCTCAGGCCCGACCCAGTGCTCTTTCCCTTCCATCACCAAGGGCCCAGCTACACTCCTCCAAAAGACAAGTATCAGCCACCTGAAGGCAAATACAGTGACATTACCAAAGTCTACACCCAGTAGCAGATGAAATGGAACAAGGAGGTTGATGCTGTTGTGAGCCAGTTGTTTCTCTTCTGCATCCTGGGAACTCTTTTAGGAGTGAAGTACTTTGAGACTTCCATTACATGTCCTTGACCAAGATATGTTCAGCCTATTGTGTAGAAATGTCTGCCACCTGAAGGTCATGGAAACTCTATATAAAATTGGCTGCAGAAAGATGCAAGGCTGAAGTTCCCATTAATCATTGAGGGCTTAATAGTGTAAAGCTCACTACTCACATGTGAAATGTGACATAAAAATGGGAGTACGGGTAAAATTAAGGATTCACATTTAAATATTTTTTTATTGTTTTATATTTTCCCTGATATAAAACATTGTATGTAAGGTGTCTTGTGAAATAAAAAGGCGACCTCAATCTGAAATAAACATCAACATGCAAGACTTTGCCTTGAATGAGCAAGCATAAATATTGTGTACATTTAGTGGAACAATATTTACACAAGGAAGACCTTCTCCCCCTCTGCATTTGCCTAGTTTAATTTTTTTCCATTTTGGCTGTCAAAACAATGCATTAAATCAGTGGTTCCCAACCCTTTCCTCGCAAAACCCCAGCCAGTCCAAGTATTTGTTCAATTCCACCACCAGCGCACCTGATTAAACTTGTTAATCACTTAACAGATTAGTGCTGATTAGTTGAATCAGGTGTGCCGGTGGTGGAAATGAACAAATACATGGATTGGCTGGGGGTTCACGTGGAGAGGGTTGGGAACCTCTGCATTAAATTAACCACACACAATACAGGTTTAAAAGGAAGTCGATGGTTAGGCAGGAATGAGCAGAATGAGGTGCAGCTGATCTCAGGAGTCCCGGGGCGTGTCTTGGGGAAGCGGCAGGTGCCAGTCTGCTGGAGGATTCTGCCGGAGTTTCCACACGGGAGGAAACTTCCTCTGCTCAGCCACCCTGGCCCTCTCGCTCTGCTGCAGTGACTCCTAGTAACAGAGGGGCAGTTAGGGTACCGAACAAAGGCTCAGCAGCTGGGAAACGCAGTTGTAAAGGGTCCATTTAGCATTCTACCTTCACCCGATTCGACCCAATACTGTCTGTGCAGTTACTTTGAGCTGGAAAGCATGCTGATGACCCTCCAGGACCAAGATTAGGGGTCACTGGCCTATGTCTTCAGCAGCATTTCACAATCTGAAATCTGTATTTGTGGACCAGTGGATCAGTAGGATGGAAGCGTAATATCAATAAAGATGTTTGCAGTTCAAATGGTTTTTTCTCAGAAAACAGTACAGTTTTAGCAATCTCTGTGCCTGACCAATGAGAATGACCTCAGAAATGTGGGCTAGCAGTGGCCATGATAGGTCCATTTCATACCTTAGTCTCAGTGCTGGAACTTTTCTCCCACTCATGACACGTGTAGTAGTCATCCTTCCATTGCTGGCAGGCTGGAGTTGTGCCAAAAGTGTAGAAGTGGTGAAAACGATTCCACACGCTTTTGCAGAGTCTGAATTCACTCCAGTACTCGTCACACGTTCGAGGAGGCTGAGGATGTTAAAAAAATGTGCATGTCTTTAGGCCTAGCTTAAGAGTGGGAGATTATAAATCCAGTAAATATCACCCCTAAAGATTTATGCTGTGTTCCTGTACTCTCAGAATCATCCCAAATATGAGTCTCCAACACTCTACAACTGTTAAAGTGAACCTCTGAGTCATAATTACCAGTGGGAAACTCGGGGGTTTGATTTGTGACTTGTAAAATGACAATGGTAAAAACGTTTTCTTTTTCAATAAAAACCTTGGTTTTCGTAACTTTTGATCAAGCAAATTATTTTGTCTGCTATGACAGCAACAAATAAATACTAAAACTGGTATCTTATTAACACATGGTTCACTTGCTTTGTTCCTCGATATTGTTGATAACAAGATAAATATTAAATCTAATCTGTACATAAACGTATAACTTTTTCTGTTCTCTCTGGAGAATACAACTGGGAAGAACAAGTGTCACAAGAACGCAGCATTAGAGCAGCGTTGTTGAACTCCCGAGTCTCCAGGGCCACAATGGCTGCTGGTATTTGCTCCAACCAAGTGCTTCACCACCTGATTTCACCAATTAGTTTACCCCGAGATGAAATAATTAGTGAAATCAGTGTGATTCATTAAGAAAGAGGTTACATTATGGACACCTGGTCACTGAAACTAAACTATTTGTGAAAATGAGTTCAAGACGTGTTTTCAACAACCTTAATGATTAAGAGGTTGACTGTAATAAAATCCAGCAAACACAGCAGGTCCAAAAAGGAGAGTTTGGCTAGAGTCCAAATTAATGGAAGTCAAAATGGAGAAGCCGAAAAAAATAATTGTTATTAACGTCGTATGGAATGACCATAAATCCGATCAGACAACACTCCTAACGCAGAGCTAGCTCACTAGCCAGTCCGCACATTGGGCAACATTACACAGGTTTACTAACTTGTTTTACTTCCATATGGCCTGCTGTCAACAGTCAGATGGTTAGCGAGTAACAAACACGAAACGCACAAACAAGGTCGTGATGGTTTGTGCATTAAAGTTGGGTTGCTAGCCAAGAAGACGGACGTTTCAAGTCACTGAAATGTCATGACATCAAGAATAGCTATAATCGAAGTAAGCGATTTATGACAATGATTGTACGATTAACTGGTGAAGAAAGATAGAAGGTTAAATGCAGGGAAATTAACTAATTCTCCAAACATTCATAATGATATTTCTAAAGGAAAAGCTCTTACCCTCCACAGAGCCTCTCTACCGGCCATTCCGACAGGAAAAGGATGCAGACAAAGGAAAGTTTGTGATAGCCAATCAACGACTAAGACATCATCTGAAGTCCCGCCCACTCCTGCGACCGGCCATGTTTGTAGTTCAATACATTTATGCGGTTCTTTCCGTTTTGAGCGCCAGTCTACTGTAGTAGCGAACGCGAGTGAAAATCAGGAGAAGTCATGTCAATTTTCCTACATCGCGAGTGAATACATAACTGCCATATACACCCATCGTAGTCTACTGATTGTGACCGATCGGGAATGGAGGTAGACTGGAATTCAAAAATGTTGAACTTGAAAGTGATATCAAGGGGGGCTCAAATTAATGTACCGTATTTAATGCCACGCACATTTGCGCGTGCGCCCCTCCCCAATAAAAAACATGCATGGACTGGAGCTGGGCCTGTTTAAAATCAGTATGCAAGAATCAAACATAGAAAAATCGGGATCGCATTAAAACATTATTTACTTTTCATATCGTCTTTCCGAATAGTATATATTTTTTCATTCAGAGACCCGCTCATTTGGCCTCTACAGTGAATTGTTTGATTTTGTTCTGACCTTTCTTTAGGCCTATATCAAACACTGTTTACTTCTCCAATTTGTATTCTTTAGCAATAGTGCTAAGACATAGCATTTACAGTTTTTTGCCAATGGAAAGTGACTTTCTGTTTAATGTTCGCCTTCTTATCAGTCAAAAGGAGGAGCTTGATAGGGCGTAATTGGGTATACTACTTCTATGGAGTGAAATCGGTGACAAAAATACATATATAAGATTGTTATTTTGCATTTATAAAGTGTGATTTACGATTACAAACTGCAATTTATGTTTACGAATCTGTTTAGCGTATATACCTATTTTCGACAGCGATCAGACAAAGATCAGTGTGCAACTCTAAATGCACAGGTCTCGTGGGTGTCCTTGACATAAACTATGTCGGGCATATTTCTGACCGATTTCCTAGAGGTCAAAGCATAGTCTTGTTTGATTAAAATATTGAACGTTTAATTCAGCATTTAATTAAATCAGAATATACACTAAGACGATGTCCATGAACGTAATCTCTGTGGTACTTTTTAAGGAAGATATATTTAATGTGAATTATTTAAAATATCTGATGTAGTAAAAAATTCCACATCAGATATTCATCAGCAAATCATGTTCACAAAAGCCATAGAATCCAATCTGGAAAAAACAGCCATGACACAACGACAGGAAAATGATTGCAATCTTGAGCTACTGCCCAATTGTTTTATTTATTTATTTTGGTAATTCAGATTGTAGAAAATATTCCCCTTTTCAACACATCTGTAAATGCAACATAAGAAATGAAAACAGCTGTCTTTCTTCCAATTGCTCAGTCAAAGTTAAAAAGAAAGACATTTTAAAATGTTAAAATGGCAATTAGACCCTCAATCCCATGAACCTAAATTAGGGCAACATTGGCCAGCAGACCTTCGACCTTCTCCAGCACACCTGCTTTTTTTCTTCAGGTTGCCTTGGGAACTGGTATCTCAGTATGTGATAAAGGACACATTGAACACTGTTGGGTTTTTAAGAGCAGCAATGAAAGTAGATTTTCACCTCGTTTTATTCAAAGTACTAATTTATTTTATTGTGTACATAAATAAACAAATAGCACATTTCCTCCTATGATTTTCAGTGTTTGATGTTATGAAATATTACCTTAATACATAACGCAAAGAAATCCAAAGGCTGTTCCGCTTCTTTCAATGATAGATATTTTCTCCATCACTCAACACTGCCTTCATAAAGGAAAAAATAAGTCCAACCCATCTTACTAATGCACACCAATGCAGAATCCACTGCTCTGAAGGACATGTGGTTATATCAAAAAACTGAAAACAAAATGCTTCCCTGATGAGGGAGAAAGAGAATGAACAGCAGTCTGAGACTCTATGTGGAATTTCTGTCTGTTATTCCACGGGGCTCTCGTCCGGTGCTCCACAGCTGTCCCAGCTGCTCCTCTAAGGTTTCCTTCCTTTCTTGCGTAGTGACTGTCCCTCGCCAGAGAAGGCGATGAAACGGCTCAGAGCATCCTCCTGCAGGACAGTGAAGAGACAGCAGTCAGCTACTCTACCAGAAGAGCAAGCCAAACCTCGCATGCTACAAGCCAAACCTCACATGCTACAAGCAAACGCACAAAAGCGTCTAGTTTCCAGGTATACCCTGTTTATCACCAGGACGCGCGCGAGTGTCAAAGGAACAAGCCTTGGCAGGGTCCCTTTAACATCGGACCCATGCAGATGTGTTCCTAATCAAATAATTCCTTACCTTTTTTAACCAACAAAATATAAAGGGTATAATTGGCCACCAAATTGGCTATCAATTTTTTTTTTAAAGAACACAAAATTCAGAACTGAACAGGTATTTGCTTTAGGAAAACTTTTTTTAAAACATATTTTTGCAGCTTAAATTATGTTTGTTGAACCTAAACAGAATCATGCAGGATTTAGTGGGTTGGTTGTCATTTGAATGAATATGAGCAGTGTGCATTGCTGTTGTCACTATGAAGGTGTCATGCTTGGTTTCAGCTCGACTGTTTGCTCGAGTATCCTTCAGGCTCACATCATCTAATTTCTTGGGCTGAGGTCGTGAATTTCGAATGAAGGTAATCCTCCCAATTTTGTATTCGTAGTTCGGAATCCCCCTGCAGAGGAAAGAGAAACACACTGGTTTGAACAGAAAAGGCCAAATTCCACCATGAGGGGTACATTCAGGAAACTGGGAGTGATCTTTTCTGAGACTGCTTCCCTGCTTCCTAACTGCAAATTGTGTGTTTGTGCAAATATACGCAGAGCTTCTGAGTAGAGAACACCAATAAGTTCTGGTAGTCGGCTAAATGTACAAGCCAGCAAGCTGACAGCACACTGACATCGCTAGACTGGATAGGAAAAGATAAGCTAATGAGTTAGCCAGAGAGACGGATGAATTTCCCTCAGTGTATAAAAAACTGAGGGAAATTTTCAGTAACTTTTGAAGGACAGTATATCTGACTGCTTTCTCTGACTTTAATGATTTTCAGTATTATACATTACATTTTCAAGGACGTCCAAGGGCCACAGAAACCAGGAGTACACAACATCACAGAAACCCTGAGTACACCACAGACGCCTTGGGCTGAACCATTTCCTGACCTTTTGATGTCACTGGGGTCAATGGGGACCGGGCTGGGCTCAATGCCTTTCTTCTTGCCGTCCAGACGATTTCCTGAGCCGGTGAAGGCCTGCGGAGAAACACAAATAAACCACTAATGTCAAGTTCAGGCTGCATTGTGAAAAAGAGGGCATTCAGAATGTTAATATAAATTCTGTCCAATTATATGACGAAGAAGTAAACAAAAAGCTCCATGACTTCTATTTTCAAAGGTAAACTTAAACATTTTGTAACAATTGACCTCCCCAAATATTTTGACATTTTCCGTGTCCTGTTTGTACACTTCAGAGGCATAACGTGTATTTTTGAACATGAACGTACTCTGAATCCGATATCCATTTCAGCATAACTGCTGGGGTCACCTTCTTCCTCCTGCAGTCAGAATGAGAGAAATTTGAGAAAATGATCCATAATGGTGTTGTATGAGGAATGATGGGACATGGAGGAAGAGTGAGGAATGCTGGGATATAGAGGCAGTGTGGGGAATGCTGGGACATGGAGGCAGTGTGAGGAATGCTGGGACATGGTGGCAGTGTGAGGAATGCTGGGACATGTTGGAATGGTGGAAGCATACTGTAGGTTCTTCATGATGCTGGGAGCGTCGCTCTGGTTCTTTATAACCTAGTGGTGCATCAAAATCCACCTGCATAAAAACACAACAAGATGGAAAAAGATCCCCTGGATCAGCGCCATTGATTCTTTCACACTTCACTGTGAGTGGTGAGACACTGCCTTCGTTTATTTCATTATATTTTTATTTGGAATACAAACTTAATAGAAACACATCTTCTGCAATAGACTGAATTACTTTCACATGTATGGGTTTCGTATCGGGCAGGAAAAGTGATCTTACGTTCATATCGCACTCGATGATGGACACGGCCTTGTCAGGCTTGGTCTCCATAACTCGCAGCTCATAGATCTGAAAACAGAACAGGCAAAGTGTGAGTCACACAGACACCAGGACACTCAGAGCCATTGTCTTCTCTTTTCAGAAAAAAAAGTCTCGAAAGACACTTTTCAATCCTAATCCAAAAATACTTCTATTTTCCATGTCTGTTCCCAACGGTGATTCACACACAAGACTCTGAACTGTCCTGTACAACACCAGATTCCTTTGGTGCCCAAGCACTAAATCGTGTCTGGTTATCAAAGTCTAAATCAAAGTCTTTCCCGTGTTTAAATAAGATCGTGCAGTATCCCAACAGATCTGTATCTGTTTAAATGATTCTCATTTCCTACCACACATTTGACTAGTCACACTGTGCTTAGGGACAGGCCCTACCTAACTGCAGGCTAACTTCATGCTAAGTGATTGTACTTTAAAAAACGTTTAAATGTGAGAAAGCTTTTCTCTGTCTGAGCCACTATTTTTGGGAATGCTGCCTCTTCTCCATTTCTTTCACTTGCAAGACGTGTGAGAAATCAGGTCACATCATACCTTTTCATTGTAGTTTATAGCAATAACATCACCAGTGGTCAGACACGCAAAGTTTCTTAAAGCATTTTCCAATCTGCAGACATATAGTTATGGAATAATCATGTAGCAGCATGTTACTTCACAAAAGACAAAGAAACCAGAATTCAGACAATGATCTCAGTCAGGATTACATAAACAAGTACATAAGTACATGTAGAAGTACATAAAACAATTATTGAATTAAAACTAAAAAGTGTGAGTGTGTGTGTGTGTGTGTGTGTGTGAATGAGTGAGTGTGTGAGTGTGTGTGTGTGTGTGTGTGACTGTGAGAGCCTGAGTGTGTGTGTGTGTGTGTGTGTGTGTGTACGTTTACAGATTCCCATGCTGTATCGTTCACACTAGATTGGTGCATTTTAATGACAGAGTATCAGTGAAACGCGGTGGTTGCAGAACTAGTGGGGCAGTTATGGTACTTAATCTGCACTGCTTCAGTAGTACCCAGTTAAATGGATAAAATGTCAGGTGAGACTCCCTGGCTAAGGATGTCTGCTTCGCACATGATGTAATGTAAACATAGTGTTTCAGTCACTGCTCGTATCATCTCACGAGTGGGAAAAGGATACACTGCTTTGGGGTTGGTGATGTCCAGGAAATCTGGGCTCTGGGGCTGGAATTTGGAGTAAGTTGCGACCATGAGGTTAACGCTTTCCACCTGCACCAGCCCCCCCTCCTCCAGCAGCAGGTTCTGCATCATCTGGGGGGGGGAGAGGTGTCACTCAAACAGAAGCAGGCAAGTTCAATGCAAATCAACTGTAGTTATAGGTGCAGTTTAGGAGCAAGAGTACTGCCTATAATGTTAAGAAATAGTATCCACTCACAGCATCTACACAGATGTAAACACACAAGACAACGTTCTTCAGCGTTCCATACCACTGGTAACCCACGGGGGTCTAATGTTTCAACACTGGTGTTTCTCATCCGGTCCCCAATGTGATGGTTTATTGGTTTATAAACAAGGAAATGTTCTGACCACAGCGGTGTTCGCATACCAGTGTGACTGAAACAGAAAGATATTCTGCCACCTCAGACTTGGGCTGCTGAAAAGCAGGGAAGTACACATGCTGCTCACCCAATGAGGCAGGTAACAAATCCCTTCATCTGCTACAAACTCCAGCACACCACAGTGTGTCATGCGGTCGGAGTTCTTATTGGTCAGCTTGAACAACATCGGATATGTGATGTTCAGACGGCCTGCGAAAGAGAGGATTGGAGCATATGTCATTCATAAATTTAATTTTAGAAAGCAGAGGTTAATTAGATTTGAAATGTCAATATCTGTATACTTACTGAGTTGGTCAAGTGCAGAAGGGGGCATAATGACTGAAATTATAAAAAAACAATACATTTACATTTTACATTACATCTTAAGCATTTAGCAGACACTCTTATCCAGAGCGACTTACAAGATGTGCATTAATACATGGTAAGAACAATCATAGTTCACGCAAAAGATCAGTGCAGTAATACAGCGATAGACATTGTTGTGGGCAGCTGCATACCATATCTGTAACACTGGGAAAGAAATGTCTGAAGGAATATTATTAACACACAGGCCTTATGTACAAGTGGACTTGCACTGGCACAGAAGGATTGTGTGAAATTTACAAAACCAAATTCTCTTTTAATTGGTGTGTGCGTAATGCGATTATGGCTTCCTTTCACATTCTAATCACAAAATAACATTAAGTCACATTTCACAGTCAAAACTAAACGCAGTTTGCACGATAAACACAGTACAGTACAACTATTGCATAATAACTACTGCACGACACGGAGCTGGACATATGATGACGATACACGAAAGAAGAAGTACAACTATTCCAACGAGAAAATGTGGTTCTGCATGGCTCAGTAGGTAGAGCAAGGCGCTGACACTATTCGCCTTGGATAAAAGCGTCTGTTAAATGGCATATTATATATATATATATTTTGTTTTAATCCTTTATTTAACCAGGGTAGTCACGTTGAGATTGGCATCTTTTTAAAGTGAGCCCTGGCCAAGGCAGCATACAAAAAGTTTAATATAAAACAACATTACATAGAAAGTCATAAATAAAAGCAAGATTATATATATATAACACGATAGAAATAAATACTTTTTCCTCCTTTTTCCACATCCGATCGGTCATTGGGCCCCGCCAGCATGGACACGGAATAGCAGCGGTATTGCGTGGAGAACCGGTTCTGGAAGGCCCGTTGAATTGGGTGGTCAAACATGTTGAAGGAGAACTGTCAAAATAAGATAAACAAATTGCGATTATAACAACTTACATATACAATTGCGAACGTGAGCTAGCTGGCTACAAGGCTACTTGTCTGTTAAGCAGGAAAGCCTGCTGGGCCGCACATCTGGAGGACTGCTTGTATACAGAAGAAAACGTCAGTTCCTCGCTAGCTGGCTGAGGACGCTAGATAAGTGGGCTAAGTAGCGCCAGACTAGTAATGACACATCATAAAGTTAGCTAGCCTGCGAGCTACAATACAGTCTTTTTATTTCCATCGCTAAAACTCCTACAATCTGCCCAGCTAGTGAACCACGTATTCGAGTTTTGGGCTGTTCGCTGAAGTCGTAAAATGCCACTCGTCTCTTTAAACCCCTAAACTTTAAAATGTTGACTGCGGTGACTGCGCATTATTTTCAGTAAGTAAGTAGATAGATGTGGTGACAGCTGTTTCATGGTGAATAGCGTTACCGTGCGGCTCACATTCAGCGCTCACCATGTTCAGAGGTTTATTGTTTATTATTGTGTCGAATGTCCCTGTTTCTTGGGTGACTCCGGTCCGCTGCTCGTCTGCCTCTCTACAGTCACCCGGAAATGCTCTAACACTAAGGGAAATACGACATGACATAACGAAACAAAACAACTAATCACAACATAGCCCCGTCCAATCAAATAAGAGTTCTGAGTGGCACACGATTGGTTTAAGCGTTTGTTTTTGTGTCGGTCATGTGACACTAAACACTGCGATTGGACAGAAGACGACCTGCCACGGGCTACGATAGGTCAGTTTTATAGTACAGCCGCTGCCCATTGGCTATTTGGATCCGGATTAATCAATGAGACGATTTGTGAATTTGGCGCCAGAGTTTTAATAAGGAAGGTTTGTTTAGCTGCGAGCGGGTTTCCTTTTTTTAAACACAAGCGATTATTCTCGCCGAGTTTTTATTAATTTAAACCACATTCAGAGCTTTAAACACCGAACGATACGCAGACATGTTCGTGACGGATATTCGGAAAGAGTTTTATGACGTTGTTGTTAATCAGGTGAGATTGTTTTCTGTTCAGTTTTGTTACCCAGACAGATGAAGCTAAAGGTAGTCAGCTATGTGGCTCTTCTCGGATTTCCTGCCACTTGTGTTCTGTAATGTTTGATGTTTTGTCCCTGTTTCTAGAGAGTTGCTCTCTTGGTATCGTCAGATATCGATGCCTTGTGTGCGTGCAAAATATTGCAAGTAAGTGAAGTCCAAATTTTACCATTTAAATTCAATTGAGCTTTTTAGAAGGGTTTTATTTCGCCATATGTAACAAATACAATGGAATGCCTACTCTCTTCTTAAAGAAGACAAAAGCAATATTTCGCCTCATTGTTAGTAATACTGATTTGGGAACTTGCGTTTGAATCGCCCAGGCCCTGTTCCACTGTGACCAAGTCCAATACACCCTGGTGCCGGTGACCGGATGGCAGGAACTGGAAACGGCGTTTGTGGAGCACAAGGAGCAGGTAACGATTCGGTGTCAGACCCGCGAGTAACTGCCCTGTTCGCTCTAGCGATGGAGCAGCCTGCTTATTTATGCGTGTTCTTCACATTTTACATGTTTATGAGCAGATTAAGCGCTTCTGGTGTAACGACCTTCCGCTCCTCTAAGTTCAAATGTTTTACCCGCAGTTCCAGTATTTTGTGTTGATAAACTGCGGGGCGAATGTCGACCTCCTGGAGACCCTGCAGCCGGAGGAGGACTCCGTTTTCTTCATCTGTGACACACACCGACCCGTGGATGTGGTCAACGTGTACAACGACACGCAGGTACAGCGGTGTGCGGCAGATCCACACACACACACACACACGGGCCTGCTCCACACACACACACACAGGCCTGCTCCACACACACCCGGACGAATGTAACGTACTATGGTTGTGTGGGTGGTGAGACTGAAACAACGGCAGTAACTCAAATTTGCGGGTCGGTCCACGCAGATTAAGCTGCTCATCAAGCCCGAAGACGACCTGGGTGTCCCTTCCTACGACGACATCTTCAGAGATGAGGAGGAGGAAGAGGAGGATGGGGAGGATTCTGGACATGAGAGTGATGGTGGCTCAGAGCCTTCTGGGAAACGGAGGCGTTTTGATGAGGTAGGCTTTCCTCCCCGCTACGCTGTTAATCTTAATCAGACCGGTGCCAGATGTACAGGGCAGGGTGTTGTGTTAGATGTTTTTCTGAATGAAAGGAGAGAAAGGTTAAACGCTGGTGCTTGCCTCCTCTGCAGGGAGCTTTGGAGAGGAGAATCGACCGGCAGAGGAAAAAGCGAGAGTGGGAAGCAAACAGGTAAATGAGGGCTAATGGGAAAGGTTTCAAAGTGGTTCTGTGTGGCTCAGTAGGTAGAGCATGGTTCTGTGTGGCTCAGTAGGTAGAGCATGGTTCTGTGTGGCTCAGTAGGGTAGAGCATGGTTCTGTGTGGTTCTCAGGTAGTGTGGTTCTGTGGGCTCAGTAGGTAGAGCATGGTTCTGGTTCTGTGTGGGCTCAGTAGGTAGAGTGTGGTTCTGTGTGGCTCAGAGGTAGAGCGTGGTTCTGTGTGGCTCAGTAGGTAGAGCACGGCACTGACAATGCTTTGGTTGTGGGTTTGATTCCCATTGGGGCCACATATACTGAAAAATGTATGCATTCATAAGCATCTGCTGAATGGCACAGGCTATGTTAACGTGTACTGTGTCTTAGGAGGCTTGCTGACTGACTTGTCTTTTATAGGAGGGAAATCCTGTTTGAGTACGAACAATACGAGTATCATGGAACTTCGGTGAGTATTAGTTTGTTCTTAAACAGTTAATTGTGCGATTTACGGCCAGAATGAGTACAATGGAGAAAGAGACCTTTCTTTGACAAGCTTTCCCATCTTTTCTAGTCTGCCATGGTGGCGTTTGAGCTTGCGTGGGTCATGACTAAGGATACGAAAGATATGCTGTGGTAAGTGACATCACTTTCTTGTGGTCCTTATGTATTCATATAACACGTCTCCATTAGGCTGGCTCACAATGTGATCAGTTGACCAGAATCTGAAATCCGAATGTGTTTTATGCCTTCAGTAATGTCAGCTGTAGTGAGATGTGATGAACTACACTCTGGGTGTCTTTCTGTGGTGTTTCATTGTGATTCTCTCCTGCCAGGTGGGCCATCATCGGACTGACGGATCAGTGGGTGCACGATAAAATCACTCAGTAAGAATTACTGCTGTTTATTTAAACTTGTTCCAAAACTAGTACAAGAAAGCCATTATGAATTTAAATGAAATTTTGGGTTCTACATAATTCTTTACTATAGTGTGTATTGAAGAATTCTTTATTAATTCTTTGTGCTTCCCAGAAACAATAGTAACAATAGTGTTTGAGCCAATTAAGATTATTAAATGTGTAGATATTAGATGTTAGAAGTGATAGATGTTTTTTAATGTACTATTATTGGATAAATTGATGTCCAGAATGAAATAAGAACATAAATATACATAATGATGAGAGCAGGCAATTTTGCCAATCCAGGCGTGTGGTTTTTAATGTGTCAGGAAGTATCATGATGTCCCCTGTAACCATACAAGTGATTTAAAGTGCCTCCAGATCTACCTGCTTATTGGGAGTTCACTAAGTTCATAGTCACTCATTCACCTGGTGGAGAGTGTTCCCCTGGTGACACGTATTACCAAGTGTGCCTGTGGGGGTTGGGAACAGTATGGTCAATGGCAGTAGTGTCTGGTTGGCAGTAGTGTCTTGTTGTCTTCCACACACCCCAGTAGTGACTGTCCTGAATTATATTGGTGGTTGTCTGTCTGTCCTGAACGTTCTTGGTGTCTGTCTGTCCTGCAGTATGAAGTATGTCACCGATGTGGCCAAAATGCAACGGCACGTCTCCCGACACAACCACCGAAACGAGGATGAGGAGAACTCTCTGTCCATCGACTGCATGAGGGTTTCCTTTGAGTACGAGTATCCTGATTGGCCGCTGTGAACACAAACCCACACACCTCCCATGTTTCTGTGCTGTAGTCTTTCTAAAACAGTAGATGGCAAAGAGAAAGTCTCGTTTCAGTTGTTGCTTTGTCAGTGATTTCCCCGCCCTCTGCCTTCAGGGCCTCTCTATTGACTGTGAGGGTGGTGTGGCTGGCCCTCTGGAGCTTCGTTTAAGCCAGGGGTGCCCAAGTTCGGTCCTGGAGATCTACTGGGTGTGCAGGCTTTTGTTCCAGCCCTTCACTAACACACCTGATTTGAGCATTCATTGCCTTGACGAGCAGTCGATTAGTGGAATCAGGTGTGTTAGTGAAGTGATTAATGGAATCAGGTGTGTTAGTGAAGGGCTGGAACAAAAGCCTGCACACCCAGTAGATCTCCAGGACCGAACTTGGGCACCCCTGGTTTCAGCCAATCCCTGCAGGTGTTTGACATTATGACATCATTCGCCGTTCATTTTGTCACCACCATTCACTCCAGGCAGGTGTAGTTCCTGAATGTAAATCTGTTCTGCCTGGAACACTTCCTTCAATGCTGATTTGATCTTTGATTATGTTGTGGTTCATCTCTAAGATTGGCAGGAGGAGCAGACAGTCACCGGATCACAATGAACTTGTGTAGTGATCAAACTGACCTCAAATGACTTTTGAAAGCTAGTTTACCATTTATTGCTGCAGTGTATTTTATGATCTTGTGTTTCGAATTTGGGGTGTGGAACAGCGTAGCGGATTGTGCTGATCTCAGGTCTGTGTGACAGTTCTTAACTGCCTGTCCAGCCTGCGTCTCTCCCTGTATCAGCACTGGTCTCTGTACGACAGCATCTGTAACTCCTGCTACACCTCCTCCTACTTCAAGCTCTGGTCCATGCACGGGCAGAAGAAACTGCAGGAGTTCCTTGCTGACATGGGGTGTGTTCCTGCCCGCCCGCACACATTACTCCAGCCTGCTAGTGCATTGTATCTGATCTAATCCAACTGGTTACAGTGAATGCACCTACAGTACCTTCCACTTGATGTATTAAGTAGAAACATCCATAGATAATTTCAGCGTTTTCTTTCCCAGTCTTCCCCTGAAGCAGGTCCGGCAGAAGTTCAGCTCCATGGACATCTCCATCAAAGAGAACCTGCGGGAGGTCATCGAGGAATCGTCGAATAAATACGGGTGCGAGTCTCGGTCACACAGAGGCCTGCTGTGGTGAAATACGGGTTTGAGGCCCAGCGCTCTGCCCAGTGGCCCAGTGTTGTAACTGCGTTGCCTGTGACTCCCGCAGGATAAAGGATATCCGCATCCAGACGTTCGGCGTCCACTTCGGCTTCAAGAACAAGTTCCTGGCGTGTGACGTGGTGCACGCTGCCGCCGCCCTGCTGGAGAGCGTGGAGAAGGACGAGAGTGGCAGCGACAACTTCATCAAAGCGCTGGACTGCCTCTCCAGGTACAGAGTTGGGGGTGTGCGTGCGTGCATGTGCATGTCTCAGGTCTCGCGTGGGGGTGGGGGAGGAAGATTTTTTTCTTTTCTTTTTTTCTGTGTTACAGGTATGGTATGGAGATGCCAACAATGATGTCTATTACTGTATTACTACACTGACTATGATTGATCATACTATGTATTAATGTACCTCTTGTAAGTCGCTCTGGGTAAAAGCATCTGCTAAATGCCTAAATGTAAATGTGTCTTTGCAGGACACACCTGGAGCGGCTGCACCGTGGGATCCACCTGGCCAAGAAGAAGCTGATGGCCATCCAACAGACCGTGGCCAGCTGCATCTGCACCAACCTTATCCTGTCTCAGGGGCCCTTCCTGTACTGCTACCTGATGGAGGTGAGCCTCTCCCCCTAACCCCTAACCCTCCTCCTAACCCTAACCCTCTCCCCCTAACTCCTAACCCTCTCCTCCTAACCCTAACCCTCTGCCCCTAACCCTAACCCCCATCCTGTCCCAGGGGCCTTTCCTGTACTGCTACCTGATGGAGGTGAGCCTCTCCCCCTAACCCCTAACCCTCCTCCTAACCCTAACCCTCTCCCCCTAACTCCTAACCCTCTCCTCCTAACCCCTAACCCTCTCCTCCTAACCCCAAACCCTCAACCCTCTCCTCCTAACCCTAACCCTCTGCCCCTAAGCCTAACCCCCATCCTGTCTCAGGGGCCCTTCCTGTACTGCTACCTGATGGGGTGGGGGTTCTGTGTCAAGTGGACCTTTGTTGTTGCAGTACTGGAGCCCTGTGGAGTTCCTTGATCTGGTCCTGTAACGGTGGTAGCTGAGAAAATGACCCAAAAGCCACAGCAGAATATCCAGCTTTAAAACTAGCTTATCTGTGTAAGGAGGGAGATTTTAGTCCAGTGACGCAGGAAGTGAGCGCGTACGTTTGTTCTGCAGGGGACTCCGGACGTGCGGCTGTTCTCCAGGCCCATGGCGCTCTCTCTGCTCTGCAAGTACCTGCTGAAGGCCTTCGTCCGCTCCGTGAGTTCCACCCTCATCCCCTTTCTGACTGCGACACACTGCCCAAACGCCCGTCCTAACCCCGCCCACCTCTCTCCACAGACCAGGAACAAGCGCTGCAGGCTCCTCCCCCTCATCATGGCCGCCCCTCTGGACGTGGAGAAGGGGACGGTCATTGTGCTGGGAATCCCGCCGGAGTCCGAGACGTCCGACAAAAAGAAGTGAGTAAGGCCGCCCAACTCTGCTCACCAGTATTTTGGTTTGTACAAACAAAACAGGAGACCAAAAAAAACGGTAACGCTTTGTCATGAAGTCTACATAACGCAAACTTCAGGTGTTCAGCTTTTTCAGCAGGGCGTTAATGACCGCTCTGTGTGTTCAGCAGGGTATTTAGTGACCGCTCTGGTTGCATTTAGTGACCGCTTTGGTTGCATTTACTGACCGCTCTGTGTGTTCAGCATTTAGTGGCCGCTCTGTGTGCGTTTAGTGACCGCTCTGTGTGTGTTCAGCAGGGCGTTTAGTGACCGCTCTGTGTGCTCTGGTTGTTCAGCAGGGCGTTTAGTTTCTGTGTGCAGGGCGTTTGAGAAGGCTGCTGAGAAGGCTGCTGAGAGCACGAGTTCCAGAACGCTGCACGACCGCTTCGACACGTCTAGTGAGTGATCCACTTTTTCCCTTTCACACTCAAATGCACGTTAATTATGTGCTGGTAGTGTAGTGTAATGGTTAGGGAGCTGGGCTTGTAACTCAGAGGTTGAAGGTTCAATTCCCAGGTGGGGCACTGCTGTTGTACCCTTGAGCAAGGTACTTAACCTGAATTGCTTCAGTAAAATGTCCAGCTGTATAAATGGATTGTATGTAAAGAAATGTAAACTGTAAGTCCCTCTGGATAAGAGCGTCTGCTAAATGCCTAAAATGTAAATGAATGTAAAAATGTGAATTATTCATCTTAAGCAGGGGAGCCCCAGGATATTTACCCTTAATATACCTTTAAAATATTTATTTATATTTACATATTTCAAAAATGGCATAATTTCAATAAGTCTAGTTTACACACACGTGCTAATTTTGTGGTTATTTGAACTAAATAACTATTGAACTATGTAAACTATTTGTAGTAAAAGCATGTCTGAGAGGGATTTACAGTTTTAGACATGCTTCCATATACGAGTGTTAAATGGCTCCTGCATTGCAGGCTGTAGTGAGTGTGAATACAGGTGTTACCGGTGACCTCTTTATTGATCTGTTCAGCCACAGGGCACTGCTTTTAGTGGCACTTTGAGCACACTGCCTGCTGTTTTACCCTCCAACTAGCACCAGGCTTATTCCAAAAGCTTCCACTAGATGGCAGGCTGCCCTCAGAATGTCACACAATGCTGTTTGTGTGGAAGTGTCCTCAGTCGTCCCACTCTGAGGAAACCCTCCTACAGACTGCATCATTTACTCTAATTATGATGCTTTAGCCACACTCCTTCTGCATGCTTTTCGCATTCACCTGCTTTTCATCCTTTGCTTCTCTGAGATTTACCCAGGGTTCCACCCCTACCCTCACCTCATTGGTCCATAATTCAGGGGAAAAATCTCTTTCTCTCAAATAAGTGATGTGAAGAAGGAAAATCTGTTAACCTTGGAGGTGGGGTGGGGGTGGTGTGTGTGTGGAGGATCTCATTTTGAATCTGCATTCCAACACCAGGTAGCACTTTAAACTGCAGAACTTAGGCTTCAGTTAAAACGCATTTATACAGGGGCCTCCCGCTTGGTCTAGTGGTTTCCACGTCCAATGCTGGCCACAGCGACCGGGGTTTGACTCTGGTCGGGAGTGCCATCAGGGCGGCAATTGGCTGTCCGCCCCAGGAAGGGGGGAGGGAAGCTGACATACACAGTTCGCTGTGCACAGGACTGGTTCTGGGGTACCGGAATTACAGTCAGGCAAACTATGTTGTCTCGGAAGGGCAATTGAACTTGTCACTGCCAGTCACAGGACTACGGCAGCAAACTATGAGGGAAGGGTGATTGAACTAAGCACATGGGTAATTAGCTACCAAATTGGGAGAAAAACAGTCAAATATTAAAATTAATTAAATTTAAAAAATTAAATTATTTGGACTGGAGCCAATAAAAATGTCTCAGTCTTCGCCAGGAAAGTGAGGTGACTTTTCCCAGAATTTAAGGTTTTTAACTAATGAGGAATCCCTCCCCACTGAATTTTCACGAGCAGAACTCAAAAATATTTCCCAAAACTAATGTTGGCAGTTTTTTAACAAGTGTATTTGAATACTATTCGAATGAATCTGCATGTTTTTTCCTAATATCAAACGGCACTTTTAAAAAGTGACAGCCATATTTTTTGTGTGAGCGGGGAGTGTGACAAAGCGGGAGAGGGAGAGGGGGAGAATGGGTCTGACCACCTGTCTTAATTCCCACTCAGTTATAGAACTGAAGATGGAGGACAGGAGCAAGTTTCTGGATGCGCTCGTCACCCTGCTGTCCTGAAGGTGAGACGCTCCTAACAGCACCCTCTAGCATAACGCTCACACAACCAAACACCCCTCTAGCATAACACTCATACAACCAAACATAATGCTTACACAACCAAACACCCCTCTAGCATAGCACTATGGCTATAGTTTACATTTACATTTAAAGTATTTAGCAGACGCTCTTACCCAGAGCGACTTACAAGTTCTGTAACGCACTACGTTAGTGTGACTATAGCTATGTAATGGCACTATGCTAGTGTCTATAGCTATGTCCCCAACCCTGGTCCTAGTGTGTCTATAGCTGCTGGTTTTTGTTTGCTAGTGTGTCTACAGCCAGTTCAATGGAAGCCATGCTAGTGTCTAGAGCTATGTAACGACACTATGCTAGTGTCTAGAGCTATGTAACGACACTATGCTAGTGTGGCTATAGCTATGTAACGCACTGTGCTAGTGTGGCTATAGCTATGTAACGCACTATACAAGTGTGTGTATAGCTATGTAATCGGACTATGCTAGTGTCTATAGCTATGTTACGCACTATGCTAGTGTCTCTATAGGTATTTAATGACACTATGCTAGTGTGACTATAGTTCTGTAACGGCACTATGCTAGTGTGTCTATAGCTATAGGTTTTAGCAAAGGGTCCTCCACCATTACACACATACATGCATGTATACATACACATGCACCTACTCACACACGCACACAGTTCTCCAGTGATCATAACGCACGCTGCTCTGCACTTGGTGTTCCTGGTACCTTGTGAGCCTGCCCCATCTTCACCTGTTAGTCCTGAGTTTGGAATCTCAGACACCCAGTAAATAATATTTTAAACAGAGTTTACACACACACTCCTCTCTTCAGTGGCATGTCATTAAGAAAAATGACTCACTGGAATGTAACGTCTGGTCGCACACTTATCAAATGTCTAAAAAGGGACTGTGTGTATCTGAAGGAGCCAGGAGTCCCTGGCCACAGTGTGTGTGATCAGTGTGTGTGTTTGTGTGTGTTTGATCACTGCAGAGTGTGTGTTTGCTCAGTGCAAAGGTATCTATTGGTTTTGATTGGCTAATGTATCATTTGATGTTTGCTTCGGTTTGTCTTTCAGGTCTTTCTGTCCAGTCCTTTTTCTGTGGTGCTTTTTTTTTCATTTGTAAATTGTATTACATTTAGTCATTTTAATAGTTTTATGTGTTATGTAAATAGTGATTTTAAAATGTTAATGTTTCAAATGTTTGAATAAATGATATTTTATTAACCCAGAAAGCCTTTCCGTCTTTGTGTTTGTAATTACAGAAACATAACCATAACAAGCTGAATTTCACCTGTTATTTTCCGGTTACATATTTGTGCTGTTAATGTTGGTTTATTTTATTTCTTAACATTGTCAAAAATTAGTAAGTTCTACCTGCTATATTAAATACTGACATTTTGTAATTCAAATGGGAATTTGACTTAAACATTTATTAGCTGAAGATTACTTGAGACCTGTATTTTATTTTCAAAGGCTGTGAAGTTTCAGCTTTGACCAACTCTCCCTCTTAGATAAGATGGGCTCCAGCCCATTTCATATCTGCCTTCACATGAGAATATTGAGTGTGTACACAGTATTACATAGTTTCTGTTCGTGTTGCCTGTGGATACTACTTCCTAAACACCTCCACAGGAAGGAAAATGCCTTTTCACTTGATTAGGGCTTTTATTCCCTGCTGGCATCAATCTAGCGCGCGTATCTGATGGCGGAAGAGACGGGTGATTAGTTAAGCATCGCGGACAGAGTGCAGAGATCAGCATGTTGACCTTGGACCAGATATAAAAAATGGGGCAGGTTTCCTGCTGTTGTTTAAGCATGTATGTGTGTGTGCGTGTGTGTGTGTCTGTTTGTGTGTGAATGAGACTGCGTGTGTTGCTCCAACTGCTTGGGCACGTTTAACGCAATGAACCTTTTTTGAACTTTTTTTTTTTTTTGGTTGGTCAGGTCATGAACCTGAATACTGATGTCACTGTGAATTAATTGGAAGTCCTGAAAATTGCAGCCAAAATCAAAACATGCCTCTGAGGACATCCTCCTTACCTGCCTGCATCATGTGATTTAGTTTTAAATGAACATGCTGCTGATCCTCATACAGCGGCCCTGTAGTGCACATGGTGATTTACACCGGACCGTGTGTGTGAGAGCGAGATCATGTGTGTGCGTGTGTGTGTGTGTGTGAGACTTGGTGTGTGTTCGTTTGGCAGCATAATATGAGGCAAAGTTTTGAATGTACCCACTGATTGTATGTTTGTTTTGTGTGATTAAATGAAGTGTGAATTCTGAGCCCTTTATAGCCACACCACTCGGGTGAGATGGAATGCCAGTCCACACAGGAAGGGGTTAACCCCCCCCACCACGCCATGGCTGTGATTACTGGGTGGGTCTCGTTTACGTTCTAGGGTGGTAATTACACATCGAGCAGACGGCCCAAGTCAGCCAAATAATTGTTTACCTACACTTTGCTGAGGAGGTAATGTGCTCACGGAATAAGGGAATGCACACTCCTCATTCGCTCTCATAGGGCCCCCCCCTTTACCCCCCAGATGTTCAGTCACTCTTCCAGTGTCGGGCCCTGTCTCTGTGAACCTAAATGTTCACTATCTGCCACAGAATCAGGGCTGTAACCTTAAACATCCCCATATCTCAGATTTGAGGGTTTTCTTTTGGAGGACTGGTTTAGGCACACAATCAGAGTGCTGCGTCTGTGTTTCTCTGATCGCTCAGTACAGAATCACAGTGTTGTCTGTGTTTCTCCAGCTCTCTCCCGTAGCGTGTCTGTGTGGCTCAGACTGCCTCTGTATCCGCTCTGTTTATCTCCCCTAATTGAAGTTCTTGGTCGCTGGGGCGGCCTGCTGCCTAATCCCCTAAACCCTGCAGGGCTCCCTGATGAGTCATATCCCCCTCTCACAAGGTTGCACCCTTCACATTCCAAGGGAGGTGCCCCCCCCTCCCACACACACCTTCATGCAGCTGTTACCATGGTGATCTCTGGGAGGCTTGTCTGTCCAGGGCATTGTGCATAATCAAATCAAATATTTTTATTAGTATTGCATATATTTTTATTGAACCTTTCTGGGGGCAGTTTTGAGTTTGGACATTTTGCCCTACCTGGTCTGTTGCCATGGTTCTGGTTGCCAGGGGCAGTGATCCTTCCCAGGGGCTCAAATGACCCGTCTCACGTGGTCCTCTGTTCCTCCAGCTCATTTGGGCCAGTAGTGTACTATAATGGTTACGGAACTGGGCTTGTAACTTAGAGGTTGCAGGTTCGATTCCCAGGTAGGGCACTGATCTTGTACCATTGAGCGAGGTAAAGTTCGAGCTGAGTAAATGGAATGTATATAAAAATGTAAGCTTAAGAGAAGGCTTTCTGCTTAGTGACTAAAAACTGAAATAAACAATGTACCCACATTGCAGTCTAGGGTTAGGGGTATGTGTTAGGGTTAGGGGTACAGGCTGAGCAGACATGACGAATGTGACGACCACATTGTGAGCTCTTGAATCATCAGTTCATTGTATCGTCAGTCTTCAGCAGGTTTCCTTTCATGCTCTGACTGTATGTATGTCGAGTCACAATGTGCAATTGGGAAAGTCTCAAATTCCACATGGGATTAGTGCTTCTGATGTCTGGGAACAATGGGCCACTTTCTACTCATTCTGTCTGTCACCCTCCAGGGGGCATTAGGGTTTAGAGAGCATGCATCACTAAGAACAACATGAGCAATCTCAAAACGCAGACCTGCACTCCTGCAGCTGGGCTCATTATCGCCTTCCGCTGCCTGGACGTGACGTAAAGGCCCACCTTTAGAATCTCTCACTCTTTGTCTGACCCAGGCTCCAGACTCTGCCTCATATCTGCTCTGCAGTTTACATGAATGATGCCCCTCCCCTTTTCCAGAGAACTGTGAATCTCCAGCTGATGCATCGTTGGCACAGGCCCCCCCCTGACCCCTGACCCCTGATCGCTCCCCTGAAGGCAGCCCCTCATTTCTTTTCCTCTCGGACAGAAAGAGCAAGGAGTTTGGCCTTTCCACACTGGCTCTCTGCGCGGAGTCAATTAAGAGTCCCCCCCCCTCCACCCTGGGGCGCCCCGCCCCGCCAGCCTGCCGTGTTTCCGGCCGAGAGCGGCTCAAAGCCGGGATCATGTGCTTGTTATGGTATGAAGTGAAGCGTGCGCCCGTTTGTGTACCACACTGGAAGGGTAACAGGAAGACTGGCTCTCCATATGACTGGGCAGAGCTTCAAAGCGGCTCACTTATTTCAGAAAGGAAAAGAAAGCATGTGATGGAGACCACACCGGAGTCATTGTGTGAGCTGCCCAGCTGCTGTGATTATTCGGTGGGCTCCAGACCTCCTGGGGAGCGGTGCACACACTCCTTTAAAACTGATTAGGATTAACTGCATATATACCGAAAATATATTATTTAGCAGATTCAAGTCACTGGTGCTTGCTTTTCAAGCGGCCAGAGGTACTGCTCCCCCATACCTCCAGTCACTCATCACGCCCTACACCCCGTCCAGACCTCTCCGCTCCGCCTCCGCTGGCAGACTGACTGCCCCATCCCTCCGGGCGCCTGGCAGCCGCTCCTCGCAGTCTCGCCTCTTCTCTGTCCTGGTCCCTCGTTGGTGGAACGACCTCCCGCAATTGGTCAGGACTGCGGAATCACTTCCAATCTTCCGCAAGAGACTCAAAACCCACCTCTTCAGACTCCACTACCCCTGATCTCTGTCCATCAAGCTAAATTGTCTTCACCACTGTCTACTTGTTCAACACTATACTCTTTATAAAAAAAAAAAAAAAATAAAAAAATTTAAAATACCTTTTCCTTCCCGGTGTTACAGGTATGGTACGCAGATGCCTGCAATGATGTCTATTGCTGTATTCCTGCACTGATCTTGTGCGCTAACTGTGATTGTTCCTACCATGTATTGATGCACATCTTGTAAGTCGCTCTGGATAAGAGCGTCTGCTAAATGCTTAAAATGTTATTTCATTTGTCACATGTCTGTCTCCGGGGAGTCTAGGACACAGTAAAAACGACACAGCAAAGTCCCAAACCAAATTTTTGATGGGGTAATGGATTGTGATAGATTCAGATCTGATATGTAACTAAAATACAAATGAGAATATAAAAGGAATCTCCTCAGCTGTGTGCAGCAGTGGTGGCCCCTCAGGCTCCTCCCACAGCCCCTTAGGCCCCTCCCACAGGCTAGCTGCCCCTCAGGCCCTCCAGTATGTATGAGAGATGGGCTAGCTCGGGGTGGATGATCAGCTTCTTGAACCTCAGAGGACGGGATGTCCGCCGGGGCGAGGTTCGCTTAGCCCCCTTTTCTGAGGTGTTGCAAAGAGGGACAGCTTTTGAGAGGGGATTATCAGGCCAGCGCCCCTCCCCCTCCAAAACCCCTGTCCCCTCCGCTCAAAACCCTGCACCAGATGCGCACTGACAGGTGATCACACTCACCCCCCCGCCCCGATCAGAAAGAGGGGCAAAAGTGAGAGGCCTGAAAGAACAATGGCCGTTTGGGGGAGAGGCTCTGCTGGGGGAAGGGGCTCCGCTGGCCTGTTGTTCTTTTTCCTGGTGCAGAGGTTCAGGCCTTTACACACAGTGGCTGCAGAAAGCCAGAGACGGCATGCATCCGTTAAATAGCCTGAAGCATTATAACCTGTGTTAAAAAAAGATTTAACCCTGATTGCATCATTAAGAGACTGACAGATTATTTCACACAAGTTTGCTCTGTTTTGCATCGTGGTCAAATGCAGCACCATCAGCATTGTGAGCTAAAAATATGGCAGCTCTGTGAATAGTAACATTTTGAGAGTTTCCTGAAAAATGCAATTAGGTGCAAAACAATGCCCACATTTTACCCTGGATCCTGTGTCGCTGTGCTTCAGGACCTGCTTGTTATTTCGTTTTCCCTGATTGCAATTTCCCAAGCGTTTCTGTAAGCACGCACAGGGTCAACAGCGTTCCCTCTCTGATTTACAAGGAACGTGGGGACTTTCCCTATTTTAATTCATTAAGAGCTTCAAGCACAAACTATGAGTGAGGTTTAATAAATATATAGCAATGATGCTAATCCATCATTCCCGAAGACTGGCTCAGTTGTAGCGTGTTGCACTTGTAGCGTGTTGTAGCGTGTTACAGTTGTAGCATGTTCCACCTGTAACGTGTTGCAGTTATAGTGTGTTGCAGTTGTAGCGTGTTGTAGCGTGTTGCATTTATAGCGTGTTGCAGTTGTAGCTTGTTGCAGTGTGTTGTAGTTGTAGCATGCTGTAGTTGTAGCATGTTGTAGTTGTAGCATGTTGCAGGTGTAGTGTGTTGCAGTTGTAGCATGTTGCAGGTGTAGTGTGTTGCAGGTGTAGCGTGTTGCAGGTGTAGTGTGTTGTAGTTGAAGTATGTTGTAGTTGTAGGGTGTTGCAGTTGTAGCGTGTTGCAGGTGTAGCTTGTTGCAGGTGTAGCATGTTCCACCTGTAACGTGTTGCAGTTGTAGTGTGTTGCAGTTGTAGCGTGTTGTAGCGTGTTGCATTTATAGCGTGTTGCAGTTGTAGCTTGTTGCAGTGTGTTGTAGTTGTAGCATGCTGTAGTTGTAGCGTGTTGTAGTTGTAGCATGTTGCAGGTGTAGTGTGTTGCAGTTGTAGCATGTTGCAGGTGTAGTGTGTTGCAGTTGTAGCATGTTGCAGGTGTAGTGTGTTGCAGGTGTAGCGTGTTGCAGGTGTAGTGTGTTGTAGTTGTAGTATGTTGTAGTTGTAGGGTGTTGCAGTTGTAGCTTGTTGCAGGTGTAGCATGTTGTAGTTGTAGGGTGTTGCAGTTGTAGCATGTTGCAGGTGTAGAGTGTTGCAGTTGTAGCATGTTGCAGGTGTAGTGTGTTGCAGTTGTAGTGTGTTGCAGGTGTAGCATGTTCCACCTGTAGCGTGTTGCAGTTGTAGCATGTTGCAGGTGTAGCGTGTTGCAGTTGTAGCATGTTGCAGGTGTAGGGTGTTGCCGTTGTAGGGTGTTGTAGTTGAAGCATGTTGTAGTTGTAGGGTGTTGCAGTTGTAGCGTGTTGCAGTTGTAGCATGTTGTAGTTGTAGTGTGTTGTAGTTGAAGCATGTTGTAGTTGTAGGGTGTTGCAGTTGTAGCGTGTTGCAGTTGTAGCGTGTTGCAGTTGTAGTGTGTTGCAGTTGTAATGTGTTGCAGTTGTAGGGTGTTGCAGTTGTAGCATGTTGCAGGTGTAGTGTGTTGCAGATGTAGCGTGTTGCAGGTGTAGTGTGTTGCAGTTGTAGAGTGTCGTTGTAGCGTGTTGCAGGTGTAGTGTGTTGTAGTTGTAGCATGTTGCAGTTGTAGTGTGTTGCAGTTGTAGCGTGTTGTAGTTGTAGCATGTTTCAGGTGTAGTGTGTTGCAGTTGTAGCATGTTGCAGTTGTAGCGTGTTGTAGTTGTAGCATGTTGCAGGTGTAGTGTGTTGCAGTTGTAGCATGTTGCAGTTGTAGCGTGTTGCAGTTGTAGCGTGTTGCAGTTGTAGTGTGTTGCAGGTGTAGCATGTTGTAGTTGTAGCGTGTTGCAGGTGTAGTGTGTTGCAGGTGTAGCATGTTGCAGTTGTAGCGTGTTGTAGTTGTAGCATGTTGCAGGTGTAGTGTGTTGCAGTTGTAGTGTGTTGCAGGTGTAGCATGTTCCAGTTGTAGCGTGTTGCAGTTGTAGCATGTTGCAGGTGTAGTGTGTTGCAGTTGTAGCATGTTGCAGGTGTAGTGTGTTGTAGTTGAAGCATGTTGTAGTTGTAGAGTGTTGTCGTGTGTGGCAGTTGTAGCATGTTGTAGTTGTAGTGTGTTGCAGGTGTAGCATGTTGCAGGTGTAGCGTGTTGCAGGTGTAGTGTGTTGCAGTTGTAGAGTGTTGCGTGTGTGGCAGTTGTAGCATGTTGTAGTTGTAGTGTGTTGCAGGTGTAGCGTGTTGCAGGTGTAGTGTGTTGCAGTTGAAGCATGTTGTAGTTGTAGTGTGTGGCAGTTGTAGCATGTTGCAGTTGTAGCGTGTTCCAGTTGTACCATGTTGCAGTTATAGCATGTTGCAGGTGTAGCGTGTTGCAGGTGTAGTGTGTTGCAGATTAAGCATGTTGTTGTTGTAGGGTGTTGCAGTTGTAGCTTGTTGCAGGTGTAGTGTGTTGCAGGTGTAGTGTGTTGCAGATGAAGCATGTTGCAGGTGTAGCATGTTGTAGTTGAAGCATGTTGTAGTTGTAGGGTGTTGCAGTTGTAGCTTGTTGCAGGTGTAGTGTGTTGCAGATGAAGCATGTTGCAGTTGTAGCTTGTTGCAGGTGTAGTGTGTTGCAGATGTAGCGTGTTGCAGGTGTAGTGTGTTGCAGTTGTAGAGTGTCGTGGCGTGTTGCAGTTGTAGTGTGTTGTAGTGTGTGGCAGTTGTAGCATGTTGTAGTTGTAGCATGTTGCAGGTGTAGTGTGTTGCAGTTGTAGCATGTTGCAGTTGTAGCGTGTTGTAGTTGTAGCATGTTGCAGGTGTAGTGTGTTGCAGTTGAAGCATGTTTTAGTTGTAGGGTGTTGCAGGTGTAGTGTGTTGCAGGTGTAGTGTGTTGCAGATGTGCGTGTTGCAGTTGAAGTGTTGCAGTTGTAGAGTGTCGTGGCGTGTTGCAGTTGTAGTGTGTTGCAGGTGTAGTGTGTTGCAGGTGTAGCGTGTTGCAGTTGTAGCGTGTTGCAGGCGTGTTGCAGTTGTAGCATGTTGCAGGTGTAGTGTGTGGCAGTTGTAGCATGTTGCAGGTGTAGTGTGTGGCAGTTGTAGCATGTTGCAGGTGTAGTGTGTTGCAGGTGTAGCGTGTTGCAGGTGTAGTGTGTTGCAGGTGTAGTGTGTTGCAGTTGTAGCGTGTTGCAGGTGTAGTGTGTTGCAGGTGTAGCGTGTTGCAGGTGTAGCGTGTTGCAGGTGTAGTGTGTTGTAGTTGTAGCGTGTTGCAGGTGTAGTGTGTTGTAGTTCTAGCATGTTCCATTTGTAGCGTGTTGTAGTTGTAGCGTGTTGTTTCGGCTGTGTAGTTGTGCCAAATATGGCTGTAAAAGACCTTGGTGTCACTATTGACCCAGATCTTACTTAAAAATATCTCCAGAGTGGCCTTCTTCCACTTACAGAGTATTGTATAAATTAGGCACTTCTCATCACTAGGGGATGAGGAAAGATTGATACATGCTTTTGTCATGTCAAGGCTAGATTATTGCAAAGCCCTTTTATCTAAAGGCTTGTATTAATATTATCTGGCAAAGCCCTTTTATCTAAAAAAACAACTCTTAAGCTTTTTCTTAATTAATTACAATTTAAAAAAACTGACAATTGATTCCATAAGTATTCCATAAGTATTCATAAGGCTCATTGTGTGTGTGTGTCTGTCAGGTCTGTGAGGTCTGTGGGCTGGTTGTGTGGTATATGATTAATCACAAAGAGCCAGCAAACCCAACGCAAACAAAATGTCCCCAACAAGGGACATTCTCACTGGGGGTTTATTCTGGGTAGCATGAGGTCATCAGAAATGGAGAATAAAATGCAGGGTGAAGGAGTAAGGCTCGTCCCATTTTATTCAGCGACAAGCACTCCTCCTACCCCACCCCGTCAGCCTAGTTCCTTCCTCTTTCTCATTCCAAACCCCAGCATAGGATGTGTGATTAGACTATTAGGTTGTGACTCATCTGAGTCACCACTGGATGAATCTCTCCCTTGCCAAGCTGCTGTTTAATCTTGGTTTCACCTGCTGTCTCTCCATTATCCTCTGATACAGTTCTCCCCTTTTTATAACAGCACGTTCTTTTAAAAAGTAGATGGATAATGGCCTTGCTTTAACTTTGATTTCTTTCAAATCTTGAGGCTATCTATTTTTCTCATATACTGGCATTGGTCTTTGGTCTTAAATCAGGAAAAAAGGCGAATAAATTATATTCTGACTGGTATTGTTTTTGCATTGATTGGAAATTGTATGCAGTGCAGTGCAGGACTGTGCTTTTAATGCCTGGTTTCTGAACCCTCCTCTTGGTCCAGCACAGCTTTCACACTGAGCATGCCCGGGCTGTGGGCTGCGGGGCTGGTCAGTGGGCTGGTCATGACAGGCAGGATGCCTGGGGGATGAGATCATGTTCTGAGCTAAATGACTCTTGGCCTTGCTGGCCACAGACTGAGGTCAAAGGTCAACACACGTCATGAGAAATGGTGAGTTCAGCCTTGCCCCCTCCCCCCCACTCTGCATGGCCCAGACAACACAACCAGCAAACACCCCATCAACACAACCAGCAAACACAACCAGCAAACACCCCACCAGCACAACCAGCAAACATCCCACCAACACAACCAGCAAACATCCCACCAACACAACCAGCAAACACAACCACCAACACAACCAGCAAACATCCCACCAACACAACCAGCAAACTCCCCACTAACACAACCAGCAAACACCTCGCCGAACACCGACCAGGCTCATTCAAGTGGAATTGTTTTATGGATTCTGGTAACTGAAAATACATAAATCACACAATACATATGGTTTTTGCAGATTTTTTTGCCTTTAAACTTAAGCAGCCTTAATATCTAACTACTTTTGATTTTCAATCATGGGTATTCACCTCTAGTTGCTCTTAATATGAATTTGTAGCTCAGGTTTTACAGTTAAAAACCTTTCATTTTAATTATATATTTTATTACATATATTTTCATATGTACTTTTAAAGAGTTACAACTTTTAGTACTAAATACGACTTTATCCACACACAAAATTGGCAACCTTCTTTAAGCAAGTGGCAATGTCACTTGTTAATAAAGCACAACTACTGCACAAACTACACTTTGCGATACCTACGTCAGAGTCGAATGCCCTCATGCTTTGTGATCCTCATGTAAATAAAGATTACACATTCTAAAAACAGCATTGGGCTGTGCTATAAGTGACAATATATTGCTGGTTAAAAAAACAACTTTAGCCTCTGTTTTTTTTTGATGAACTCTTGTTTCTGTGTAAAAGACTGAGCAAACATGTATGTCTGTCTCAGCAGTCACTGCATTGAACTTTGAACCTTTACAAAAGGCTTTGCACTTATATCGCTTAAGTGATGTATGGCTCAAGAGCTGTTGGTTTGAATAAGTAATACTCTCCCTCCTGCAGTGATTATATACATATATGTGTGCGTGTCCATGTCCGTATATGTGTGTGTACGCACCCTAAAAGTTTATCTTAAAATATGATGCATGTTATCCAGTGTGCATGCGGGAATGTCTCCCTGGAATTCCCTTTATTAAAAACGCCCATATGACCACATTACAGATCATTGTAACCAGGCAACTACAGACTCTTTACAGTTGCCATGGCGAGGGGTCATTCAGTGACGTTGTCACACTGTTTGCCTCTTTTCTCTCCTCCGCCCAAAAGCTGGCGGGAAGGCTCCTTTAAAGATGCATGCCCCCACACTGCTCTCCTCTACACCCCCCTATGACTAAATGTGAATAGACTGGAACTAACAGCCACACAATGAACACCTCACACTGCTAGTCTGCCCCACGCCTAATAGGACCCAGCCATATCTGTCCTGAAAAACATAAATAGGTGCCCACATTTGAATGCCAATTAGAGAGTGTAATTAGGGGGAGATTGCTGACATAATTCAACTACTATAATAGTACTTCAGTGAGAAAATCTGTTGTTTTTCCAGACTGCAGAACCATGGCCTTTGACTTTAGCTGCCCACATTGTTTATATTTCCCTTTCTTTTCATTCCTGTTGTTTCAGACCGTAATGTTGAAAAAAAAAAAAAAAGTATTTCAGTTTGAAACGTGGCTTGTGTTGTGTTCTTTTTCTCATCTTTACGTTTCCAGACATTATGACGCAATCAGTGGAACCCAACATTGGAACCCATAGGAGTCACGCGGAAACTGCTTCCATCTTACGCAGCACGTGACAGAAGGTTCCATGGAAAAGTATTACCTGAGAAATTACGTTTGCAAAATGTAAAGGCTAGTTTTTGACACACCCGTGGAAAATGCAAGGGAAATAGAAGTGTACCAAATTAAAATCGATTGCTCAGAACACCGTCATTTTTGGGTTACAATTCCGAAATATGAGTTGTTCCCATGTATGCAGTGCTGCCATGTCATAATGACTTATTGTTTGTTCGTAATTGTAGTCAACGGCTGGCGTGTTTTCTAGCTTAATATGGGCATATGACTGGCTAAGAGTCTTATGCGGTAGGTCTTAAATATAAGACGCTTTGAAATGTGTTCCAAAGATTTGGAACAGGGATATATTTGTGTTCAGTTCGATGTTTAACCCTCGCGCTATTTCTATAGCCTAACAAAAATATGAACATAAACGAAATAAAAATATATCAATTACCCTCATTAAAACTGTTTAAGAGAATGTATCATTTACATAATTGCAGGGACTGTGGTCTGGTGAATTGTAAATTGTTTCTCTGCGTGTGTGCATTTTATCTACTTTTTACTCACCTATAGCCTACGTGCTCATGCACACATGATAACGCACGTAACGTGAATTAATCGCTACAAAGACTGCGATGGCGGCAGTCGTAATGGAACTTGTGCTCGATGATTCGGAATGGTGATGATGATGATTTCCAACAAATTCTTGGAAGCGTCTCCCGTTTCCCCTCTCGCCTCCTTGAGTGTGCAGATGGGTGGGGGATGGGAGGGGGTGTCGGGGTATTGTGCGTTACACTGAAGAACCCTTTCAGAGAATGGGTATTGTCATGCGCGTTTTTATGGCTTACCGAAATACTTTCTCCTGGTGATGAGGAGGTCAGAGGGCCCGCTGCGTCTGGGCGCATCACTTATTAAATAATACTGATGAACGAAGTCCGTGATATTGAAAACTCAGACAACATTGATTCACAGAATAGATTCTAAAACAAAGCTATGTCTTGCTAAACATCGTTTCGTCTTCAGCAAAATGTTTTTTTGTTTTTATTTCTATCCAAATGTTCATCTATTTATTTGGAGTATATTAAAACAGTTGCACTTATTTTTATTTGAACCCAGCGTAAAACCTTAAATCGATCATTCCTCGTACAGAAGCCACCCCAATGTTTGTTTGATGTTGTATCGGTTGTAGTATCAATTATAATTGTGTATTGAATTTAGACAAAGTTACTGCACATTGTCAATCTAATCTGACCCAAACCTGGTCATTGTAGGCTATTTAAACATAAGGCGGCTATTTTGCATTTTCACTACAGTTCCATAAAAAATGAAAGTTTTATTTCGAATAATAGGATACCATTAGCTAATATAGTTTTTTTAAATTTAGATATATAATTGAATCAGCACACGTTACACAAACAGATCATTACAATGTACGTTTATTTCTACAACTCCATAAAAAATTACATCACAGCCAAATGAGTCCGAAGCACAGCATACATTTTGTGAGATACAAAAATAAATGTTTCGGAAGAGAATGAGAATAACATTTTTTTTTGTAAAGACCTAAGCAACAAACGAGCTACAAATTTAAACAGTGCGGTTTGTTCAAACGTCTGCACATATTCTCCATTGTTTTCCAAATGTAGACACTTAAGTATGTTTATGTATTTTAACCCTATACGATCTTCATAAAAAAACATGTTTGCAACGTTCTTGTAAAATAAATAAAAATAGCTATGCATTCCCCCATTATCATAAACATACCTGAGGTTTATACTGAATTGCGAATTATTAATGTGTTGCTGTCTCTTAATCGCCACCCCCACTGGATACTCACTAAACCGTTCAGAAGTAATTTAAGGGGGGAAATCCGCAAACAGAAATTAATTGGCACAAATACAGAACGCTGTGGTATCCAGCTATCGCGACTCAAGGCGATATTGCATACTCAGATAAGCAGTGTGGCCTAAAACTATCTATTTTCTACAAGCTGTACAGCATATGCACGTTGTAGATGTATTCACAAATACACATATACAGTGAAGCGGATATAGATGCTTTCAGTGGTCACCCCATCCCATACAGAACATAAACAACTCAAAACAGTTTGTACAAAGGTAAACAATTCAAAACGCTAAGGCTAAAGATCCAACAAAAGTATCTATTTTATAATTGTATGACTTGAGCGCTGCATTTCCAATGCAGGTACCTAAACAAACGTCTGTGTTTGTCTGTCATTGCCGTAAATTTATGTTTTCCTTGACATACGTTTGGAGTCTCCAAAATATGTCTACTGTAAGCGAGTCACAACGATCTCTTGGTTATTTTTCATATATATAAAAATGTTTGAACTGTAAAGAGAGATAATTTGACCACAATTTCAGTTCAAATTTCAGGTGCAAAAAGTTCACAAATATTTTGTTTCTTAAAAGTTGCAACGGGTAGCCACTTAGAGCAGAGCGAACAGGTGCCGATGTGAAAGCTAAACGTAATTCCTCTTATCGTAGTCCCCGTTCGGCGTAGCTCTTTTTGTCGGCGCATATTTGACGGAATAAGAGGAGCTCTCAGACGCCGGGCACGAGCAGCAGAGCATCGAGCCGCCAATCAGCAGCAGCGCGGTGGCCGCCCAGCCGATGTAGAGCGCCGCTCCGATCTCGCGTTTCTTCGCTGTCGGGACGTTCGGGTTGTAGAAGTCCGAGATGATGTTGTTAGCCATCCAGCACAAAGGCACCAGGGCGAACACTGCGCTTGTGATGTAGATCACCCCCCCGGCGTTCACCACCCGGGCCTTCACCGTTTCCGCTTTGATGCAGTTGGTGCACTGCGCGCCTGCGATGGTGACCATCAGCCCCAACGTGCCCAGGACCGCGGAGATGATGGTGAGGGCGCGCGCAGTCTGCAGGTCGTTGCTGAGCGCGAGCACCGAGTCGTGCACCTTGCACTGCATCTGGCCCGTGCTCTGCACCACGCAGGACATCCACAGCCCTTCCCAGCTGGTCTGGGCGACCACGATGTTGCTCTCGATGAATGCGGGCACCTTCCACATGGGCAATCCGCACGCCACCATCACCAGGAGCGAGCCGATCACGCACAGAGCCAAACCAATGATCTCCAAACCAGCAGAAACCATTTTCAGAGCCTTTCTCTTTCGTTTTATTTATTTGTTTGTATTATTGCTTCTTTCCACGGGTATTGTTTCAACCAATCTTAAATGGCAGCTCTAAAAAATATCTTCTTTCCTCGGTTGTGAAGAACGGACTCCTTATTTACGGGCACATCGCTCTCGATGTGTTTATGACTTTTTACGCAGCTCCGTGTCGTATTCGCTTCAGGGTGTAATTCAAACTGAGGCGCAATGATAAAGGACTGGGGGTATTTAGTTGGTGGGATGGCCAACTCTACAAGTGCTTAACCAAGAGGAAAAAAACTTCTGTCCAATCAGACCCACTGCATCCCCTCTTGGCCAATGAAAAGGCGCACATGTTGGATGAAAAGGGACAAAGGGAAGTTGCTTTGGAAGAGAACAGTTATTCGACAGTGAATAGGGGCTCGAGGCAGCCAGGTCGCGAGGAGTATGCGGGGATTTCACAGCGCGCGTGGAATTTACTCATCTTGCAAAAAACATTCACTGGAAGAGGGGTCACATCCATGGAGAAAACTGCAAATATATTTTCCCACTAAAATACAATAATGATAGCTAATTTATGTTTACAATATCTACATTATTGTTTTAATACTGCCCTTGCATTTTGCAGCAGACGAGTAAGCGTTTGATACGGCACACATATATAATCAGGTTTTTGAATGATTATATGTTTTTGCTGTGTGAAACATTTAATTGTCTGCTTCTAGCATCCGACATTATTAGACAAATAATGATTAAAATTCCCAAATTGTTTGAGCGCCATCTCCAAGAAGTTCACTCTAATCTGCAAATTATTGTAGCCTGCTATTAGCGCAGGTGGTTATGTCCTGTCGCGTTTACCTTGACTGAAGTTCTCAAGGTGAGTCACGTGAGCCCATCACAGTGATAAAATGATCTCCACCTGCTCATACGATAGTTTCACATCCACTGCAAATATTTTAATATCTATAGGCTATTCATTAGTTTAATAGTAAAATATCTGTGTAAAAAAGATATTTGTGTAGACCTTTTAAGAAATATTCTGTGGTATATCCACACGTGGCTTCCCTCTCAATTGTAAACAGTAAACAGTACACACCAGAGGCGATTCAAGGATTTGGCCTTTAGGGGGGCTCAGCCCCCAATGTGAACGTGAGATGTACACATGCAAAGCACAAGCTTACATTTTTAATTAATTTACTGTTACATTCCCTAAAACAAAAACACCACAATGGTGGTCGCTCTCAAAATTGAAATTCCACTCTGTATCTGTGTTATTTAAAAAAAAGAAATAGATATTAAGTACAAATGTTTTTTAGAAAAGAATAACTAAACATTTTCAGGGGGGCTGAAATGAAAGACAGGAGGCTAAAGCCCCCCTAAATAGGGTCTAAAATCTCCACCGGTACACCCAGTAGCAAACCCAGAAATCACTGAACATTGAAAGCCCCTTTTGGTCTTATTAGCAGAGCCTGTATGAAACCATTGTAATGTGAAAAGGCCCAATATTAACTATTATCTTGATATTCTTTTACAATACTTTACATATTTGAGATGGAATCCTTAATAAGATATGTTATTCATGCAAATACTTATACAAATATATTGAAAATGGACAGAAACACATTTAATCAGTGGTGGACAAAGTACACAAACCCTTTACTTGAGTCAAAGTAGAGATATCCTGATAAAATATTAGTCCAGTAAAAGTAAAAGTCCTCCATTTAAATTTCCACTTGAGTGAAAATAATAAAGTACTTGCTTTTAAATGTACTGTACTTAAGTATCAAATGTAAAATAAAATAATTGTATTTATTATATCTTCTTATGTTTGTGATTACCTCTATTCCTTCTGATGCATTAACCTATGAGTCTTAGGTGAGAAGGCCATCCACTGGACTCATAGACTCGCTTGTAAGACACCAGATGCCAGAAGACTCACGCCAACACCCATGGCCATATTTGGAGAAAATGTTGAAGTCTTACATGTATAAACTACTTGAAGGGATATTTCACACAAATCGGGTTTCTATGTCTTTTTTTTACTTAGTCCCACTCCTATAAATCACCTCAGACAGTTTTTAGGTCCCTAAGTTACTTATTTAGCATTTGAAAATGAACATGAAAATGCTTGGATTTTGCAAATCACTCACCATCACTGTAATCAATCTTGATTTAAAACCTTATTCCTTTTTGAAATAATCAGCAGACTTACAATGTTTTAAATCAGTCCTGGTCAGAAAGTTGAAGTCATTCTTGGCACTCATGGAAATGTTTAATTTTAAGTCAAGGCCCATATGTACAAAGATTCTAAGAGTAGGAGATTTCCCCTGTCCAAATCCTAACCATATCCATTATGAGCTAAAAGGCTAAACCAATCCTAGATCAGCACTACTCTTAGAATCTTTGTACATACGGGTCCTGAACTACATCAAAGATTACCTGGACCTTTCAAACTTTTAGACCTCCCCCACAGTACAACAACCCAGATACTCCCTTATTACACAAATTTACATAATTGTTTGTTCTACTTCAAAGGAAGCTGGTTCTCAAAGTTGTGTGAGTCCAATCTTCTCTTCTGGGACTGAAAATCAGTCCTGCTGTGCTAAAGAGCCTCTCGCAGGCAGCTGAAGCACGTAAAGCAGTGTTCTCCCTCAGAGACAACTCGCACACTGCTGGAAATGACTTGAGAATGTCCATATTATCAGCTGTGCAGGCGAGGTGGCTATCTAGCTGCTTGGTGCTGTCATGAGTGCATCATGTTGGCAAAGAAGTCCTCTTCATCTGAGGAGCTGTTGGTGCATCACCTGGGCACGGTAGGGGCTCCGTTTCCAAGCAAGCTTTCATGTAGTTCAAACCCAAAACAAAACATTTCCATGAATGCCAAGAATCACTAACGTTTTGGAACTACACATTGACAATTAATTACGTTTCCTTCTGATTGCAATTTAAGGTAGTTTGATAAAAGTAAAACTTCTTCTTCTTCTTGCAGCCCAACAGTCGGTTGTTGTGGCTATATAATCTATCCCTTGCATCGCTTATTTAAGATTTCTCTTCATTTCCAGAGTAGCTTCGTCCACCTTGTGTTGTGTAGTGGTCCTTTATGTGAGAGTAGAGTTAGGCTGTAGGTCGTGTACAAGGACTTTAAATGCTGGTTGATCCACTAAACTAAAGGGTTGGAGACTCTGGGCTATGACGTTCAGCACAGCATGGTCAATGGTTCTCTGAGAGACGTGCTTGGTATCACAGCGTGGTCAATGGTCTCAAATGAGTGAATTATCACTCATAATCTTTTAAAACTTGTCATACAAAGTTTTTACACCAAAATATGCTAATGTTCAGTTCTTGTTCAAATGGGTTTTACCTTGATTACATTTTTTAAACAATGGAAAATATGATTCTTGTGTCACATTCTACTGCAAGACATGGGAGCGCTCATTTGACTCTGTCACTCTACCTTCGTGTAGTTTAGTTGTCACCACTAGGGGTTTCAGAACTCTTCATAGTTCTACAGCGCACAGTAGAGCACACATAACTGTATTAATGTCGTTAACATTCAGTTCAAGTACTATTAGGCAATAGTGCATTTGATCAGCAGAGCATTTGGTTATTTAGGATCAAAGTTTATGAATCAGTCTTTGAATTGAGTATTATTAGTCCAGCCAAGATCAACTCTTCTTAATAACCTTTTAATTATCTATTGAGAATGATCACCTTAACTTTTCCAGCTTGTTCTGGGAACCAAACATTGTTGGCTAGGATGACAGGAAAACACCTCAAACAATTGGAAGGACTGATACTAATATTTAATACCTGATTGGAAGACTAGAATAGATATTTGATTCCTTTCCATCTTTAATGCTGATGCAAGTCACTCTACAGGACTACATGAGAGGAGCTTCTAGACTGAACTGTACCTGGCTTTTGTTAGTTTGTTTCCTGTTATCAAAACTACTGGTCGGCTTTCCTTAACCTTTGTCGTCGGTGTGTCTTATACAACATGCATTACATAAAAATAAATCAGAACCATTGTTTTCATTTACTTATTTCAAAGAAGAATTCAACATGCCCCTCAATCTTGGTTGGAATTCTTACTTTGTATTAATATTTGCGACCTGAGCTTTCCATTCCATTGGCATGAGAGAGATTTCCTGCATTGCCCCAGAGAGTCCCAGAGGGCAGATAGGCTCATATCTGAGCATGAGGCTGCATTTGCTGATATCTGAAATTCTGCATAAAGAAAGGAAGTTATGCAACTGCCGAGCCCAAGTGAGGTTAGAACGCTGAAGAGTCAACAGGAACGCTGGGAACGTGTACCCACTTTTTATGCAACTATATTCATTTCAGAACCACCTGGCCAACAGTGCAAGAGGACAAGCTGTTTGAATGTTTTCAAATGCTTGGATTAATGTGTGTATATCTTTAAAATTGATAGTAGCGAAGATGCGGCTACTTGGGAGGTACAGAACAGTTTCAGGCAGATGAGAAAGGAAACGTGAATGAAGCAGGAAGGCTCCATTTTCTCCCATAATCGCTGTCGGAAAGTGCTTATGATAAATGCACATTAATTTCCTGTGGCTTATCCTTCTGATCATCAGGCAAAAAAATATATTAATAAAATATGTCTCCATGAATCATTTGATGCATTTAGATGTATTTGATGTAGGTGTGAACCTAAACAGGATGTCACTGTTCCACATGAAAGAGGAGGACTTTCCTCTTTGGCTCCCTAGTCATTTACAGCCCTGATTACCAAGGGGTGTAGTGCTAACGTAATAATAGAGGTATGAGGTAATAGGGTATATGTTCATCGTTTGGAATCAGTAAAAACAGTACATCTGTACTGCATGTTTTTCTACAGGGTACGTGATGCTGTTCTATGGTATTATGTTCCTTTTATAAAGCCTGAACAAGCATTTGCATCCTACAGTTTAACTGCTAGTTTCGCTTCTGGTTAAGTAGAACTCATGGTGTAAAAAAATATAATGAAGCTACAGAATATTAATATCTGGTAGTCTCATATCGTGGCCAATAATTAATTGACTGTTTTTAGCCGTAACGCCAAAGGCAGTGCACTGACTGAATTCAGCCTCCAGCATATCAATTCAATAATTCATTCTGTATGAATTATTTACTGATTAATAAGAATGACTGTTTACTTGCATTGCAAATATGGCAGTTCAACAAATTATTGATGTTATTTACCAACCCTAAATCTATTGACAAGCTACGCTAAATAACCCATCTCAAGAGGATGTGTGTGATTAATGTATTAAATCTTGGCTAGTGCCATCACACAAAATGTGGTAAAAAGCTATTTATTTAAACTATCAACAAATCTTCAGTATTTCCCCTCATAACACAAACATACTGTATATGCTATATGGGCCATTCTACCGAGTTGGTTCAAAGTCAGGTTGGAAATATTTTGAAATTTTGTATGTTTTATTCCCAAAACTTTGTCCGTATATATATTGTACCATATCTAAAGTACATATATCTAGTAAAAGTACCGTCAATTTTTATATTGTATTTTCAGACTCTTTTGGAATGTTTTTCCTCTCCCAAAAATTGTCACTACCGAAACATAGTAATACACTATAGTAAAAAAGTATTATATGAATCTGTTAAGATTGTGTTTAATTCCCTTCTCTAAAGAGTATTTTTATAAATTTTTCTTGAAGGTTTTCACAATTAAATCAATAAAAATGACATTTTTACCAAATTTCAAAGTTCAATTTATACAATTCATCAAAATCTAAATGCAATCTTTCTCTGTAAAATGCATAACACTGATCATATTGATTTCAGAGTTAATGATTGATGAAATTGAACATACATTTAACCAATCAGTATCATAACATTTTAGTTTATAACTCAATATACTTTATTTTTTACAAAACACCCAGTGTTTCGGTAGTGACTGCACTGTTTCGGTAGTGACCAAAGTATTTTGTTTGCAAGGTTGTATCATATTCCCTCAACCTTATAGCTTAATCTTAACTCATAACATGCCTTATGTTGGGAATATTACAAACACAAATGTTTTGTGGTCAATAAAATAATTTTATTTTTGAAGACATAACAATTGTTCATCCATAACCATTTAAAGTACAAACATGACTTATCAATCGAAAATAATTACCCAAGTGGGTTCAGTAAAAGATAAGAAGAAAACATTGACAAATAACATTGATATTATGCTGTTGCTGTCAGGCTTCTGAACGCTAACTAATGTATCCTTGAAAGGTCTGTAACAAATAGATTCCGCTAGCCGCGATGCTAATTTTCGCTATGTTAAACTCAATTGACTTATGCTAAAAATGTTAGCGATCTAAAAGTCCGCTATTTTTCGCTTTTGGGGTCTTTCAGGATGGACGGGAGGTCCCTCCAAGGCAATGTTGAGGTAAATACTGAAAATAGATTATTGAACATTCCATTTTGCTAGCATAACTAAAGAATGCTAGCAAGCACATGGCTAGCAAACAGCTTTGAAAACATCATATTTAGCATAAAACCCCAAAAAGTTTACTTTATTGAAGAGAATATGTGTTCCATTCTTAAAGTTACACACTGATTTTCAGACTTTGGAACACATCTATTTGAAAATGATGGGATTTAACTACTTACCATTACATTTTGTCACTACCGAAACTCTACCATAGGTTTCGGTAGTGACGGTTTCGGTAGTGACAATTCTAGCTAACTTTGAGCATAACTAAAGAATGCTAGCAAGCACATGGCTAGCATACATGTCTTTGAAGAGGTGTACACATATAAAAACATAATATTTTGCATAAAACCCCCAAAAGTTTACTTAATTGAAGAAAATATGTGTTCGGTGGTGACGATTCTTAAAGTTACACACCGATTTTCAGACTTTGGAACACATTTATTTCAAAAGTATGGGGTTTAGCTACTTACCATGCAGCCATGAGGGACAGGGAGGCAGTGTCACTGCCTGGTCAAAAATGCAGGGGTGTGGCTAAAAACCAGGCTCAACCAATGGACTAAAACTATGGGGTTTTGGTAGTGACATGAAAACGGGGGACAAGATTTTTTAGTATAGTTTTTTAATTTAAAAATTAAACCCACAATAAATCTAAATCTTTCAACTTCTGTTTAAACTTAATCATAAAGATCTTTGAAATTACACCATTGAACAAAATCTAAAAAATGTTTTAAGTGTTATTTACATACATTTAAATTTAGGGGTCAGGGTTTGGGACAACTACTTCCCAATAGAAAGTACCCTATAAATGATGTTTTTTTATTTATTTAGCTTATCACTATCTAATTTAATGCCTTGGGTTTAAATAGATCATAACATATTCTTAGTAAATATCTATGTCTGAATACTTAATTGTTTTGTTAAATAGTTTTTCTTGTTGTGGGACCGCACTTCGATACTAATTCGGTAGAATGCCCCATATACAAGAGAAAGCTAGTTAATTTTTCAAACCACCATTGAACTGTATTGTAGCCTATATTCATGTAGGATCAGTGCTTTGTTTATGCGTAGTAAGGCTATTACAAATAATAGCAGATCAAGTAGCTTCATACAGTAATAAAAGTGTGCCAATACATGTTAGTGCAAACAGAACAAAGACAAAAAACGAAAATACGTGTTTCACTAATTGTTGTTATTATGCAAAAACTGTGGTGACGTAACATTTGAAGAAACAGAATGAGAGATGATGTGGAAATATGAAGAAACACTGAACAAGTTACATGAACTAATATACAAAAACATGGGAAGCATGTGGTTCTCTGTGGCTCAGTTGGTAGAGCACAGCATTGGTTGTGGGTTCAATCCCCACTGGGGCCACATATACTGAAAATGTTTGCATTCACTACTGTAAGTCGCTTTGGATAAAAGCGTCTGCTATATTATTAATAACAGCGCTTGTTTAGTTTATATGAAACCTATTTGTGAAAGTTTATGCTACTTGTTCCGTGGCATAATTTTGATATCAATAATTGACTACGCAGACGCATTTCAGGAATTCGATTTTTACAGACGTATAGCTTTATCTTATAGTATGCTTTGTATATGTGAGGAACGTTTAAAAGTATTCCATTTCCGTTATCGCAAATTCTCATCGGGTTTGGGATCAAACGCAGTCACACCGTTCACTTATATTAATGAAACACGTCAACATACATATCGCAGCGGTTACGCGACTCAATGAACCGAATGGTTGGTTTCGTTTTGATTGTGCTATTTCAACAGTGACTGGATGTCTAGACAGATGGCATGAATAAGACTGAGCCCATTGATTGCAAAAGTGTAGACTCGGAAAGCCATCTTGGCTCTGGGCTTGCGTCTCCTTAAAATGGCATCTCCTTCCAGGCTTTGAGCCATAATGGCTTCAGTGTCTCGACATTCCTCAGTGTTCCACCCACACGGACAGAAAAATGGCATTATGGGATAAAGGCGGAATATATCGGGGAGGTTCCGGATTCCCTGGACTGGCCTGGGATAGATTGAAGCAGTGAGAACAATCTCATCTAAAGTTATTATATAATTACGTTTGCCCAGAGGTAAGGATTTAACACATTAACCATGTTCATTTGGATGGCTGTTGTTTACAGCGCTAAGTGTAACACATAAACTTGGCAACAGTGTAAATGGGAGTATAAGGAACCAGTTACTGTTGCGGGGAGAAGTTGAGACTAACTTGCTATCCAGGAAAACTTTTCAAGTGTATTCATAGAAATATTGCTCAATTTGGAAGGTCGTTCCACTTAAATGGAAAATAATTTATTTATCGTAATGCGGTTTTATTTTAATTTAACCCGTTTTATGAAACTCATAACGTTCTATTCATGCTCCATACGTCTTCGTACAAACTTTTTTTCTCTCCCAAAAACTGGGTGTGGACATTTTAAGGAACTTTTAAAAAGTGTTTGGCTCGATCAGGAGGGTACACTGGGCCAAAATGTCCATAGTTATAATAAAAGCATAGTGTATATATTAACTATAGAGAACCCTCAATCTATAATGTAGTATGAGGAATTTAGGATTTTTTAAACATACGTGGACATATTGACTAACAATACAATGTACCTTTTTAAAGAATAGCGAACGGAAAAAGTGTTTGCGCGTTCTGTTCTGTTTTTTTTAGGAAACGAGATTTTGATTTGGCGATGACCCAACTGTGACATGAACGGCTTGATATGGCTATTAATGTGGTCCTTCTAATTTGGCAGCAGTTCAGTGACATTATTTATTCATTATTGTGACCGTGTCAGAGCATTTCAGTGAAACAATACATTTACCGTTTGTCACATTAGTAATGACATGGCGAAGAGCCACTATTGTATTTCTTTGTTTTGAGATTTGAGCTGAACGCGTCCAGCGCAAAAAAATATTTTGGCTCCATATCACGTTGTACTTTTCCTCCTTTATGACCAGCACAAAAAGTCTCTCAAAGAACATGAATTTATCCGAACATCTTAGGGCATTTCAGCAAAGATAATTGGCTGTAATTTTACGAGAAAGTAAATAGCTTTTCTTCATATCTTGGCTAATTGTCATAATTGTTACAGACTATCCTCGAAATCACTGGTGCATAACTCCATTTGAGCGGGTTTATAGCGGAGGGGAAGCATATTTGTCGTGCACAATGCCTCATATTTTCTGTGCTGTGTGCTCTGGTTCGTCCCTTCCGGTTCCTTTATATACTTTTAAATAACCCCTAGATTTTGCTGAAAGGTATTACTGACCAAGAATTCGACCTGCTAAATAGACGTGTAAGACCGATAAGACGTGTTTACTCTAATTTTATTTGACAGTTCTACACACAAAAACACGAGATGGCATGCAGACATATCAGCTCCTTAAACTTTCACTGAACTCTTTATTTCCTTAGTGTTATCAGTATCAACTGGACAAAAGTGTGAAGGGAGGTATCTGTCACCACAAATCAAGGAGTGTCACTTCCCCTCCCCCACTTTATAGAGCAGAGAAAGGAAAAACAAAGCATGAATTAGTTTCTTGTCAGCCAGTTTTTGAGCTGTGCCAAGATTTCACCATTTTATGTGCAGAACTCAAACGGGCGGATGAATGTTGTAGGAGATATACTTTTTGTTTTGTGAGGTGGATTTTCTGATTAAGATCTTTAAAGTTTTTTTACCCTTTTAATGAGAAGAAATGGCAGTGTTGATTAGTGCCGGTCTATAGCAGAGCACATAGTGGCATTCAGTGGCATTCAGAAGCTTCTGGTTTGTGTATAAAAATATGAACTCCATCTTCATTTGAGTCCCTGCATTCTGAGCTGTTCGCTGCTCAGACCCTAACTAATCAATAATGCACGTTGTTTCCTGACCTGGGTGATGGTGGAAGCACTGTATGAAAAGGTTTCCCTCTTCCCTGCGAGGCACATTGGGGAAGATCAGGTGTCAGGATTTCAGAGCTCAGCTGAGTGGAGACACTGTCCAAACATCCTGCCCCATCCCTAGCCATCTGCTTCTGTGTTTGTCAGCAGTTTCCTGCACTATTCTTTGCTAACCCACAAGTAGAGCTGGTTATAAAACAGCTTGAGTGTAATATAACGGTTAGAGAACTGGGCTTGTAACTCAGGGGTTACAGGTTCGGTTCCCAGGTGGGACACTGATGCTGTATCCTTGAGAAAGATGCATGATTTTATGTAAAACAAAGTCACTCTGGACAAGGGTGTCTGCTAAATGCCCAAATGTAAATGTAATGTGTAGAGTCTGTTGTTCCTCTCACTGTTCACTCTGAAATATGAGCGAGTGTCCTCCTATCCACCAGAGGTTTTAGAGCAGGGGTGAGCAGGTTCGGTCCTTGAGATCAGCTGGGTGTGCAGGCATTTCATCCAGCCAAGCAGTGGTTACCAGCCTTCGAGTCTGTGGTGGAAAGCGAGTTACAGACATGCAAACATGGATTCTGGCTTCCCTATGTCAGGCTATCAGGTATTTCCCTTGAAATGTCCAAACGCTGAACCCTCGCAGAACACTTGTTTTGAGGTGATTCAGAATAAACGTACAAAGTCAAATGAGGCCATGAATTTATGCTGGGCAGTTTTATGCACAAGCATTACATTGCATACATTATGGAAGTCTTTACTCTCTAAACCCCATAGGTGACCTCTCTCACAGTATGGATCGTGGAAAAGCCCCTGTCCTCTTTTGGGTCATGGTTTTGGTCACAGTATATACATCTGCAAAGGCTATGCGCAACCTATGCAACATGGTGTCCATACACTTCTGTACACTAGTAGGTGTCGATGTATTGAACAAGGTCGATAAAGTTTTTATGAAAGCAGGGAAACTCCTGTACCTTCAAACTTCTTCAGCCAGTCTTTCCTGAAGCTGGTTCATTTTATACCACGTTGAACAAATGATCCTAGCTATATCGTGGGCTACTAGCTCGATGAACTGTGACCTATGAACTACGACTATGATAACTCCGCCTCTATTCGCTAACCACGCAATCAATGATGCGCAACATCTATGTGAACGGTTGCGCTGCGGTCGCGAGTTCGATTTTTGTGCTAGGTATGCGACAAACTCTGAAACCCCCTCTGCGTAGGTCGCAAAGGTTGCATTGATGTTGCAGAGCCCTGGTTGTGTTGCTGTCATGTTGTTGTCCTTCGAGCATGTAGAGGCCTTTAGTCAGCAGTGTTTCTGTAAGACCCCCCAGTGTGTCCTCAGCAGCCAGCGTGGCTCCCCCTCCTGCCCCCCCATTTTTGGATAGATGGTGTGAAAGGGCTCTTTCGATGGGACACATCAGTGCTGTGTTGCGTATATTTGTAGCCTTAAGCCCTGTGCCAGACTGTGCCATTGCTGCTCCAGTCTCATTAATGGTTCCACAGGCCCGGGAGGCTGGGACAGTCCAAAATGCAGGAGTCTGAGACAATCCCGGGCTGGTCCCGGTCAGGTGAGGTGGTAACCATACAGGACAGCGTGCGGGCGCACTGGCCCGTATCAGATGAGCCCTTATGTTGGCAGGCGTGTCCGTCACCACGGTATTGGCCAGGCGGGTGATTGGCGGCAGCCCTTGATTGTGAGTTTGAAACGCGTGCTTTCCTACTTAACATGCCAGAGAGGGGCGCGCAGGAAGAGATTCAGGAGCTGTGATGATAAACTCCATTGTTCTTCGGGAGGGTCGATGAAATGCTCAATATCGCTGGCAGCTCTTGTGTTTATGCCCCCCTCTGCTGATCCGTCCACCGTGCCACTTTGGCAGGGTTCGCTCGGCGCTCTGGATCAGGCGACGGGGGAGACGGGGGCACTCACATGGCCTCCTGTGTGTTTGGCAGGTTCGGGTCCTGGAAGCGCTGGAGATGTCTCAGTCAGCAGAGAAAGGGAAGGTGAGTCCGGGAGCGGCGTGGTGGTGAGTCCGGGCGTGGCCGGTGATCTTGGCTTGATCCCCAGCCGAGGACAGCCACTTCAGCAGCACTTCCTTTATGAACTCTCTCTTTGTATTGTTTGGATTGTTGGATTGTTTTCACACTTTTTTTTTTCCACATAAGTCAGTTTTTCATTTTGACTTATGAGATTCCACATAAAGAGCACATCGCAACAAAGCTTGCTATGAAAAGGGGCAGGAAAATGGAGTAGTAAGGCCTGGTTAAGGTAGTTACTGTGGTGTAGAAGAATAGGAGTTTATGCCTAGTTACTCTGTGGTGTAAAAGAATAGGAGTTTCCTCAAAGGAAAGTGTAAGGGCCTGCTTGCCTTTAACGTGGTTTAATGTATCAGCATGAACAGTGCTGTTGACCAGAGCAGTGAACCGTTACTCTGTGAGCTGTCCGCGCTCCAGTGCAGACGTCCTATTTGTCAGGTGGATGGTTTGTTAACGTGGCGTTCAGTGTGAAGGTTGCTGCAGGTCTCTGGACACACGTCAGGTGCTCCAGACTGCAGCTATGCCCGCTCTACCTGCTGCATGTCACCCTGCTTGTGTTCCTGGCAGTTTCCGGAGGCGGCTGGGTATGTGGGCTTTGCCAACCTGCCCAACCAGGTGCACAGGAAGTCGGTGAAGAAAGGCTTCGAGTTCACGCTGATGGTCGTCGGTGAGTCATTAACCCCCCTCCATGTTCTATCACTATAAACTCCTCAGTTTTTCAGAGCCAAGGCATTTCTGGTTGTCCATTCTCAAGGTTTTGACCTCAAACTGTTCAGTCACAACCATTGCGATCAGAAGGAGTTCCCTCCCGGTGTAGCAGGTTCAGCATCAAGATTCGTAGGAGGAGAGTCGGTCCTAATGAGAGGGATTCCCATGAAATTCATAGGAGCCAATGAGTCCATGTGTTTGCTTCTGTAGGAGAGTCTGGTTTGGGCAAATCCACCCTCATCAACAGCCTGTTCCTGACCGACCTGTACCCTGAGCGCTACATTCCAATCGCAGCAGGTAAGAGCGATCTGCCTCTTCAGTTTTTCCATGGAGAGTACTGTAAACGCACGTAATCCTCGTCTATGCTGTGAAACACCTTTTTATTTCACAACACACTGTCCATGTACAGCTATAACAAAATCTTAAGTGCTCAGAAGATTAGATTTCAGCACAAAGCAGTTTGGCACTGTGGAAATTGTTTAGGAGATGGCATCAAGTTTAGGGGTGAGGGTTTAGGTTTAATGTTCAGGGGTAGGGGTTAGAGTCAGGTTTAGTGTTCTGGGGTAGGGGCTAAGGGTTAGGGTTTGACACTGTGGAGATGCTGAACTGGCTGGTCCTGTTTTGCCTACAGAGAAAATCGAGCGGACTGTCCAGATCGAGGCGTCCACCGTGGAGATCGAAGAGCGCGGCGTAAAGCTACGACTCACAGTGGTGGACACGCCCGGTTACGGCGACGCCATTAACAGCCAGGACTGGTGAGCCTTCTGTCTTGAACAAATCACACGATGCGTTGATCTGTCTCTAACCAATCACACGACACGTTGATCTGTCTTCAACCAATCACACGATGCCTTGATCTGTCAGTAACCAATCACACGACGTGTTGATCTGTCTCTAACCAATCACACGACACGTTGATCTGCTGATCCACCATGTTCTGAGCATAAACCCAGAGGCAGTTGCTTGGTTTGGCTCTATCGGTTGAGTGGTTTGACGTTGGCATTTTTCCGCTTTTCACTTTCTCTGGTGCGTCCTCTCGGACTCTTACCCTGGTTCCTCTCCCGTTCCCCCCAGAACCGCCCCTCGTTTCTTCCATCCCCCCCCCCCCCCGTCCCTGTTCTGCTGACACCACTCCCCCCCACACTCACACAGCTTAAAACCGGTGGCGCCAGCTCTAAGGGTATGGGGCCTCCTGTCCCAATGAGCCCACAGCCAGGCAGTCAGACGGACAGAACCCTGCTGTGTGTGGGGGATTTGCTAACGCTGTGTGTGCCCACATATACAATTAAAAGAACTTGATTAATCGAGCGTTGCTCTCCGTCCCACCAGCGGTGTCCGAGGGCCGGAGGAGCTGCAGGTTTTACTCCCTGTGCGCTCGGGCCGCCCTCCTCACGAGAGGAACCTGTGTACCAGAACAAGCCCGTTCTGAATGGGCCGCCGTGGAGATGACAGGGGAAGGAAGCCAGCTTCCGCACGGGGACAATGGCCTCCGTCGCAGATGAAAGGCTCTTCCTGTGGTCTTTTGTGTGGAGGTAGCGACACGGGGAAGTGTAGCACACAGATGGGGGCTTGTAGAGTCTACAATCCCCCTGATTTGAGGTCTTATAGGGGCTTTCCACTGACCCACCTTTGCTTATGCTGGCTGGGCACAATTTTGTCAATTCAGGAAATCAATGGAAATTCAGTACCTTCATTGAAAAATCCCCATAGAACATATGGCCATTTGTCAATTCATGAATTTAATTTCAGTTAATGACCTTAATTGACTGAATCAAAAGTCCTGAATGAATTACTTTAATTTGAGTGGACACACCCATATGGGAGCAGTTTCATTGGCTTGACATTCAGCCATATTTTCATTTCTGAACATTTACTAAACAAACTTCCTGAATATTTTAGGGAATGGTCTGAATACACCATATATGTACACTTACTTATATATACACACCCGGGTAATGGGCAAAAAGGTGGAAACACTTTGGCAAATGAGGGACACACAATATATTGAAACCAGGTGCTTCAATATATAAACTGTTAATATCAGTTTGTGTGCCATTAATATGCCGGATCACCATCCATGCTCGGGTTGCATTATAACAGAAGCAAATATGTGGGTATAAATGTGTCTTTATATTATGGATGCCATTTTGATGCTTGCCCCTGTACACTGTTGTGTATATTTAGAGGGTCTTACATATAGGACGCAGGTGGGATGTTTTTACTGAGTCTCTGGAGCAGAGGCTTGCCTCTGGACTTTGGGTTTGTGCCGTAGGGGCACGTTAGCACAGCGCATTGCACTGTGATCTGGGGGCCTGGAATTGGACCTGCCGGCCCTCCCTGCCCCCTCCCCACCCCGTCCCCACGACCACTGAAGGCTGCAGGCAGGGCATTGTCTCCCAGCTGCAGCTTCCTGTTGATTGTCCTGAAATGCTTGCGTTTATTCGTCTGGCTGTGGCCCAACAAGCCAACCACACGCATCTCAGACTAACAAAATGGCCCCCGTCTCCCTGTCCTCCAAAACCCCTGTTCTCTAACCCTCCCCCTAACCCCCACTACATTCATTTTCATCCTGCGTTCGGCTTTGCACACCCTCTGAAATCTTGCTGACCTTGTCTAAGCTTCAGCCATGCCCACCTACCCTCAAACCTGGTGAGAGGGCGGGGCTTGTGTGCTGGGAGAGGAAGTTGCTAATGAGCACAACTGCGCCTAATTGGGCAGCGGGAAGTCCTCCATAGAAGGGGAGATGAGGAGATTACACCCTCCCTCTCATACTCCTGAGTGGGTTGCTTGTGTGACACTGCTGTTGTAGAATGTAGAATTATTATCATTGTTATCACGCATATAGAATTAGTAACTCAGGCCCATCCAATCAGGCATGCTTAATTTATTCTGTATTGTAAATCATTTAAGCCGATTTATTAGGCGTAAATTCTTGTGAATAATTAATTATTGTGACTAATCAAAAAACTTAATCAAATGTACTGGTTTGGCTCTAGTGTAGTTCTAGTTCTTTAACATACCCAATAAATTCAGAAATGGACAAATCCGCGAGTGAGTACAAAGTGATTGGATGTTAAAATAGACAAATTCAATCAAGCATCATAATCAGCATTTTGTTGTAGGTGTGTGTTCTGTCTCCTGCTCATAGTATCAGAGTCAAACCAGTCTACATTTACATTTTACATTTTAAGGCTTTAGCAGACTCTTATCCAGAGCTTACAAGATGTGCATTATCATGGTAGGAACAATCATAGTTAGCGCACCAGTCAGTGCAGGAATACAGCAATAGACATCATTGCAGGCATCTGCGTACCATACCTGTAACTCACCAGTAAAAACGTGTAAAATGGATGTGTCATATGGTGGACTAGAGTGATACTTTTGATGGTACATGATCCAATCCCAGCTCTCATTACTGGTATCATATCCAATCCCAGCTCTCATTACTGGTATGATATGGAAGCATGGTTTGACTCTGAGCATTATTGCAAGTCACCCCCTTATTGACTCCAGGTGGTATTGGGGAAACCGACCACACCTGTGGTGACCCATGGGTTATGAGCCATTCTGTTCAGGTGAGTTTGTGCTATTGGTGCTCTCTGAGTCTCTGTTCTGTCTATAGCTTCAAGACCATAATTCAGTACATCGACAACCAGTTTGAGCGCTACCTGCATGACGAGAGCGGGCTAAACCGCCGGCACATCGTGGACAACCGCGTGCACTGCTGCTTCTACTTCATCTCTCCCTTCGGACATGGGTACGAGCTGCATCAGTCCACCAGTGCTTTCACCTGCACCAGAACCTCTATCCACACCTGCACCAGTACGCCTGCACTGCAGGTGTACGGGCAGTATGAAATTACCTCATTGTATATGTGTGTATATTTATGCGTGTGTGTACATGTGTGTGTGTGTGTACTCTCAGGCTCAAGCCCCTGGATGTGGAGTTCATGAAGGCGATCCACAGCAAGGTGAACATCGTCCCTGTCATCGCCAAGGCCGACACGTTGACACTGAGGGAGCGCGACCGCCTCAAGAGACGGGTGAGCGAACAGCACCCCCCTAACCCTAACCCCCAGGCCTGTGTCCCCTAACCCCCCAGGCCTGTGTCCCCTAACCCTAAACCCCCAGGCCTGTGTCCCCTAACCCCCAGGCCTGTGTCCCCTAACCCTAAACCCCCAGGCCTGTGTCCCCTAACCCTAACCTCCCAGGCCTGTTTCCCCTAACCCCTCAGGCCTGCCCTAACCCCTCAAACCTTTGGCTGGGTGCTCAGGGTCAGGGGTTAGGGTCAGGGGTCAGGGTTAGGGTGCTCAGGTAATGCAAGCAGTGTGACTCAAGGAGTCACCACCTCACTTTTTATACAAACATGCACAGGCAACTGCCCAAATAAAGGAAACGCCAACATGAAGTGTCTTAATAGGGTGTTGGGCCACCACGAGCCACCAGAACAGCTTCAATGCACCTTGGCATAGATTCTACAAGTTTCTGGAACTCTGTTGGAGAGACTGAGACAGCCATGGCATATGGTTTACAGAGTAACATTTGCATCTGGAGGTATCTGGTGCTTGATTTAGTAATCATTAGTAAAGTGTATATTAGTCAGTATCTTATTACCTGAACTATTATATTTTCAACACAGCAACACTGTAGCAAAGGGTGCCACACAACAATGATTTTACAGCTCTGATCTTTGTTGTTATGGTGATATGGGATGGGGGGCAGCAGGTCCAGAGGGGGGTTATCTGCCACTGAGGTCATGTGACTCGCCTGAGATGACAGGTGACTCGCAGGTGTGTTGAGCCAGTAAGATCTCTCCAGGGTTTTATAGGCACAACAACAATAACAACCACAGAACTGAAGCACATTGTTACAGTGTTAGCAGGCGATGGGCCGCTGGCGGTGAGGAGAGAGCGCGCTCAGGCCACTCCCCCCACATGTCCGGTGGGACGATAAAGCACATCTCCAACGATCCTGGACAGATGTTTCCGGCCGGGGGAATGACCAGGTGTCTGTTCCTCTGCACGTTTCCAGATAGCCTGCAGCGTGTGTGTGTGTGTGTGTGTGTGTGCACGCTCGTGTGTGTGTGTGTGTGTGTGTACTCTGCTAGAGCCGCCCTGTCTGACATAACAAAGCCAGCCTTTCATCTGTGCCGGAGAGCAGCAGGTAGTCCTACCTTTCTCTTCCTCCATCTCTCCCTCTCTCTGTCTCTCTCCCTCTGCCTCTCTCTCTCTCTCTCTCTCTCTCTCTCTCTGAAGCGCATTGAATAAATAAATCACACACTTCAGGAGAGATTGAAATTGTATAAATAGGATTTCCTGCCCCCATGGTATAGCCCCCCTCCTAACTCATTGTTCCCCTGCAGGAGGATATTACTGTGTCCTCCCTGTTTTTTATTCTGTGCTGTATGATCACGGAGCTCTGGCTCTGAAGCCTGAGAGCCTTTTAATAATAATAATATACGCCATTTAGCAGACGAAGGGCCTTTTTCAGTGATTAGAACCCACAACCTGAGGGCCTCTGCACTTCTGGGGTCTGTGATTGGCTAAGTCAGTGTGACCTCTGGAAGCTTTTTCTCCTCTCCCCCTTTACTTCTTCCCTTCTTTCCCTCTCTCCCCCTTTCTCTGAATTAGTCCATTTCCATTTTTAGTGCTGATATGTGGGCAGATGGGGAGGGAGTCACCCCCCCAGATCCCGATTAGACCAGAAGGCCCAAGTGACAGATTCTCCCCCACGCTGGGATGTTTTAGGTGTTTCCCCGCCTGTGGGTCATCATGTGTAGTTTAAATCTCTCTCAGACCTGCTGCTCTGTGGGCCCAGGTTGTGATTCAGAGCTGGGGGGGGTTGAGGAGAGAGAGGTGCGATAATCCCCCCCCTGGTGAGATGAGGACGGGACAGTGGAATGCAGGACAACCTACTGATAGCATCACAATGTGTTTCCTGAGCGACTGACTGTCCTAAACATGGTGGATCCACAGGGACCAGGCCAAAGTGCAGCGTGGTTCCCCTGATCTTCCCGCTACCAGGGACCACAGTGTTAACAACCTCCCCTCCCTTATCTAAACACCGGTCTTAATCGTGCTGCTAATCTTCAGGGTTCTGCTGTCTTCTGTCTGCCAGGGGATCATCAACCTCTTTTCATGTGTTGCCTGGACAGCGGGACATGACTTGGTGTCCCTCAATGTGATGGTATCTTTTTGACCTGTTGATGCTTATCTAGATCAGTTTGACAGTTTTATCTCACCAAGCCCCACTATTGTAACAGTCAGGGAGAAACCCACAGTGGTAAGAAGCCAGAGAAGGTGACATTTCTGCTGTTTGGCCATGGAGGGACAGGACAGCACAACTCATGAGACCCTTGAACACAACAGCACCGTGAACATTCAATTGATAATCACAGTTTACACGCAGGGCCGTCTCAAGGGGTGGGCGGGGCCTGGGGCGAGTAAACCCACGCGGGGCCCAGCTGTTAACTATCAAAGCCAACCCCAATGTTTTGTTATTTTGTTGGTCACAGTAACACTACTACAGAACAGCCTCAGAATTCTGTCTCATCAATGTTTTGAACACAAGAGTATAAACTAATTACAAAATTTTGTTTTTTTTGTTTTGTTTAGTCTTTCAGTGAACACATGCAGTCATCATGACACTAGGCCTACATCAATACAGAAATAAGACAACTAATGGCCTCGTGATTTGCATAAAAAGCACATGTCTACTTTGCATAGTGGGCCTAAACAGCTAGTGGAACAATTCAGCAGCACAAACATAATGGTTTGTTTTGGTTGGATGACAATAATAGCTGAGCTAAAGTTTTACAAACCCAGACAAGATCATGCACAAACCAGCCATAGCAAACCGATTGAATAATTAATATGCCATTACTCTGCCCATTGAATTAAAATATTGTAATAATCAATATGTCAGCTACTTTGGGTACACTTGACTCACGGTTCGGGTTTGCGTTCGCATGTTTGTCCTTGTCAGCAGCACTAGCCCCCTCAGCTAAGCTGAAATCAGCACCCCCTTCTCAGCTAAGATCACTTCAGCGCTGTTTTCCTCTTCCTCGTTGTCGTCATCGTCGTCCTCTTCTTCCACCACGTTTTTCTTTACGAATCGATCCAAAGAACCTTTCAAGCTGGCATTTATGTCTTCTCTTTTCTTTTTCTTGATTCTTTTTTTCGCTCGCGACTCATAGTTTCTAAATTTGTCTCGATCTCTGCTGTTCTGCTCGATCTCTGAATCTCTGCTCCATTTTACCACGCAGTCAGGCTTGGCTACAGGTTGCACCTCCAGACTGTCTGCACGTGAGCAGCATAGGGATCGCTACTTCCTACTTCCTATAACGTCAACTTTCAAAAACGCCATAAGCTTAAACTATGTAATCCCTGTGTCACAAACATACATATATTTTTACATATATTATTTTATATATAAAAATTATAATAACAATAAAATGTATTAATTTCCCCTCACCGCGGGGCCTGTGAAGGGCGGGGCCTGGTGCGGCCTCACCGCTTGCCGCCCCCTAAAGATGGCCCTGTTTACACGCAAACCAAAACCACTGAATCTGGGGCACTTACTGCTGCTCCGCAAGCCAATTTTTTGTCATAGTTCATTGATTATCCTCATCGATCCTCAATCACCAAAATTGAGGATAGAATCGCACCCTCTTATCAAACGATGAAATATTCCACAGTTATAATGATGTTGTTTATGGCTCCACCTCTGGCCGTGTGATTGTGGAATGAGAAATGGGCACATTGTACTGTTGCTTTCTACTTTATTTTCCGCTGAGCACTTTCTCACCCTTTGACATTGTTGATCTCATAGCAGAAGATGAAAAAGCACCCCCCCTCCCCCGTAGCAGGGCCCCCTCGCCTCATTGTTCATTATTAGGGGGGAAACAGCTTGTACAGAACAATATACGTTTCCTGCAATGTGTCGGGCAACTCCGTGGAGAAGGCCTGGCCGCCAGCTCTGCGTGTTTAATGCGTTATTGTACAAGCCGCTCGCTTTCCTGGAATGCCAGCTCGCCAAACTGAAGTCATTGTGACCTTCAGCTCGTAACTCTTTTCACGGGAAAAATAATATTGGAACAAGCCCCCCCCCTCCTGCTTTTGGGCCAAAACCAACCAAGCTGTATCTCCACTCTCTGAAAGACCAAGCAGTGAAAAGATGAAAATCAGTCTTTCCTGTGTCTTTGAGCGATTGAGTGCTTCTGTTTTCTGCTGCTGGTCCATTTTCCCTCTTAAAATGTATCTCAAGTCAATAACAATATCGTAATGTGTATTTTTCACCAAAAGTATGAAGTAAACTATTTAAATATTGCCTTGAAGTAAACACCACTATTTCACTCATCTAGGAATTTAGGACTGATGAATATTCAATGAGTCACCCTATCCACCCTGTCCCCCAAATCCTCAAACAACAATTCCAGTGTGCGACTGCTATTGATAGTTTGTGAGATGAGTAGAGCTAGCTTATATTTTCTTTTATAAGTAATGAATTATGGAAATGGAAGGAAACGTTGAACATTTCCAGCCATACTTGCTGGAAGCGGACCCAAAAGAAGATGATAAAGAGCCTGTGTGTCGTCCTGTATGAATGTTAGATTTCCCCTAAATGACATGCTCTTATGGCCATATGCCATAGGCTGACATTATTAATTGAAATTATTCGTTATAGATAGATGTTTAAGTAGCTTTAGAAGAAAGTAGCACTCACCAGTAGTCCATGTTGACTCCTGCTTGCAGTGTCCCTGGGACAAACTGATAGAACAGCATCTGGCTTCAGGAGCAATACCTTTGGAAAAGGTATGTTTTTGGCATTAGGCTTTGGAAACAATCTAAGGAGAAATGGATGCTGCAAATCCTTTGATATTGACCACTTTCCCGAACTCTGGCCTTTCCCATGATTCATAGCGGTGTCATCTCTGAAGTCTGTTAGTTATATCCGCTCCACTGTGTTTACATGTGTAGCTGGGTGTTTAATAAAATGAAAATTGTGTAAAATGGCCAAATTTCACAGGTGGTTACACGGATCGGATTATTTACTGGGTACTGGGTACAAAATAATGAAAGTGCCCCATCCATCTACCCAAACGGAATGGGTAGATAATATGAAATAATGGCCCAATGTTAGCTATGTTGACATTGTCAACTACTTCATTTTTAGTGAGGGCGTTGATGGCGTTGATGGCGAGAAACTTCAAAATTATAGGTAATTAAGTAACTTAAATCGGCATCGGAAAATGTGTTAAAAAAAAAAAAGATGACTAGTTTACTTTCTTAAAAAAACTGGCTTCGGTAATGATGAGAGCCAGTGGCGCGATAGAAACAGTCAGCTGTTACTGTATTGCAGGATTAGGGAAATCCTGTTGCCATGCAGCATTTATTATCTGGAAGGTAGGGGTATATGAATTAGAGTAACGCGATTGTATTAACCATAAAAAGCGTCACGAGCACCTAGCTGCAATAGTAGCACCTGTAGCCTAGCTGCAGGAATATACGTGGATCGTTCCGTCCAAACCAGAACAGGGCAACATCGGTGATATTCCTGCAGCTTCCTCGAAGAGAGAGCTCTATTGCAGCTTAATACCAAGGTTATAACTAGCTCTAAACAGAACCCGATATTACAGGTTCTGTTAGAACAGATTTAGAGCTAGCCAACGTGATTAGGTAACGTTAGCATGTCTAAGTAGCAAAAGCTAGGTTAGTGGAACATAACCATTTTTATGCAGTCTATACAAACTCTGAAAACAATAAACATATCATCCTAGAATGATGACTTGTTTATGTATTTGTCCAGGGTTTTAATAATGTAAAGATACCTTAAGGTTGAAAAACAATACAATGATGTATCTTGATTCAGGTCCAGAATGCAGTGATTAGTGCAAAGACTGGACTTGCGTGTACAGATGAGCAGCGCAGGTGGAATGAAGATACAAATCATTTCAATTCATGACAAATAAATGCTCATTTAAGTTGCACGTAACAAAAAAAATCATATTTACGTTTACTATGTCTTGAGTTAATTAAAAATTCATTCACATAATCAGTATTAGTTTCCATTCAAGTTCAACTTCACTGGTCGTAACCTAGCACCTGGTTAGCCTTCGCTTCTTAACTGGTGGTCGTTCATAGCCCAGGAATAACTCCGGATGCGGGTGCAGCTCCATTGGTTTGTGGTGAAAAAAATGAAATAAACAAACGTACACCTTCTGTGCTGCAAGCCAGTTTTCATATCGTCCTTGGGCATTCAATGTAGCATGTAGGGTGGGACAAGGACATGTTTTCAGAATGTTTTTTAAAAAGATTTCGGGAGTTATTTTCACACCCGCGAACAGCCCAAAGACATTCTCTATCCAGTGATAATTCTAAATGTACGCTGCATTTAGCTAGCAACTTGCCTTTGGGGCTAACGTAAGTTGGTAACGGTCCTGGAGATGTGTCGAGTGTCATAGCAGCGCCCATGGTCTCAGTAAAGTGGTGGATACTGTGAAAAGAGCCTCCCTGTGGACTGTTGCAACCAAAAACGAAGCATTTTATAGTTTTATCAAGTGCATTACCTACTAGCAACAGGTGTACATTAGCTAGTTGTACCACACTGTGTGTGTGTGTGTGTGTGTAGCAGTGTACCCTCTACCCAGAGCAGCGCTGTTGCCCCAGTGGGTCCACAGGAAGCGGGCCGGGCCCTGGCTCCAGTGGTTCTCGGGGCCGTCCTGTCGGGAGTTTTCCCCTCATTGTTCAGCCTGTTTCTCCCGCCGAGCTCTTTCAGCTCTGTCATTCTGCCCTGTGAACACAGGGACCGTGCACCACCCTACTCTTCATCACCGGCTTTACTCTTACTCCTTGCCCTTGTCTTGCTGCGCTGGAGTCCGGTGTGTGCTGTGGGTGTGGGAGGCCTCACTGTCCCCAGGTCTCAGGCTTTCTCCCCGACCCCAGAATGTCACATTCACAGTTTCATCCCAATTTAGTTTTCAGGTCCCACTGCAAACTGCCAAGTAAACACTTTTACACATTTACTACCTTTTGTAGATTGAATAGCATTATGTATTTAATTAATGACTTAATACCATTAAATGTTTACTTATTACACATTTAATATCATTACAGATTATAATACCACACAGATTTACTGCAATTACAGGAATTAAAACCATCATAGATTACATTCTATCACAGATTTACATGCATAGATTTAATACCAACATATATCTAATACCATTATAGATTTTCTACCATTACTGACTTGCTCACATTCCTGCATGTGAGTGAGACCAGACTCAACTCCTTGGCATCCTTTAGGTGTACCACTACTATAACCAGGGGTGCACGTAAGAAAGTACTTGTACTTGCCCTATAAAAATTAACTTACCAGTGATGGACTGATTCAACTTAAAGTACGCAAATGAGCATTTAGCAAGTGAGCTGACACGCCTTCATGTTTGAGGACGCGAATGGATACTGTCGTACCACTTGCGTGCAACCCTGACTATAATGTTAGCTTTAAGTATACCCCCCCCCCCACACACACACACACACACACACACACTGCCCCACGGGTCCAACTCTGTTTATTTCTTCACCCTTTAGCAAGCCATTTTGCCTGGGCATGTGAACACAATGCAGCCTCACTTGTTTTCCATTTAAAACAATGAAAACCTTCTATTCAGCAAACCTTCTGAAAGCACCACCACTGGGCATGTACCTCCTGTGCCTCAGCCGCAATCACAGCTAGAACTGGCTGTGTAAAACATGTTTTTGTTTCAAATCCTGGAATAACTCAAATAATAATCATGTAATGATAATAATATATTTCTCAATTTTCCAAGTGGGTATCCTGAAGAGACTTCCTCAAAGTTCTGTAAATTATACTTAAAGCTTTGCATCAGAACGGTTACCGTTGGTGAGGTGGGTGGTCCAGAGGTTTCTGGGAAAAATAAGTGATCATCCTGTAGAATGTCTCATTTTTTTCTTTTTTTTTTAAATTCGGCGGTTGCCCTGGCGATGGTCCGTCACGCCAGCCCTCAGCCCTCAGCCCCCGCCAGGCCGCTGAGTCCTGTGTAATTAAAGTGCCCCCTGGGGGGCTGTGCTTATCTCAGGCTGGGCAGGAATGTGCCTACACAGACCCTCCCTGGCCATCCCCCTGCCCTGGGCGCACCAGATTATTGCACGGGCCCAGGAACTGGCACGGGCCAGCAGCTCCACCTCACCCTGATCAGAGACGCTCAGTTTCATTGCACCTCGTGGGCACCCGTATTCAGGACGGCGGGTCCATCTTACCCTGGTCAGTCACAAAGTTTCATTGTGATTATGGTACTTACTTGCTCAAAGTATTTCTTATATATATATGCCATTTAGCAGATGCTTTTATCCAAAGCGACTTACAGTAGTGAATGCATACATTTTTAAGTATATGGGGTCTGTGAGAATCGAACCGACAACCTCAGCGTACCTACTGAGCCACACAGAACCACATATCCCTTGTACTACTTTATGACTCATTGTGTTGCCTGTACCTTTGCTGTATTTTTAGCAGCCTTTGAGAGAATTACATGTGTATAATGTAATGCGCTCTTTCCTCCGTTTGTATGCAGTTGTTGATATTGCCCACCAGGGAGAGTGAACATTTGTTCAGTTGAATGGGGTGCATGGTACAGCCATGGGGTGGGTGTTCTATTCTGAGTGTTCTTATTTACCTGGCAGTCTTTACAGAAAAGCACTTAGTTGCTGACCATTTTTCCTGTGTGGAAGTTTAGCATGGGCAGATAAACTAGCTGTGGCCAAACAAATTGCGTTGTTGACAACGTCTTGTCTTGGTTTGTTGTGCTCTGTGTATTTTCAGCATCTGTTGACCTCTGGTCTGCCTTGGTTAAAAATAATTCAGCTCAGCCGTGTGTACAAACACATACGCATACACACACTGCAGCATCAGCAAACATGAAATTGCTATTTTGGATGATGGGAGTGTCGTCACCCTTGAGTTTAATGACAGGCTCTAATGGCAGAAGGCTTACCCATGTAGTCCCGAGTCACTCCGGCACAAAACTCACACCTCAGTCTTCACTTGCCCACCTTCACTTAAAGGGTCTTTATTATTAATTCTAACCGAGATGAGATGGAAATGGATCATTTCAGTGTCATACACAAATGTAATTGTACATTTTACTACGACAGTGTACCTCATGCTCAGACTGCTGAATTTACAGGGGGATCGTATCACAGTCCACACACGTGCAGGGTTCGTTGGAGCTGAAATCCCATCATATGTCATGAAAATAACCTCAGGGACAAGCATTTTTGGTAAAGCAATCAATTGCCTAATAGCTGATTGACTACTCTCCAGTGTGTCTGCACAGCTGTACTGGGAGACTTCCAAATGACCGTTAGCCTTCTATATTGTGTCTATATTTCCAGGGAAAGGCTGAATGTTATATTCTCTTCTTTTTGACTCCGTTTCGTTCCACAGTGCCACCCAACTCTCCTGCAGCTCCACAATCACATGGCCAGATTGTATCTTGCATCCTATAGCAAACAGATCACAGTAAAGGTCAACGTGGCTGCCTTCCTTTTTAAATTAACGTGCCCCTGAAAGTCTGTAGTACTATTGTTGTTCTCGCTGTGGAAATGGTGGCTCCCGAGTCGTACGGCCAATTAAAACATGGCACAGCACAAAGCACGCATGGCGGTGGTTTTGTACACCACTTCGTGTTTCCCCTTTCTTTAGAAAGTCTACCGAGACCCTAGGACTGATACCAGAGGCATGCCAACCAATTCTCCGGTTTGCCCCCAAGGTCCTCCCTCACAGAGATGGGATAGCTGCCCTCCCCATCCTGAGATCCCAAGTCTAGGTCGTTCCGTTCAGTGTTCATGACTCAATTAGTAAGTTCCCATAATGAAGTAGCTTCTGTTTTTGAGTCTTTTTAAAAATCTGATACACAACCTACACATTCCACCCCGTCCCTCACACCAGGCCGGTTGGAATCCTGTTTTCTGGCATTTCTCTGTGCCGTGGACTCACGTACTCCATTTGTTTGTTTCTTTTCCCTCCATTGTTCGTGTTCTGTTTGTTTTTCCTGCTGAGTAAAGGTTTTGCGAACTCCCCATCTCTGCTGGGTCCTGTATTGATGTTAGCATGGACAGGATCTGAGGCCTTGTCCTAGGGCCCAGCTGTCACGTCCCTCCCCCGTCTGTGAGGACGGATCGTTTATTTTCAGTGCTACGGAGCAACAATGACTCCGTTGCCGACGGCCGTATCTCACTCAAATTTGCTTTGAATTCACTCTAGGAAAACAATCTGTAGTCATAACAAGCATTTTCTTTTAGAAAAATTGAATACGTTCCCAGGTTCCTGCCTGATTCAATACTGTCCTTTTTATGTGAAATGATTCCCAAAAGTAGCAGGAAACATTGTTCTATGTGTTTGGCATTGTTGAACAATGCATTGTAAATGCACTCCAGTAGACATTGCTTTGATGTTAAAAAAGAAAAGCTCTTGTGTCTGTTTCCCAGGGGTTGTTTTTGCAGCAGTGCTTGGTCAGGTGTCAGACAGAGCAGGAAGCATACGCTCTTATCATTGGAGGGAGAATTGTAGACCTCAGTGCTTAAGAGGTTAAAACACAGGAACTGTTCATTGACTCCTGTGCCCCCTACGGTAGTTTGATTAAAGTTACTAAGCCAACAGGGCTTGAAAAACAGACCAGCAGTTCCCTGTGTTTCATTAAGAGATGTTGTTGGTGAAGAGCTCCCAGCAATGGAAAGCTGGCTCATAAAGACCTGACAGACCCTGCCATCAGAGGTATTGAGTGGATGTATGGTTTCAGAGTTTCATCCACCAAAATTCAGCGCAAATCATAGAAAACATGTAATGGCTGTAAAAGAGCTCTGTTGTGGAAACATTAATATGTGCAGTTTTTTAAATGAAAGGCCAGTGCAGAGGAATGATCCTATTTATGCACAGTTATTAAATATATGGGGTGGGGTGTTGGGAGTTTATATGGGGTGGGGTGGGGTTGGTGTGGGTTGGTGTTGGGTGGGGTGTTGGGGGTGTATATAGTCAAGCCGGAAAGTCTGCACACCCCTTTCACCATCTCCACATTTCATTGCATTACAGACTTATTCTACAATAGATTAAGTTCATTTTTTGTCTCAAAATTCTACACAAAATAGCCCATAATGACAAAGTGAAAACAGGTTTTTAGACATTTGTGCTAATTTATTAAAAATCTAAATGTAAAATATATGTACACAAGTGTGCACACCCTTTGATATGACACCCAAAAGTGAGCTGAGGTGCATTTTGTTTCCACTGATACTGCTTGAGATGTTTCTACAACTTGATTCTAGTCCACCTGTGCTAAATTCAATTGATTGGACATGATTTGGAAAGGCACACACCTGTCTATACCTGTCTTACTCTGACAGAGTAAAAACCAAGCCATGAAGTCCTAGGAACTCTCCATAGACCTCCGAGATAGAATTGTGTTGAGGCATAGATCTGGGGAAGGGTATAAAAACATTGCTAAAGCATTGAAAGCACCCAGGAGAACAGTGGGCTCCATCATTGTGAAATGGAAGAAGTTTGGAACCACCACAACTCTTCTTAGAGCTGGCCGTCTGGCCAAACTCAGTAACCGGGCAAGAAGGGCCATGGTCAGGGAGGGGACCAAGAACCCAATGGCCACTCTAAGAGAGTTCCTATGCAGCGATGGGAGAACCTGGTAGAAGGACAAACATCTCTGCAGCACTCCATCAATCAGGCATTTATGGTAGCACTTGGCATTCAAAGGCCTGATTGATGGAGTGGTGCAGAGATGGTTGTCCTTCTGCCGGCTTGACTGTATGTGGTGGGGTGTTGCTGTACTCATGGATGTGTGTATTTGTGTACTCAGGTCCTGGATGAGATTGCAGAGCATGGAATTCGTATATACCAGCTCCCAGACGCGGATTCAGATGAAGATGAGGAGTTCAAGGAGCAGACACGGGTGCTGAAGGTGAGACGTTCATACACACACACACACACACACTCAACACACACACACACACACACACACACACACACACACACACACTCACACACACACACAAATACACTCACACACACACACACACATTGTGTTCTCTCCCTCTCTCCCTCTCACCCTCCTTTTCGGCCTCTCCCAGGCCAGTATACCGTTCGCCGTGATCGGCTCCAATCAGCTGATCGAGGTGAAAGGGAAGAAGATCCGGGGGCGTCTGTACCCCTGGGGGGTGGTGGAGGTGGAGAACCCCGAACACAACGACTTCCTCAAGCTGCGCACCATGCTCGTGTAAGTGACCATGGCAATGGGCAGAGGGGGCTGGGTGATGTCATTGTGGAGGGTGTTGGATGGCTGTAAAAGGTAGGGTTTGGGTTAGGGGTTTGGGTTAAGAGTTAGGGTTTGGGTTAGGGGTTAAGTTAAGTGCACTTATTTTTCTTTTATTATTGTGTGTCACCTTTTTATAATCTTCAAATGGAGGAGCTAAAAAAGTTGCAGAAAATATTAAATAAAATAGTATATTTGACATTGCTGAGCCTATGGATGAAATTGTTTGATAACCAGTGTGTTGAAACAGCTGCAAATCCGTGAATGTTTCAGACACAGGTGTGGTGCTGTGTGTGTTTTGCATGTTTAGTTGTTTTGCTATCGGAAGGGCTGTGCTTCAGTCTTGCACCTTCATCTTGGGAGTGAGATGTCCCTGGCAGAAAGTGTGGGAGTATTTGGCCAGGTTGATGTAATCCTGCCCTCTGGTGTACATGTTTAGTAACAGCACCATGATGAAGGACATTTACATTGACATTTTAGGCATTTAGCAGACGCTCTTATCCAGAGCGACTTACACAGTTCACATTTCTTTACATACAATCCATTTATACAGCTGGATATTTTACTGAAGCAATTCAGGTTAAGTACCTTTCTCAAGGGTACAACAGCAGTGGGGAATTGAACCTGCAACCTCTGAGTTACAAGCCCAGCTCCCTAATCATTACACTGATGGTAATTTAACCAAATAGAGTGAGAAATTAGTGAGTGCATGAGTTTATGCATGCGTGTGTATATGTGTGTAGTATATGTCTGTATGTACCATGCGTGTGTATTGTATGTATGTATGTATGTATGTATGTATGTATGTGTGTATTTATGTACCATGTGTGTGTAGTTTATGTATGTATGTACCATGCGTGTGTAATGTATGTATGTATGTACCATGCGTGTGTAGTTTATGTATGTATGTATGTATGTATGTATGTGTGTATGTATGTATGTATGTATGTATGTACCGTGTGTGTAGTGTATATGTATGTATGTATGTATGTATGTATGTATGTATGTGTGTATGTATGTATGTATGTATGTATGTATGTATGTATGTATGTGTGTATGTATGTATGTATGTATGTATGTATGTATGTATGTATGTATGTAGGTGCCGTGTGTATAGTATGTGTGTATGTATGTATGTATGCACCATGCATGTGTAGTGTATGTTGACCAGGTCTCTTGTGGTTCTGAAGGACCCACATGCAGGATCTGCAGGAGGTGACCCAGGACCTGCACTACGAGAACTTCCGCTCTGAGAGGCTGAAACGAGCAGGAAGGCAAGTCCATCCCCTCCTCTCCACACTCCTCACCCTCCTCACTCATCACTCTAATCTCGAACCCTCCACACCTTAACCCCTAATCCTAACCCTCCAACCCCAGACCCCTCACACCCAAACCACTAACCTTTAACGCCCCACACCCTAATCTCTAACCCTCCGCACCTGAACCACTGACCTCTAACCCTTCCGCTTCCCTGAGAGGCTGAAACGGGCAGGAAGGCGAGTCCCTCATACCATTCCCTAAAAGAGATGTCATTGTGTCTCTGTCGCCCCCTGCAGGGCAGTGGAAGAAGACGTGGTGGACAAGGACCAGATCCTGATGCAGAAGGAGGCTGAGGTGAGGGAGGGGGTTCTGGCTCTGCTCTCTGTGGGGTATGGTGAAGAGGGGTGCGGTATCTCCCTCAGCTGTACAGGTGTCAGACCTTTCTAGGGGGACACTCAACAGAGCAGTTATTTAGGGGGAGGTTGATAGTCTACTGCCTCTGTGCCATCCAGTGGAGGAGTGTCTGAGGCAAGAAACCAAGGCAGTCCTCTTTATATCCTCAATAATATTCTTAACCTTGTCTTTTTCAATTTTGCATTTTTACTCTGCCATTAAAGGTGCAGGTGTATCAGGTATCATGCGAGGTGCCCTTTGTATTAATATATCCAGGTAAGTCAGTGGATAGCGTAGCGGTCTAACGCACCGTATTTTGGCTGGTCTGATACGAGTGTGAGCTGCCTATCAGGGACGCATCTCTACCAGACCGGCCCAGCCCCGATTGGGGGTGGCGTTTTGGCTGTCTGCCCCAGAGGGAGGAGGAAGGGTGTGTCCGGACGGGCGTCTGTGGCCAGGTTTTGTCTTGGAGGAGGCGGCTCTACCAGCCTGGAAAAATAGGCTCTTGGGGGAGTGTGAATTGAGATAAATAGAGGGTATAATTGACACCCAAATTGGGAGAAAAAATGTGAAACTACATTTAAAATATATGTGTATATATGTCCAGGTAAATCCCTAAGTTGTATCAATTTCTTTTTTAAATGAAGGTTTTGTTTAGGAAAGTACTTGCTGTATGACCAGTCGTAAAGTTGTGTGGGAACTGTCATCGGTGGCGGAGTGATTGAGTGATGGTGTGACCACTGCGCTGTGAAAGAAAGAGTGCGTTATCCGGCCTCTTCAGGCCGCTTCTGATCCAGGCTTCCTCCCGTTGTTTGGTTTCGATCCTGGGGCCTACACCGTCAGAGTTACAAATGACCACTGCATCCCTTTCATGCGGTGGCGTCATGTTCCCTTCCTGAGTACGATGTACAGCAGAGACCGGGTGGGGCGTGTGACAGAATCGAGCGTGGCGCTAAATGCGTATGTCTGCACAGGAAATGACCTTCGTTTCCGCTGATAACATGGTCATTGGCCTGGCCCACTTTATGACCCAGTCTATGTATGTACATATACAAGTGTGTGTGTGTGTGTGTGTGTGTGTGTGTGTGTGTGTGTGTGTGTGTGTGTGTGTGTGTGTGTGTGTGTGTGTGTGTGTGTGTGTGTGTGTGTGTGTGTGTGTGTGTGTGTGTGTGTGTGTGTGTGTGTGTGTGTGTCTCAAACTTGAACCAGATATGTTTTGCTAATCAGTACCCAAAATCCATGTACTTTATTTTTTCTAAACATACAGTGGATATAAAAAGTATTGACCCCTTTGGCATTTTTCACATTTTATATTTACGATGCTTCAGTGACATCGCTATGCTATGATATGCTTGCTGTGTTCGTTGGCATGCATTCCCCAGATTCCGCTGCTGACAGGAAGTGTGTTTTCTGCCTGGAACTAGACCAATGTCTCTGTGTACAAACATTCTGATTTGGTCTGTTGGAGTGGCTCAGTCGGTAAAGGCTCACATGCCTGTGTGCATGTGTTTTTGTGTGTGTGTGTACGTGTTTGCGTGTGCGCATGTGTATGTGTGTGTACGTACGTGTATGTGTGTACGTGCGAGCGGGCGCAGGTGTGTGGGTGAAAGCGCCCCCACTGAGAGGCAGGCTTTATTTCTCATTTTTTGCACCTTTAACTCTAAATCTGTAAATCACCAAACAGGCGTTCTGGATGAATGATCTCGGAACACCAGAGCGGATTAGAGCAGAGCCAGGATTACTCCGCCTCCGTTAACATTCTCTGTGTGACATGTTGCCTTTGTATGAAATGTGCTAAACGTCTTCACAAGCTCAGAGCGAGTGAGCGTTGTGTGTACGGCCAGCCTAACGTGGGCGCCGGTTTAGACTCTCGGCCCTGGAGGAGGACGGATAAACGTGGCCTCAGGGCCGTGGGAGGACGGGCAGCTTTACAGGATATTACGGGGTGGATTATCTTTAAACTTCAGGGATTATGTGCAGCGGTAAGGGACAATAAGGGCCTTGTTAGTGACGTTAATCTGAATCGTGTGGTTCATTGGGATTTGAATTGTGTTGTTCATTAGGTTCTGAATCATGTGGTTCATTAGGGTTTGAGTCGTATTGTTCATTAGGATCAGTTTGTAAACTCTCCTACTGCACACTCCGCTAAAGCGTGAAACCAACCGGAGGCAGTACTCACGGCCTGAAAATAAATGTGACCCTTAATATATGAAAATAAATGTGTTTTTCCCCTGAATGTCCACTGGGTGGTAGTATTTCCTACTGAAGCTGGGTATCCTGGCTCGCTGTGGGGCTCTGCTCTCTAGGGAAACATAGATAGTTGTAAGTTTCACACTCAAAAGACAAACTTGTTGCATAGGTGTAGTAATAAAGAATATATTGTGATTAAAAAGTCTGTCTTTTGAGTTGGAGGGTATTAGAAAGGATTTAAAACAGGACTTTAATTATTTCTGTGAGGAATCTGCCCTTTTTTGTTACAAACAGACTAAACGTGGGCAGATTCCATCAATAATCAATATGAGTATTCTTAAATAAATTATAAAAAAAGCTTATTTTATGTAAAAAACCTTGAAGTGCTTTAAACTAGGTTGCAAACCAGGAAAACTGCCATTTCTCAGAATCCCCGTACTCACACACTGGTAAATAAACACACTTATGTTTGTCAGAGAGGAGCAGTGTTGTCTTTCAGTTCATTTACTCTCCTTTAGTTATGATTGACATCTTCAACATTGACCTTCCTCTAACATACTCCATCTTGCTCCTCCTTCCTCCTATTATTATTAGAATAATTATTAGATTATTATTAGAATGAAATGTTCTTGGGGGAAATATGCTAAAAAGAGCCTAGCACTCATCAATAATTTTGACAGAATTCTGTCAAACAAGCTGTTGTTCGAAAAAGAATGAAATGGCAAACCTTCTCTTTCCTGGCCACCGTAACTCTTCATACAGTTACGTGTGTGTGTGTGTGTGTGTGTGTGTGTGTGTGTGTGGCTGTAAGGGGTGTGTGTGTATGTATGTGTGTGTGTGTGTGTGTGTGTGTGTTGTGCAATGTGTGGCTGTAAGGGGTGTGTGTGTATGTATGTGTGTGTGTTGTGTACAGACCTATAATTTTGTATAATTGTCAAAATACGCATGTATGCAAATGTCCGCTGAAACTGCTGCCACTGGTCGCCCCAATGTTCTGTGGTTGTACCTGTGTGTGTGTTTCTGCTGTTGTAGTGTGTGTGTTTCTGCAGCTGCGTCGTATGCAGGAGATGATTGCTCAGATGCAGGCCCAGATGAGGATGAAGGGGGATGAGTGACAGGAGCCCAGAACATGAACCCTCTCTGCACCTCTCATACAGGTGAGCTTCTCCACATACCTTACACACACACACACACACACACCTTACACACATGCACACACACACACACACACTCACACTCACACACAAACACACTCAGACTCACACACAGATACACACACACCTTACACACATGCACACACACACACACACACACACACACACAGATGCACACACACCCTTTACAGCCACACACACACCCTGACACACAGACCTTACACCTTGTGGAAAAGCCCCTAAAAAGTTGTATTCTTGACATTTTAACTATGTTTAATGCTCATATTGGAAATGCATGCATCTATTTTTTATATTATTACACTGGAGACATTCCGTATCCCAAAAGAGTATGAACGCTGGTCTCACTGAACCTTCTGTTTTAACTTCACAGAGTCTCTACATCCTCGTCCCCGCCCCTCTTGATTGACAGGCTCTCAGGCCAATAGAGTCCCCTTACCACCCACACAGACTACGAGGGCGTATCCCCGGGCCCCTCCTCTTCCTGAAGTGGTCCCGCCTCTTGGTTTCTCCAGACATTCTCTGTTAGGACCTAAACAGCACCTCTGGTTTAGCCCTGAAATAGAACCATAACACCTGCAATTGTTTTCTATGTATTCTCTTACAAATTGCATTTTCCAGAGTAACTGATTTTGATGATTTGAAGACTGTCCTGGTACATTTGGTAACCCACAGTTTATTTTTGTAAAGAATATATATACTAGACAAAGATTTCAAATCTCAAGACTGATCTCTCATAAGACCTGAGACCAAAATTGAAAATGTAATATGAGTTTTTCCAGAACACCTCAGATTTATCAAATCATGGACCTATGACATGCCTGGTATAGATGACAGGATTCTGACTCTCCTAAACCCAATCAATATTGTCATTGCAGGGGGCTGAATCCAGTTAAAATTAACTGGGTATTTTCAGAACGTTAGTGCAACATTACAGCAACATAAGTGCCGTGGAACATTTGTAACGGGGCAACATTATTCCCGAACTTCAGCTCAACGGCCCAAACGGGTCCGCCCCCTTATTCAAATCTTCTGAATCCTCATGCAATCAGTCCAGAGGAAAACCATATCCAGCTGTCCTTAATAGTCATATCCAAAATACTGCAGGCAAGCATGCCCACCAGTCTTCATTTGTGGCTGCAAAACCGGCCCAATCTTGCAGCGAGAAAGAGTCTGATAAGCATTTGAAAGCGGAGCATAGTGTGTGTTTACATATCAGCCTTGACAGGTCCAGCTCCCTCTACATGTGTCTGTGCCCAATTTCTTTTTTAAAAGACTTCTTGACAATCTGACATCAGTCTGAACCCCGCTCTTCCCTCTTTTATCCCTCTTCATTTTCATTGAGTCATCGTGTTTGTGTTTGTCTCAGTCCTGGTCTGTTTATGGCAGCGTATGGATCCAGTCTCCTGTCCGAGGAGTGATATGTGTTCAGAACCCATGAGGATAACCGATGAAAATGGCCTTAAAGGAAAGGCAATGGCTTCATTGTGTTTTTGTTTGTGGTGTAAACACTTTTAGTGTTTGAGAACATGTTTCCCCATATATATTTTAAACCGTTGGTTAATACAGGGTCGTTAATGTTGGTTAATGCAGAAAATCGCATCTTCTGCTTTTCTAAATGTTTCGCTCATATGAGGTGCCAAACAGTCACATTTTTGGGAGAATGATTCTCACCGACTAACAGAGGCCACCCAGTTTTCGGCAAATGAACTACTGGCAACGTAACAGAAATTTCACTGGCACTGTGGGGACGAACTGGCCCTGGAACAGGCTTTGGAACTCACTGGCTTTGGGCTTCTCTGACATGACTGCACTAAGCTGATGGGTTCACAGCCCATTCATGGCCAGGACCAGTGTGCTGTGCAGGAAGCCCTGAGAAAATATGATCACCCTCAATAAGTTTATTTTTATTTTTTTAATAAGAATTTGTTTCAGATTTTTATCCTATTTCTCCGAATTCCTAGCCAATTACACAATCTTATTTTTCATGTCAATCCCCTACTCGTATTGTTAGTTTGCTGCCGTAGCCCTGTGACCGGCAGTGACTAAGGCGACGTACTGTCTCCTCCGAGCCGTCGACAGTAACTCTGGTACACAGAGCCACTCCTATACGCAGCGATCTCATATCGGCTTCCCGCCCCCTTCCCTGGGGCGGACAGCCAATTGCCGTCCCCTAGTGGCACTCTCGGCCAGAGCAGACTCTGGCGCGGCCGGTGGAATTGAACCCCGGTCGCAGTGGCCAGCGTCGAACGTTGTAACTGCTAGACCACCCAGTAGGCCCAATTTTTTTTTGTAAGTCTGGGTTCTGACATTTTCAGTTCTGTCTGCTACAGAGCAGTAATAGAATGAGAACTTTCAATGTTATTTTATCTTATTTATCATTATGGAAATATGGTTAAACTGAACTGGTTCTAAATATAGCCCTAATGTATGTTCACACTGAGCCAGGATTTAGCTAATGATGGGTTAGAAGCACCTGTGGGAAGCAAGGTTAAAAGGGAAACATCAGGATCAACACACACTTCATCTGACAAAAATGGAAAACTGACGTTCGTGCATTTTGTGTGTGGGCGTGTGTGTGTCCATCCACATATTAACCTTGGTTGTCTTCAGGTTTTTCATTGACATTAATTCCATAGGTACTCTTGTCGTTCGAGAGTCTATTTGACAAAAATATTTTTGCAATAGGACTAATCAAAGCCTCAACCTAACCATTTTTAATACATTATGATATGCATGTTTATTCTCCCTCCATGTCTTAAAGAAAGATGCGCTATAATGCAAGCAATGACTCATTTCCATATTCTTAGTTAAGTGCTCGTATGTTATTTTTACTTTCGTTAAATTTGGCTTTGGGTGTGTTCTTGTCTTTTTCATTTCTTGTGTGCAACCAGTAAAAATATATTCAACCTTTGTCGCAAGATCTCAGTCTTTGAACCACACTAGCTTCGCCCAGGCACACTAGCTTCGCCCTTCTGCTGTGATGTCACAGGAGTCACCCTATCACCTTTGCAGGCATTTTACCCCACAGTATTGTGGGAACCAGTGGAAAGGCTTGTCCGTGTGGCTCAACTGGCTCATATTTTTCTTGTTTGTAAGCTGTGCTGTATCTGTTTAGTATATTTCAACTTGTTTTGTAACTTTTTGTACCTCAATATTAGTCTTTCTTAGCTATTTGCAAAATACATTTCAACAGAAAGACGACAATGTGTGTTGTGTCTCTGTTTCTGTTAGTCTGTATGCTGCTGCAATTATTTTGATTTCTTAATTCATGTCAAATGCGATTACACCCTATGCAAATTAAACTTTATGAATGCATTTTGTTCATAGATTGTATGCAGATTTCACTATGCACTGATAAGTGTGCTCTGCCCAGTTGTACACAATATTCCAAAGTCATAATTGTATAGATTAAGAATCATTTTTAGAATAACATGCCATTTAGCAGATGCTTTTATCCAAAGCGACTTACAGTTGTGAATGCATACATTTTTCAGTATATGTGGCCCCAATGGGAATCGAACCCACAACCTAAGCATTGTCAGCACCATGCTCTACCTACTGAGCCACACAGAACCACGCTCTACCTACTGAGCCACACAGAACCATGCTCTACCTACTGAGCCACACAGAACCATGCTCTACCTACTGAGCCACACAGAACCACGCTCTACCTACTGAGCCACACAGAACCACACTCTACATACTGAGCCATACAGAACCACACTCTACCTACCGAGCCACACAGAACCATGCTCTACCTACTGAGCCACACAGAACCACGCTTTACCTACTGAGCCACACATAACCATGCTCTACATACTGAGCCACACAGAACCACGCTCTACCTACGGAGCCACACAGAACCATGCTCTGAGGCTACTGTGGCTACTGAGCCACAGATCTATGAGAAGAAGGGTGAAATACAGAGGCTTGTCACCTATCAGGTGAAAAAAATACCATTCTAGAGAAGGATGGAGTTCTCATGGGGGTCTTTTTTAAAACTGGGTTGCGGTTAATATTGAATTATGGATTCCATCTGCTAGGAGTCCTGTGATATGACTAGGCTAAAACTGACAGGATTCCATGCAGGTTTAAGGGAATGATCAACGTTTTATGACATTAGTTATATAATGTAGATATCATTATAATGGTAAAAAGCACAGAAGAACTGTTCCATGTTATTATATAATTCTATAGAGTATGATGCTGTCAAATTAGCTGCCTGTGAGTGTTCTCCGGGTAAGTCAATCATGACTTTATTTGGCGCACGATTGGATACACGGAGAAAGGCGGAGTGATCCTCCATCCACCCGCCTCTCCTGTTCTAACGTGGGGCGAAGCGGAGACGCACAGATCACAACTGTACCGTCGACCGTGAGTGAGGAAAGCCGAAATGACAACTAACATCAGATACAAAAGCCGGATGATAAAACCAGGTATGTACAAGTGTCCAGGCGGGAGGGATAATGTGCATTTTTGAGGTGGCGAGACGAACGTCTCAGCTTCAATACTCGCTGTAATCGGCGATTTATTTTCACGTAGGCAATTACAGTTTTTTTTTTATCTCTCTCATTTCTGACTGAAACGACTTGGCATCGTTGTCCACCTTTGCACCTGTGATTCGGGTGGATATGATGAACAAAACATGGACCTGATCAACAGAGGATGGCGAGGTAAGAAACCCCGTATTCATTCATTTCCACGCAGCAGCGGAGCCCCGTAAAATCGTGGCGTCAGAACCATAAATAAGCACCAAGACATGGAGGGCATACGTTTACCTCATCGCTCTTGACGCTCGATTCATATTTTAGAGCGAATCATTTGGTGACATAACCGACCCCAAGAGGCGTTAGATAATGTTATTATAATGTAGGCTAATTAATGATTTCCTGTATTTATGCGTTCACATATAATACACGCCGCTGTAAATGCATGCATTGTATTTTGAATCGTATTGTCGTGCTTGACTTGGGTAGCGTTTGTTGCCAGACCGTCATGCCACACAGCGAACAATATTGTGTTTGACCCGCGAGATGCGCAAGGATGAAATTGGGGATGGGCGCGTGAGGTGTGTCTTTCAGGATCCGGCCGTTCGCTGTGATCCGCACCGAATATTTGCATAGGTAAGCGCTGTGGATCCGAGAGTATTTCTCTGTGTGTGTGTGTGTGTGTCACTATGACCAGAGACCATGTTACTGATGGCGCTGTCTACTAAGCGTGCTGTGAATAATGCATATTTCATTCACTCTCCATTTCTGAAAGGTCTCCACAGGGCGCAATCTCTCGTTGTGAAATAGTGTGTAATATCTATTGTCTTGTTATGCCTGTGCAACAGCCAGCTAATGCATGCAGGGGCAGATGGGAGGGCAGCTGTGTAGAGAGCGTGGGGATGCAGTGATCCAGCTGAGCTCCCAGGTGTTGCTCTCATCTCCCCCAGGACCCCGTGGAGAGTTCAGGTGACTCTGAGGACTGTGGCCTCCAGCCCTGCTGGGTTTGGTTTGCTTCAGCACTGAAGTCCTTCATTTAAGTGATTGACTAAAGAGGGTGCACACCTTGTTTTTAAGACCTAAACTGGCTGCTGATTTGAAAAGAAACCTGCAGACACTGCGGTCCACCGGGGTGTGAGTTTGACATCCCTGCTTGAGATGGTTGTATAGAGCCTGTCGAAGAGGTTCCATTGTGCTCATGTCACAGGGACCAGCAGGGACCAGCACCAGGGGTTGGTTGCTCCTCCGGCCTTGTGTAAGTTTGTAGTGTAGTTGTTGTGTAAAGCCCAGAAATGTCTCCATGTGTATTGGGTGTTACACTATGACACGCGGGTTATAGTGTGAACTACAGTCCTGAAGGTAGTTTTTTGTTGTTATTCTGCCCATATTCTTGATGTACCGTAAAATGAGATCATTTGAATTTATGTCATTCCTGAGCATCATAGATTTAAGGGGTCAGTAACCTAAACTGCTCTGTCCTTGAATGTGTAAGATCTTTTTCTCTGTGTTCTCTGAACACAATGGTGTCCATGACATTTTTTCTGTCATCAGCTTAGTGGTGCAGTTCACTATTTTTCATTTCTCAAACAGCATTTTAGTCACTAAAGTACTTGTCATCCTAAGAGCTGTGGTTCAATAGGGCATGCAGGTTACACACAATGTCCTCAAGGCCCTTGCAGCAAGGCCACAGTACCATCACGACATTGCAAAAGACACCTAGCAACAAATATTGAGTCTGAAAAAATGCACAAGCCTCATCTTTCTTCATGTGGGGAGAGAGCAGTATGAGGATGAGAATGAGCTGAGCTGAGCTGGGATGTGACTGAGCTGGCAGGATGGTGGGGCAGCAGCAGCAGTGTGTTCCCAGCAGGATCGGGGCTGTTGTACATCTCCACTCCGGCTCCGCCTCGCTGGGCTCTAAGCCCGGTTCAGAGCAGCGCCTGGAGACTTCAGCGCTGGGGTGTTGCCAGGCAACAGTCCTCCATCCCTCCTCTTCACTCTGACAAAACGCACGATGCTCCCACCTACACACTCTGTCCACATCTGGGAAACGTCAGGTTTTAAGTGGAAGGCAGATATTGAGAAGTGGCTGTCTTTTGCAGATTGACCCCACTGTGATGTGTCGCTAGCACCACTGCTCTATGAGGGAGGGGGCATCCCTGCTTTATGGGGGGGTGAGAGTTAGGGATCAGTGTTTAATGGGGGGGGTGAGTGTTTGGTGAGGTGAGTGTAGTTAGCCACACCATCGCCTAGGAGGCGAATGCTCGTCTACACTGTCCTTGGTGGATCACAGCGTTTCTGTGCCAGACACACACACGCTGAATTGCACAGCGTCACTGTACCAAACACACACACACTGAATTGCACAGCCCTTTGGGATGGAACATGATTCCTCGTGACGTCTGTTACCCAGTTAGGTGCCATCATGGTTGGACACTAGTGGAGCACAGACAATATTGACTGTAAAAATATAGTACTATTAGTTTTACGTACTATTAGTACGAACTTTAGTTCGTTTGGACATTTAAAATAGGCATCCAACATTGCACATGGATCATGTAGTTTGTAAAATGATCAAATTTACATGCTATTATGTATTTTTCAAATATTTAAAAATGATGTTGCATTTTTAATGCTTTTCTGATTATTTGTAGTACAGTTATATATTGCACATTGTGGCATATATTAGAACATATTAGAAGCAACATTTGAATTTGAATGTTAAAGTTTAAATGATATTGTTTTATGTTCATGCGTAAGAGTGACTCACATCTATGAATATGACCGCATGGTGTTTCCCAGCCCTGTGTGTGTGTCTCTGTCCCCGGGGGGTAACGCTTCAGATGAGATTACCACACCCCCCCCACCAGGAACAGCTGGCAATGGGACGGGAAAGCAGATTATTACATTTGAAAAAATTCAATGACCTGAACGTCAGTGGCTCTGTTCTGTAATCATGTTGAAAGGCCGTTAGCTGCTAGCGTCCGCTGCTTGATACAGAAGCAATCTTTACATTTGGGCATTGCACAAATGAATACAGGAGTGTCAGCTAGCATCGCTAGCATGCACAATGGTTGTTGATTGGTGGAGTTGGGCATTTGACACTCTGTGGTCCTTGTGTGGGCAACATGTGATACAATGAAGTGTTTGAAGCGTATGCTGTTTCATTGTGGCTGTGTGGGGGCGTATCTTTACAGAGAAACGCCAACAAGGAACCCATCCTCCTCTCCTCGCTGCCTAGTCTGCTTTTCCTCTGCTTCTGCGGAGGCTACAAAAGCATCTCACGGAAACAGAGAATGGCAGCTGCTCCTCAGCTGAGACAGAATCACATGCCCACCTGCACACAAGCATTTTGGATTTAAGAAGGTGGATTTAAGAAAATAAATGAATAGGGTTTTCAGGTGTAAGGTACTTCAAGACTCCAAATTCAAAGTCAGTGAAATTGATAATGGGAGCAATGATGCTTTTATATTATACTGGAAACTGCCAAAATTCAGGAAATCCCATCATTTGGTGTTTTATTGATGATGGTGGAAAACGCTGTCTCGGGCATCACTTCAGAATCTCCAATAAGTGTTTAATTGTGTTGAGATCTGGTGACTGAGATGGCCATGGCATATGGCTTACATCGTTTTCATGAAGAGACCACTCCCATCAGGATAGAAATGCTTCACCACAGGATGAAGGTGATCACTCAGAATGGCTTTGTATTTATTGGTGTTTACCTTGCCCTCTAAGGGGTTGAGTGGACCTAAA